>JAZHEH010000889.1:3997500-4327500 GCA_036589455.1 Ateles fusciceps
TTTAAAAAATTAACCAGGGGTTTATGCCAGTATGGAAAGGTTTCTGACAGTATTTTAAAAGACTTAATATTACTGAGGGATGGTTGTAGAATATCCACTGACCTATAATAAGCATGGTTTCATAAAATATGTACAATGAATCTCCCTTAATAGATAAACTATTCTCTAATTTATTTAAAAATCCAATGACCTACATATTCATATGTTCAAAAATCCCCCCTTTACTAACATTGTTTCTCCTCTGAGACCTTCTATCTGAGCAAATCTGTTAAATGAAGTAGAGGAAGCTTTGAGCCAAACTAGGCTAAATCCGGTGGAACGGATGCCCTGTCACTTGTGAATGGGAGCATTAGAATGCCAGAAAAGGAAAATCAGGTGTGATCCTCATATCTTCTCTATACCACTGTCTCCTTACCTTGGTGGCAGAGTTCAGGAAACATCCTTATGCAAGCAGTTAGCAATAAGAAGTCTGTATCATTTGAAAATGATACATTTGCCACACTCATTATTTGTGTTGTGCGGTTATTTTTTTTCTCTCTCTCCAGCAGATCATGCCATAATTAAGAAAGTTTCAGGTTCATTTTGTATCTCAGGTAGTTCTTCTGAGCTGATTCTTGGAAACATTATTTGCAAGTTGTAAGTACAGGTGTGTTTTGCAAAATGTGCTATTCTTTTGTGACAGCAAGTCTCTAATTTGGTATCTTGCTCCTTCAGTTCATTGAAAAAGTCACAGAGTTATACAGTTTGCAACCTTACATCAAAGGCCTTGCTTCGGAAAGCTGTGCATCCTGGTCTTATGTGATAGAGAACAGGATTTTAAAATTCTTTGAAACTCAAAGAATTTGGTTGACCTATCCTCATTTGACTAGTTTTAGTTTTTGTGAGACTTTGTAAAAAAAATCTACAGTTTAGTCATCAAAGCCACATCATTTGAAGAAACTTAAGACAGGATCATAAATACAATTTATGAAGTCACTCAGGAACTGAAGAATGTTTTCAATGGATTGGATAATTAGGTTGAATGATGTATCAGGAAAGCTGACAGTAAGGTCAACTGCTAAAATGTAAACTTTTCGTGTGAAATGACATGGCTTTTGCTTTTATGCTTTATTGACACAGTGTTTATAGTATATTCATGCCCCACGTTATTAAGGTTAAAAATGACGGACTTTCTAAATATTATATTTTGAAGTGGCACAGTTAAGAAGAGATATGTAGCAATAATATGAAAATCTTGGCAACCAAAATATTGGGGAGTCTGAGCTTCAGTGTGTTACAGTCAGTTTTTTTGGAGTAGAAACTTCTCTTTAAACTCCTTTGTTTGAATTATACATATTGTTAGCCAAAGATTGGCACAATATAATCATACATACAGTTTATGTTTCTAGAAAACTTGAGCTTTAAGGTATTCAGAATTCTCTGTCAGCCTGCCTCTGGTCCCAGTTGTCATTATTTTTCACTATCCAATAGAGATACAAGTGCCCAGCAAGTCATAGAGTAATAGAATACAATGTAAGTCCAGGGGTCTTGACTCCATGGTCCAGTGAGCTGGTTATAAAATGACAAGGAAACCTGTGAAAAAAGGAAGTCCACCCACTGAAAGATGAGCTGTAAATATGAAATGCCGCAGATCAAGCATGAACCTGTTATTGAGTTTTGAAGTAAATAATATACCCTCTTTTGATTTCAGAACATTAAATTAATAAAGTGGGAAGAGATGGCCCCGCTTGCTTCATAAAATAAACAGTCTTTCATTTCAGGATCACTGGCTTGAATTCACAGATTTTCAGATTATAATAATATTAATATCTCCCAGGATAGCAGTGTCTCAAAGTTATTAGATTGCTTGAGGGTAGCCCTGTAGGTAGCAGGTTCCCTTTTAGTTCCCCTTGAACATATAAGACTATCTGTTGCTAATTGGCACCTTTTTAGGCGGTTTCAGCCACAAAACCTGAATTGGTAGGTCAAAGGGCTCGTCTAAACAGACTTGGGGAGATAGTGGCTTTGTTTGTGTTCTGGTTAAAGAGAAGGCGAATTTAGCAGCTGTCAAACATATGCAACTCTCCTCGCACTTCTAAATCCACCTGAAATAGAGACTTGTATGTAAAAGAAGACCTTTTTACACAAAACTCATACAAGAGAATCAGAAGAAGCAAACATGATGACATACTAGTCTGTCTTGTCCTTTCTTTTTTTTTCAAGGCGGAGTCTCACTCTGTCACCCAGGCTGGAGTTTAATGGCGTGATCTCGGCTCACTGCAACCTCTGCCTCCTACGTTCAAGCGATTCTCCCATCACAACCTCCCAAGTAGCTGGGATTACAGGCATGCATTGCCATGCCTGGCCAATTTTTTGCACTTCAATAGAGATGGGGTATCACCATGTTGCCCAGGCTGGTCTAGAATTCCTGAGCTCAGGCTGTCGCCCACCTTGGCCTCCCAAAGTGCTGGGATTACAGGCATGAGCCACCACACTCAGCCTATCTTTTCCTTTCATCCCTGACCAATGTTCAAAGTCCTTAAAAATTAGTTACTAGACTCATTATGGAAAATTCGGGCTTCTCTGTTTTTACTAAAGAAAACTCACTTTTGGTGAGTTTTATAATCTTGTTTCACCATTCTCTAACAGGGAATGATTGACTCATTTCACAGAGGTCTCTGTCCTCAATGAAGACTGTCACCTCTCATGAGTATGTTTCAGTAGAAGCTTGCCCTTTTTTTTTTTTAAATAGGAGTTTTGCTTTGTCACCCAGGCTGGAGTGCAGTGGCATGATCTTGGGTCACTGCAGCCTCCACCTCCTGAGTTCAAGTGATCCTCCCACCTCAGCCTCTGGAGTAGCTGGGATTACAGGCATGTGCCACCATACCCAGCTAATGTTTTTTTGTATTTTTAATAGAGATGGGATTTCACCATGTTGGCCAGCCTCATCTCAAACTCCTGACCTCAAGTGATCTGCCTGCCTTGGCCTCCCAAAGTGCTGGGGTTATAGGCATGAGCCACCACATCCAACTGAAACTTGCACTTTTAATGCGAAGGTCCACTGTTGTATTATTTAACTAGTCTCCTGAAATTCTGAGTGATGTTATATTTACAATATAATTTTTATTAAAAAAAATTCAAGGAAACACTAGCTTTAAATCCCATTATTTATATATATTTTCACCATTGCTCATTTAAACCAATTTAAAATATATATACAAGGAGTTTTCCTTTCATGACTATTTATTAAAATGACCACTTGGCCTTGGGTTAATTGCATATTTGCTAAAATAAAGTGAAGTACGTTTAAAGACCAGAAATGCTGAGAGAAAAATATAATTGTTATCAATTTGAAGTTACTAGGTTGTTTCAATTTTATGTACAGTTCTGTGCCTAAAACTGTCAACATAGACTACAGAATTTACTTCCAAACTACTTTGATTGCAGTACCTATAAGAAATACTTTTTTACATCATGAACTGGTGCATACCCACAGATGTGCATGTGCCCACACGTCTGTATGTCTGTCTCTAGCTGTATCTCATTTCCACCTCTCCGTATCTATAGATTTCTAAACCAAAGGCTTCATGAAAGAAAAAAATCCTTCATGGAACAATGCTGTTACCATGTATGAAACACTCTAGTACTTTCTAAGGTTTGTAATTCTAATTTATAATACAAAGTTATGATATGCTAAATTAATTTTATGATCCACTAATAATTATGGCCCATGTTTGAACAGTGATACAGATTAAAGCTGATTTTAAAAGATAGCACAATTACTTAGAGAAACGAAGTCGTTTTACTTTTTCTGAAGTATAAATTGAATATCTTAATTTAGTGTTATCTGGAATATTCATGTGGTCATTTTGCTTCATATAATTTATTACATTTTTCTTTCTATTCTTCTCTATGTCAAATAGTTTTAATTATTCCACTTCCTAAAAGTTATTATTTGTATTTTCTGCCTTCTCTATGAGAAGACATTTAACAAAATATAACTAGAGTGTCCTGAATATATATAAAGCTGTAGATGTAAAATAAAAATTGTACTGTGATGTTTGTTATGTATTTATTCATCAAATATTAAGTATTCAGAAACTATATTAGAAAACCTAATGATGGCTAACATTGATTAAACTCTTAGTATTTACAACATACAGATCCAACTCTCCAGGGGGACCCCATAAGGGAAGCAGAATTATTTTAGTTTTGCAGGTGAGGAAACTGTGCCATAGGGAGACTAATTGATCCTTGTCCAATTAGAGCCCGATTTTGAACCCAGTGAGTCTGATTTCGTGGCTCACACTCAAAACTACTTTATTCTCAATAATTTCTGCTACCACAGAGTGGAAGATGAAGGACATAATCCCTTCTTCAAAGAGGTACAGGGGGTAAACAAACTTCAAACCAGTAATCCTTTTGTGATATAATTAGGACTGTGACGTGTCCCATGTGCTATGTGAGAACAGATGCTTTTGACCCTGAAGGTGATTAAAACTAATCCAAAAATGTTTCAGCAGGAAAGAATAATATTTTATAACTGTTTCAGAAAGAGTCAAGTGTTAATAGACTGCTTTGCTTATATCTGAAGGCATCTGATACATTTAAGATATAAATATTCAATAAATGTATTTTGTTTTGTTTTGTTTTAGGCAAGTACTATTTTTGCCAATGTTTTGACAAAGTGACAAAGTAGCCAAAGCTAGTAAATTTTTTGGGCAGGTTGCCAACAGTTGTTTTACAGAACACTCATGGAAACTAGGAATAAGAAGGGCCCAGAACTTTGTGAATGAAATAGTCGTAGTGCCAGGTACTTGAGGTGTGAGTAGAAACCATGTATGTGCCCAGAGCTGAAGAACACTACTAGTAAAATGTTTCCAAAGGGAACCTGTTCATTTCTGTTTGCTTTCACTTTTTGGTGCTAATGTGTTTTATAAATTTTGACTTGGATTGTGCGTAGCCTCTTATTCCAGTACCTAACTAAGACTTCCTAGAGACAGCAAGGAGGAAGGGACAGTCATTGCATAGATTAAGTAGGCAAAAACAAACAGACAAGCAAAAAACAGTAAAGTTGCAGGAATCTGGTTTTGGCTAAGTCTCCTCTATTGTATGTGCTCAACTGTGGCTCGGTCAAAGGTATTCAGTTAAGGGAACACATACTGTTCCGGCTTCAAGAATGCTCTGTTATATCTACTCACTTTGTGTTACGTGCGTACTGTATTCTGACGTGTCTGTTGGCATAAGTGAAGTTTTATTGTATCCACAAAAAATAAATCTGTGAGGCAAGTGTCTTACTTAATCAGTTTCAGACCTGGGGTACCTGAAATATTTGTTCTAAAGTGAAGTTTTCATGACTCCAAATTTCAGTTTCAATTATCTTGTTTTCAGCAGGCTGAATGAAAAGATCTTGAGTATAACGTGAGTCATGGTTTCAATATGTAGCCTGCCAGGGCCTGCTGCTAGCTGTTTAGCAAAGATAGCAGTCCCACTTCCAGAAATTTAAAAAATAATACATTTGGTGCCTCTGTAGAACCATTCCTGTATATTACCAACAGGCCACTAAGTGCAAAATATGCAGATTCTGCCACCAGGGAGTTTACTGTATCATGGGAGGAAGGTTTTATAGTAGCACAGTGCAAAAGATGTCTCATAAATGTGAGATAGAACTATTGCTGTTTTGGTTCAAAGGAGGGAGAAAATATTTCCAACTGCAGTGTGTATACATATATACATGTATACCTAATCTTTTAGTGCTTTACAGAATATATCTCTATAGTAACAACATTTGTCTGCAAACATTACTTTTGTATATGCATTTATATTTGCAGAATACATCAATTCCCTTTAGATGCTCAGTTCTATCCACTCCATCCTACTAAAATGCCACGTGCATAGGCTGCCTTTCCTAATAAAGAAATATTGTAATAAAAGAGAGATTTTATTAAACTAATGCAATAACGACATTTTCTTTGAGGATTTAACACATCATTTTTAATAATAAAAATCAAATTGTCATTGTTGTGCCCTGTATACCTTTTATTCAAATCAGACTAAGTACTCTGGCTTCATGGCTAAGCAATGCTCTGGGTGCGGGGGGATGGGAGAGTATTTTTAGCATTACACAAATGAATTTCAGCAGCCAGAATCATAGTGGGGCTATAGATTATGAATACAGAACCCAGGGAAACCTGTTAATATTCGTGAACAGAGTGGGGAAATGCCTCTCATGTGTATCTAGAAGGAAATGAGAGACTACAGGTTAGGAGAGAAACGATTTTGTCAGGTCAGCTTTCAGGTGGTAGGATACCAATACTTTCTACAGTCATGCCGCTGATTTAACCCCTTTGGCCAACTCTGAATTGACCACTGAAATTTAAGAGTTCATTTTGTGTGATTAGACTAGGAGTTTGATATTACATAGTTTTCTTAAGAGGATACCAGTTTTTTTGCTTTCCTGTCAGCTGAACATAGATATTTTAGAATTATGTGAAAATTAAGGCTAGCAAGCATACAAAAGGGTGAAACATGAGGAAAAAGGGAACCTTATTTGGAAGGAACCTTCTTTTTTTTTTTTTTGACTTTTTTTTTAAATATAGATTTTTTTTTTTATTGTACTTTAGGTTCCGGGATACATGTGCAGATCATGCAGGATTGTTGCATAGGTACATACATGGCAAGGTGGTTTGCTGCCTCCAATCCTCCATCACCTATATCTGGCATCAGGGGAAACATGTGATAGCTTATCCAGGGGCAGGTGGATGGTTGACCCATATGAGTGCCAAGGCTTCTGTAATTTTAATCTGTAAATGGCAGTATGTGAATTTTTTAACCTTACTGATTGGTTATGATACTATTTGTTTAAAGCAATATATAATTATGAACTAAAATATGTTTTCACTAGTAAATGTTTTGAATCATATACCTTTAAAGAGATATAACTTGATTTCTAAGAGGATTATCATCCCAGAATTAATAATTAAAATATATTATGAGAGGATAGGGCTTATTTTCTCTGTCTAGTCCAGACGTTTCTAAAGAAGTGTTCAGCATATGATTTTACTTTTAGCATGGGAATCAGAAGTACATCTAAGTTGTCTTTGGGATTTACATGACATTTGAATGTCTATCTTGGTTCACACTGGAACCTAATACTTTTCTACTTTATGCTTTCTATAATAAATGAATATTTTTTGGATTGAGATAGTTCAAAAGCTACAAGTTTTAGTAAATAGATGAACATTGCAAGTTACTTTTACTACTTCTCATTTCAACTGCCACAAACAGAAACAAAATTTCCAGAAAGGAAAACAGTCTCTAGCTAGCTTTAGGCTTTTTCCAAAGGGAAGTATTAGGGTTTGGCTGGGCCAGTTACCTCAGTACGCACCTGGTGTATATCACTTTAAAAAATAAATTATGCCTCATTAAATTACAATTAAATGGAATCGTGATCATTTGTTTTTCTGGAAGGAAGATGTTTTGCATATTGAAAGCCTAATTTGTTGCAGGTGACAAAAAGGCTGAACAGATTATCTAATATCACTTCATTTTGGGCAGTAATGTTTGCTGGTTAGCTTGTGTATACTCCAGTAGTTCAGAATCATATTAATATGCACTTACTATTTTTGCTTCAAAATATCTTCTACCACTTTATCAGTTTTTGCGCTTTATTTTACAGCTTTTAGGGAAACCGAGGCTTGTCTTGATATTCCAGAGTAGGCATGTGCTTTCTCTTCTTCAAATGTTCTAATACTCCCCAGTTTCACAGGCTGCCCAATTTTCATCGTAACTCTGTATCCATGTACTATCTATATTTAAAGTTCCAGCTAAGTTAAATCTTACCTCTTCCAAATTGTTTTCCCTGGATCCTGCAGTTGACAATACTTTCTCCCTCCTTTGAACCAAAGTGACACTAGTTCTGTCTTACATTGATAATGTGTGGCATCTTTTACATTGTGCCATTATAATACCTTCTCCTTCCCACTGTAGGGTAAACTCCTAGGAAGCAGAATCTGTCTCTTATTAAATCTCTTCATCCCTCTCAGAACTTTGTATTCAGTCATAAATAACAAATTAATTAATAGACTGATCTGTTATTTTTTGAGACTAGGTATATTGAATTTGAGGGTTCCCTAGAAAATCAATGGGAGATATTGGATTTAGAGGCTTCTGAGGTAATCCATGAGAGGTATAGCCTGATCCTAGAGAATTACTTGTGGTCTGAGAGCCATGAAGAACAGATACCTGTTAAAATCTAGTCAGTAATGACTTTAACTGTTGTGTCAGGAGTCGCATGGACTCCTTCTAAGGGGCTCAGGCTCAGCATGCCTAAAACCTGGCCCAGGTGTGGGTTCTGTTATTGCTCTCTTACAGGGTTAAAGGCTCGTCAAAAATAATTTCTCACCTGTCCCAGACAAGATGTCAAAGACTAGGGCAAAAACTTGGAAGTAAATTTTATAGAGTCATTCATGATAACATTTCCCCGACTTTTCTGAATATCAGCATGTATCGTACACACTAACAATTTGGGACAAACTATATAAAATGTTAAGGAACTATGGAAATCAAAAGCTCATCGGCACAGTAGGTACAGACTCAGAATCTGTAAGGTCATTTAATTTGTTATAAAGAAATATTATTTTAAAATACTAGAAAAAATAAGGGCATCAATTTTTCATTAAAAAAAAATTAGCCCCATTCTTTGTTGTGTGTGTAGAAGTAGCAAGCAGGCTAAATTATAAGCAAGCTAGATGACATTATAGTAAGTTATTGCTCATTTAGTACTTTGAATTATTTTGCTTTTAATGAATATTTTGCCGAACTCATGTATTCTTTGGTGGTCCTGGAAATCATATGAAGCTTGCAAAATGTTAATTAGGCTATAGAAAAGGCCAATTTGAGGTTCTCTTTACCCGACTTCCTTCTTTTCCAGTGGCTTGTAACCCAAGAATTATTTTGAAGGGTATCTCTCTACCTTGTGCAGATGTTCCTTCTGCTCCTTTTAGTCAACATGTTTCCCGGTCTTACATAATCTCAGCTCACACTGTGGAGGGAATTGTTTTAATGTGTCCCTGGAGAAGCTTCTGTTGCCTACAATGAGGAAAATACTTAATGATCACTTTACTCAATACTTGCAATATATTTTAATATGATTACTGATATGAAAGTTTAATAAGCTATATCCTGGTTAATTTATTAATTTCCCTCCATTTGCACATTCTCAATATTCATGACCTTTCTATTCATAAAAGTGCATCTTTTTTTCAGTGCCCAGGTGCTGTGCCACATTTTCTATATCCCAGGCTACATAATAGGAATGTCCAAGTGACACCTCCAGCTTGGCTGGTTGATAATTAAAATGCCAGATGACATAGTGGCAAGGGCTTTAGAAATATTTATGTGAGATAAATTATTAATTTATGTTCTATTCAAGACAGTTTCAATATGATAAACATTTACTTATCTTGATAATTAGATGGGGTGATTTGTGGTATATGAAAGTTATGCTGTCTATTTTCCTCTGATCTTTTTCTCCTCTGATGATTTTCAACTAACGAAATAGACTCACTTTCCATTTATGAGGCTGCAGAATTTGGACTACATTTTTAAACATCCCAGTCTAAATAGTTAAAAGCACATAAATAACCCAAGTGAAAAACACTCAACAAAACAACTAAAACTCTTCTCGTGCCCACCAGTGAGCCACTTGTTATTGAAAATGTCTGAGGTGAAAAGAATCTGCTTTGGGACCACAGCTACACAGATGAGAGTTTTAGTAAATAATTTAGAACAGTGTTCTGATTCTCTGGGGGTAAGATATGGAGGTGACACTGGCTACCTTGTTGGTTTGAGGCTTTATCTTCAATTAAGCATGTGAAACAGAGGCAACAGTGTATTTCACCAGCCTTTAAAAATATAAATATTGTATTCACCTCAGAAATGGATGATCAGTCATTCTCAAGGATACTTCATCTTAATTTTTTTTTTGGAAATGGATTAATTTCCCTGCAAGGTAGTCCAGTATGTAAAAAATGTAGGAGAAGGAGCTATATGGTTTTAAAATGAAAAACAAACAAACAAGAAACAAATTGAAACACTCTGTGTTTTTTAATTTTTTTTAATTAAGAATGAGCAAACATAAATTTGAGCCATGGTCAATTAGAATAGTGGTTTTGTTATATCACTATTTTGTATCCAAAATCTTTGCTGTAATATACTCCACAACTTGTGAAAATAATGTCACAGGGAAAGAATAAGTTTATAAACTTTGCCTTTGAGATCTCTTAAGTATAATGGTAATAACTAAAACAATTTATGTTGACCCTAAAACTCCTTCAAGTTTTAGTCATTTGAAATTTATTGAAATCCCAAATTTATTTATGATCATGAAAGAGAGAAAGAGGAAGGCGGGAGAGAGAAGGAAAAAGACCAACTCATCCTTTATATGCAGAATTTATCGTTAAAGAAGACTCAGAAAATATCAATCTTAGTGGTTTTTACTGGTATTGAAAATTGAAATCCACTTTGCTCTTGCTTCTCCGCATATTCATTTGAAAACTTGTATCTTCAAACCAAATTCATTATGAATATTTCAGGTTGCTTAGTGCAAGTGTAAAGTAGGGTAACTTTAGGCAGAACTGACTTTTAATTTCAGAGTGAATACCTAGATTATATCGCATTTTCTGGAATATAAGTGTCTCACTCGTTTCTTCTAAAAGCATGACAGGAAATCTGGATGTTTTCAAGAATCATGTACCAGTCGGTTGTTTTTACATACACATCCTACCTTGTCCCCTTCTTTGGGCATGCATGCATACATACTCACAGACACACACACACACACACACACACACACACACACCACACTGATCTCTCTCTAGCGTTTATACCAGGTATTACTAGAATTTCTCTAAATCAAAGTTACATGACACCCAAATTGTGAAACTGACAGATGACATAGTGCTTGTAAGGTTCCTTGTAGTAAAATTGACTATGTGATGTTCTGAGTGGTGACTGCTTCCTTGGAGTGCTATGTGATGCATTGCCTATAAGTGGCATTTGCTTCACTATGTTATAATGCATTGCTTTATTTTAAAGCATTGCCTACCTTACCCTGAAGATTTTTGGACCACCATTTATAGTATATTCCTCTTACATCCATTGCCTTTTCATATTTAAGCCACATATTAGAGATCTGATAGTGTTTCCTTTGCATTAATTTTCACCTGAGTGAAAAAGTCTTTGGCATCTGTTCTACTTGACTACAGTTAAAGAAGTGACTTTTCATGATTTGAGTTGCCCCATCTGTTCTAAGATATGGGATTAACATCTCAGCTCTTCTCAGGGGGATAATCCTAAACCCTGTTCTTATACCGCTCTGGGAAGCAGTATTAGCTGGGAATATAAAGTGATGTCTCCGGGTGATAATCCAACAAGTGTGCAGAGTGGAAATGGATCTGCACCTACCCCCAGTTCTACAGTGTCCCACCTTAGATTCTGGAGTCCATACTATTCTGTAGACTTGGCAACACTTTTCTTTTCTTTGTGAATTCTCTGTCGTCAGAGCACATGAAAACACTAATTTCCTAGGTAAAGCTTTTCTTTTGGGGTGAGTCACACATTCAGAAAGTGTCGGCCTATCATAGCATTCCATGTTGTTATGCTGTGCTCAGCCCTTCGCCAGAGGTGCCTTCATTTTCATTGCTTTACTGGTGAGATTAGGGCTTCCCCCATGAAGATGTCTCATAAAAGATTTGGGTGCCCTTCATACATATGTAAGGATAACTATTGTGTGTGTAGAGTGGGAAATTATCAGAGGATTAATACAATTTAGTCATTTGCTTTGTGTCTTTTTTTTTTTTTTCCATAAGAAATATCTATATTGAAAACAGTGGCCGGTCATACAGAAATTCAGCCAATTATTTTTTTTTAAATTGATGTAAATCTCCCATGCTGTTTAAATGTCGAAACTAAATTTACCAAACTTGGCAGCTTTGTAAAGCTAAGCAGGACTGCCAAGTGTTCCCGGTTTCAAGCAGAGAGAGTTCTAACAGTTCCTGAAATACTTGTAGGAGGCACCTGGTGGTAATTGCGGTTTCACAATTCTTCCCAAGTGCCTACCTTGCTAGCTGGCATGTCTGTACACCGATGATTATTACAGTGATGATAAAGTGTCAGAATAGAACAGTCCTAAAATAATGCATATCCCCCAGAAGTCAAGCACATTCACTTCATACCAGAGAACCCTACGAAATTAGCATGAGGTTCTTGACATCACAGCCAGCTGGTTAAACCAAACAAAGGGAGAGAGGGGCAGAAGACAGAAACCACACACTTATACCTGCAAATGTGACTTGGTCTGTTTTTCCCCCCATCTAATCAGGGATTGTTGTCTGAGATTCTGCGTAAGGAAGAAGACCCTCGGACAGCCTCTCAGTCTCTTCTAGTAAACCTGAGGGCCATGCAGAATTTCCTCAATCTGCCAGAAGTGGAGCGAGATCGCATCTACCAGGACGAGAGGGAGCGGAGCATGAATCCCAACGTGAGCATGGTCTCCTCGGCCTCCAGCAGTCCCAGCTCCTCCCGAACCCCTCAGGTGAGAAACTTGCTCTCCGGATTTTTCACTCTTTGACTTGGAAACATCTTGCCTTCACTGCTTACTTTTTCCCTCGAACACTAAGAGACATAATTTAAGGATTTCTCTTCTCTTCTTCTCTTCTCCTCTCTTCTCTTCTCTTCTCTTCTCTTTTCTTTTTTCTGAGAAGTAGTCTTACTCTGTCACACAGGCTGGAGTGCAATGGTGCAATCTCAGCTCATTGCAACCTCCGCCTCCCGGGTTCAAGCAATTCTTCTGCCTCAGCCTCCCAAGTAGCTGGGATTACAAGGGTTCACCACCACACCCGGCTAATTTTTTTATTTTAGGATAGATGGGGTTTTACCATGTTGTTCAGGCTGTTCTTGAACTCCTGACCTCAGGTGATCTGCCCACTTTGGCCTCTCAAAGTGTTGGGGTTACAGGCATGAGCCACTATGCCAGGCCAATTTAAGGATTTTTTAATCTGCTGAACATGTTGGTCAAAGGATATGAACCTCTGACCATATATGATCTCACTATATTTCTGTCCCTTTAGGAAGTCCCATTCTTCCATACATGGTAGGTGAGGGGTGGGGTAGGCAGAAGTGGGCACAGGGGCAGGCTCTGGGATGTTTATATATAGCTGCTCAGTTGCTGAAAAAGGAGTTAGGCATTTGTGTTGAAGCTGAGTTTGCATAGCAAGCACATTGCTTTCCCTTAAGTTGTATGTTTATTTGGTTTGGCTGGATGGGCTGGAGAGTGGCTGGGGGAAGGGGGCAGAGGGTAGTTTAAGCTCTGTTTTATGTAGTCTGAAAAAGACAAAATGGAGGAACACTTGTAGTGGAAGCATGCATATGCAGTGGCTAGATAAGAATGACTGAAATGTCACTTGATGATCCTCTAGAGAATGATGGTGGAAAGGTAGGCCTTAATTATTTTCCTTCCTAGAATGATCTCCCCCACAGGATTTGGTGATTTCCATTCTTCCTCTTCACATACTTGAAAAGTATTCTTTTCTTAGACCTCATGCAAGTGTATATATCTAGTAACGTGTGCTTCAAAGCTCCTAACTCAAGGGTCAAGTTCTCAGCAGTCAGGGATCATTTCCAGTTCACATCCAAGCCCACTCATTTCTGGCCTACCCCCTATTTCCCCTAAACTTTTACTACTCAATAGACTTACGATAAAGCCAGCCCATTCACTGTTGCTACGATGGTTGCAGGTTCTGAGTGATAATTCTTAAAACCAATATTTCATAGGTATACATTTTTTTCTTTTTGAGAAGAGTCTTGCTCTGTTGCCCAGGCTGGAGTGCAGTGGTGCTATCAAGGCTCACTGCAACTTCTGCCTCTTGGGTTCAAGTGATTCTCCTGCCTCAGCCTCCTGAGTAGCTGGGATTACAGGCACGTGCCACCACACCAGGCTAATTTTTTGTGTTTTTAATAAAGATGGGGTTTCAGTATGCTGGCCATGCTGGTCTCAAACTCCTGACCTCAAGTAATTCACTCACCTTGGCCTTGCAAAGTGCTGGGATTACGAGTGTGAACCACTGTGCCTGGCCTAATGGATATACATTTATATAAATCTGAAAAATGGGTGGTTCAAAAACCAAAGGTTATTTTGATTAGATATTATAGCTTTGGTTTTGTGAGTGTTTTCTGATAAATTCTAAGGAACCGATTAAACATAGAAGCAGAATTGTATTCTAGTGGAAGTATTTGAGCTTTTTCAAGTATATCCATTTTTTCACACATTTTAACTCTTTATATTTTTGTACTCTGCAATAAACTTTTAATTGAAGATTACTTTCTATCATGTACTGCCAAATTGTGTCACTTACACTTCAGTCTTTAGTGAATTAGGAGGTTTAGTTACTGTTTAAACCAAAAATTAGTCTCTTGACTGCTTACTTTGGATGAGTGTAACCAGGCATTTTTATTTATTTTTTTAAAAATCTGGGGAATACATATTGAGCTAGTAAGTTGGGCAAGTTGTTAATGTACACTAATATTTACTTCTGCTAAATTCATCAATATTTTTGCCACTTTCGAAGCCTATTAAACCGTTATAGAAGAGTCCAACCATACTTCATGGCCACTTGACAAGGCAGCATTTCTTAGAAAGTTACTTCTACTTGTTAGAAAATAACACAGATCTGTGTGTTTGTTTTCAGTTCTTTTGTACTATTTTCCTAACAAGATTATATATCGTAGGCACCTTTTCAAAGACCTGATAGCTTTCAGTGCCAGACCGACTTACAAGGCCACACAGTTAGGGTCAGTATTTTGCTTACTTTGAGCAGAATCCCATCTAGAAAATTCATAGTTAAAGGTGCCCTTTAGGGATAGGTATAGCAGGGAAATTGCTTATTTAATTTTACAGTTTTGAGATTTTTGAAAATAAATATTTCAACATGTTTTTGAGAATGCAGTCATGGCATTGCATTTGTACATTTTTTAGAATTGTCTTCCTTTTCTCTTGGGTAAAGATTGAGAAAGGAGAATTTATTAAAGTCTTTTAAAACATTTTGTGATTACCAACTTAAAATTCTTTACAGACATATCTCAACAGTAAAGATCATAGTACGGCACAGATTTCATTGTGAAAACAAGTATTAGAGGAGTACTTACTGACTCAGCCTTTTAGTTAGAGTCAGCAATTTAGTGTACACAGGCAGCTTTACGGTGATACAGGGAGATTATTTTCCAGACCCCATCTGTACTTTGTTAGTAGCTGAAAAACAAATTGAAGAAATTTCAGATTTGAAGTTGCACCCCCAGTCTCTTTTTATTTCTTCAGTTGGCCAGCATTCCTTGGTGTGATTAATAATAACAAAACAATACTAAGATAAGAATGATCATTTGTTAAAACGCTTACTGTGTATTAGGTATTGTGAATGTTTTGCATGAATTCAATTGTCACTATTTTGTGGTACTGTGCCCATTTTACAGATGAGAGAACTGAGGTTTAGATGGATTCAGTAACTTGTGTAAGGTCACATGGCTGAGTGGAAGAGGTAGGATTTGAACTGTAGTTTCTCTGATTCCAAAAGTGGGGCTCTCAACTGTATTTTGTAGTTCCTTGAGGGATTTCATCTTAGCCATCCTGGTTCTAGAGAAGATTTGACCTGTCAGGTAGGATGAGATCCTCAGTGAAGCAAATTAAGAAAACTGAACTGAGAAAGACAGACATGCTATGCTAAAACGTTCTTTTAACAGGGAAAGCCCTGTGGGCTAACTAGAAATTTTGAGCAGAAAAAAAGAGTTTCTTTTAAAAAATTATAGAGAATTGAATTTTATTGGGAAAGTCCCAGCCTAGCAAGAGAATTCTTGTAGCAGCACTTGGCATACTTTGGAGGTTTTGGAGGCAGTGTGTAGTGCAGTGTCCAGAGCCCATGCTTTCAAGCCTGGAACACTTGTGTTCAGATCATGGTTCCTTCATGGGCTGCTGGGTGTCCTAGGTTAAGATCCTCTTTTATTTCAGTTTCTTCATCTGTAAAATGAAAATAATAATGTCTATGTCATTGGAATCTTAAAGGAATTAAATGTGATAGCAAAAGTTAAAATGCTTTCTGGAGTACCTGGCCCTTAAAAGCACACCATAAATTATACTGATTCTTGCTTTGCAGTAATTAGAAAATAGTATGAGAGAAGGAGGTAGAAGGAAAATGGCAGAAGTCACTGAGCACTTTTAGGAAGCAAAGCCTTTATGGAAATGTAGGGTCTTAAGTTCTGCCTCCAAACACCATTGATCACAGGGTCCAAACTGCCTGTTATATCTTCTCTGGACCTGCATCCTGCATCCTACTGGATCCAGTAGAGAATAGCTCAGGGCATCTGCACAGGGAAACTTGTGATTTGGGGGATAACTCTGTTGGTTTGGGATTCTAGGGTGAATGGGAAGAAAGAAAAAAAAAACCAGGTTAGGCCACTTCAGCTGGTAGTTCACAAGGATCAAGGATGTCTTTTCCTGAAGTCTTGCTGTGGAGGTTCTAAGAAAATGTCTCAGCCCTCTCTTATTAGACACCAGCAAAGCATTCTAGGGCTCACACCAAGTAAATATTATCACAATATTTTGGATTAAGTAGACTCAAACATTTTAGGATTATCCTAACCCCAAGAAGTACAGACACTTTCTATATTGTCCTTCATTTGTCTCTGAGGCTGATGGGAAATCATTCAATTAAAATGAGCACAGCAGAATACATAAAACCACAATATGAGTTTAAGAAAATGAAAACAGCACATCAAAGGCATTCTGAAGCCTAGTTTTATGAAATGAAATTTTGTTTCATTTCCACTGATTTCCTAGGTGAAATTAGGTGACTGTCTGGGTAGCATAATGATGATAATGATGGGAAACCATACATACGCAAATGACATACATAAAGCTTTAATAAAGAATGAGAGAGACTCGGGAGTGCATTAAATTGAGTAATAATTTATTATTTAGAGACCTCTACCCATTTACTCATTTTTTCTGGAAGAATTGGCTCTTCTTCCAAGGTTTGCCATTTTTAGAAAGAAAAAGGTAGCTGTGTGTGTGTTCTGCACGTTTGTTTTGTAGTTAGATGGTTGCTTATAGTTTGGTGTCTAGGAGAGTCATCCTACCTGTGAACCATCATCTGGGATACTGTGAGAGAATAGGGTTGACAGGATTCTGCATGTCCTATAGGAATGCACTGCAATTATTTCCAATCACAATTAACCTGATTAGAATAATGGACAGGAAGTGTCCCTCTGTAGCTAATGCAGTTTGGCATCAGCTGACTGAAATCCTTTGATAATTTCTGCACAGATGGCTGGGCTGAATGCAGCACTTTTTAAATTATTATTTTCATGGTCTCTTGGTAGGCCAAAACCTCGACACCGACAACAGACCTCCCTATTAAGGTGGATGGCGCCAACGTCAACATCACAGCTGCCATTTATGACGAGATCCAACAGGAGATGAAAAGGGCCAAGGTGTCTCAAGCCCTGTTTGCCAAAGTGGCTGCAAATAAAAGTCAGGTGAGTGGTTTTTAAAAGAGCAAAATCGAGGGCTGGAATTAGACCCTTCTTCTCCTCCCACCAATAAAAATACATCTGTTCCTATAATAATAATAACAATAATAATCCCCAAGGAACCTGTCATGTTCTGCCTTTTGCTCTCCAGTTTGCTTTTATTCCCGTTGGAGTTCAAAATAGAGATGAGGCCAAAATCCCAACTTTTTTCTTTTAAAGATTAAAAAAAATTAGCCTGGAATAATTTCTCTCCTTATTCTAAACACTGCAGTGTACCCTTTTTTTCCTCTCCCTTTAAATAATATATATATATATATTTGATACAAATATCAATATATTAAATATATTAAAAAGTATATTTGAACAAAACTTAGAATGTATATGACAGCACCTTTCTGAGACCAAGTTTTAGCCAAGTCTCATCACCTCTCCTGTTCCCAGCAGGGGAATGGCTGACTCTGTTATAATAACCACTTTTCCCCAGCCCCAGAGACACCTTTTGATGTCAGGTGTTTCTTTTATGTACAGAATGCAGTTGTTTTTCCAGGAGAAAACACACATGGGGGAGTGCAGAGTAAGTGCTAAAATCTTTTAACAGAAAAACATAGAAGTTTATCCAGTAAAATTTTTCAGAGTGCTGGGTTTGTGGAGAATGTAATGCTCTGGGGGAAAAGAGCAGACAGATGCTTAGGTTTTTTATTTCTGAAAGCAGCAACAGTTGATGGGATCTACTATCTGCTTCAATTCTTCATTTAAAGGAACCTTCTGCCCAAACGTAGAATCCTAGGTTAGTTTGAGGTACGTGCTTACTTATTTATACCTAGGGTGAACCGCTAATACAGAGTGGAGGAAACAAAAGTTAATTGAAGCATAATTTTGAGAGTCCTTCGATTCTGAGCTTGATTTCCTCTGTGTCCTTATATGACAAATGTTTTCATCCCCCACATATGTAAATAGTAAAATGGCTGATCATCTCCCTAACAAATCTGTTGTGTGCTATAAAGAAAGGAAGTGACTATTGTATTTCTATTAAGCAAGAAAGTTTTCAATAAAAATTAAGTTTTTAAAACTGAAAAAAATTCAAACTATAGTTAAATGTTATACTTAGATTAATTATAGAGTATGAGGTTAGCCTTTTTTGCCTGCAGTTTTAACCTGATGTAGTTTATTTTCAGATGTTGTTGAAAGGGAGAGGAGTAGAACATCAAGGAACTTGGAAAGGGATTAGAATGTTTGTTTCCCTTTTCAATTTCAGTGTAGTAATTTTTCCAGATTACTCTGACTTTCTCTCGTCAATGAAATCAGTGAAATACAGTTTGCTAAGACATGATGTCCAACCATAGTATGAAGTACATGAAAAGAAAATACCATAGAGCCTCTTAAACTGTTAAATGCATAAAATCCCATGTACCACATGGCAAAATATAATGAGAGTTGGAGCTGTTAAATGAATAAAGCTGTTAAATGCATAATGCCACTTGGCAAAACTACTGTGCATTTAATGGTTTTCCACTGTGTAATAAAGGACATATGTGGTAAATGTGCAGTGAGTATAAAAACTGCACAATTGATTTTGCAAACCTGCCCCTTAGTTGTGACTTGATGTAAATATCAAAGTTTCACACAGTCCTTCTTTTATAAGCAGCTTTTGAGAAAAACTGAAGACCACAGTCTGAGAACTTGATTCAAAATGCCTGTAATCTTCCTGTTGACTAGCACTGTTGGCTTTTGGAAATAGTGATGCTTCCAGCCTCCCAAAATAATTCAGGTAGCTGATTGAAAGCTGTTTTTGCCAGTTGGCAGAAGCTTAGCTCTCCAAATTTTTTATGTCTCCTGAAGAAATCAGTAGCCCTGATTTTGTAGAATATGGAGGAGAACATAGTTCTGCGAATTAATATGCTGAAGGTAAGATTGAGCTTAAGTGAGGATAAGAGGCTTTGAGGTTGTTCTTTTTTCACTGAAACAATGATCTCATTTTCATTTATGAGCAGGGAACCTTATTGTAAATAACTGACTAGATAGGCAATTCAGGCATTATGTTTTTTTATAAAAATGATGCTGCCAAACAAAATGAATTTAACTGGTAGTTTCAAAGGCAATTTAACAAATGATATTCACTCCATTTTATAAGTATCAGTATTCACTTGATAAAAGTGAAATCAATTGCATGATTTGGTACATTGCATATATATTTGGTGCCTATCCATAAGGTGTATCTATGTGTGTGTACATGTCTATATATATGTCTATACATAATACATGCATAGATATATCTTAGTCCTATATATACACCTTATGGATTTATATACATATCTTAGTCATAGATGACTAATCATAAGGCTTGACCTCTCCAAGCTGCAAGGAGGAGTGGCCACACCTACTCCATTGTATTATAAGGATGGAGAAGAACAAAGGTTTTTTCTCTTGCATTTTCTTCCCCTCCTTCTTTTATTTTTCTTTGGAGGGATCTTAAGTTCTTGCAGTGACTGAAGAGGCAGATGCACAGCAAGGGCTTTCCCTTCTCCTGAAGGTGAAATTAGGGGAAACCATTAATTAGGTACTCTTGTGAACTGCAGTTGCCTTGAATCCCTGAAGGCCCAGTTCAAATATGCATAGCAACCTTCTCCTTCCATCTGAAATTTCTTTTAAAATAGAAATGATCCCTCCATTAGGCCTTATTCACTCCTTGGTGTTAATTGCTGTAATCAGCTGTTAAGAATAATATCTAACACTGCCCTGTGTGTTAGGGAAGCCTTGAATCAGGAAAAAGAAGAGGGAGGAAAGTTTTAGAGAGAGTAGGCATGGTGGGCCAAGAGGGTCCTTGAGAGCTATAAGTGTTTAGGGTCAAGGCACAATGCAAGGAAAGGGGTTCAGAAAAGGAGTTGAAAAGGTGGCAAACTAGTTCATCGTGAAAATCCATTACTGGTAAGTGTGTATATGTTTCCCTAGTGCATGGGTGACATGAGGATGCATTTGTAGGGTCCCAGACCCCTTCCTGCAGCTCAGCTTTAGTCCCTTGGTGATGGCCAGGCCACTCCGTTATCCACCTCCAATTAGATATCTTCTATCAGGCCCTTGCCCCTTTCTTCATGGGAAAGAAGTCAAAGAAAAGTAAGACCAGAGGGAAAGACATGTTTATGCACATTTTACCTTGCACTTTTCCTTCATTTTCTATTTAGGACCAGTTTATTGATTTAAAATAATTTTCTGTGTGTGAATTCTAAGGATTACCTTCCTTTTCTGTCTGCAGAATACTCAGATCATGGAATGGAATGACAGTGATAGTTCTCTGTGAATTAGGAGTTAGGGGTTTTTAGTAGAGGCCATATGTAAAGGTACGTGGAGCGTTTTCTGTATAACTCCAGTCTGACCCTCACATACAAAGGGCCACCAGGGAGTGAACACCCCGCATTCAGTCTGAGTGGCCACAGGAACACTTTGTTCCTCAAAAGCTTCTGCTAATCTTCCTGTCCTTCTGCAGATTCTTTAGGGCCACTTTCCCCCTTCCTTCCCAGTTTTACCTGATCACCTGTGATCTGGGAAGTAGAAATCTAGAGGGGAGGAAACATCGTAACCTGTGGGCACATCCTCTGCAGTTCTCCGGGGACGGTCGTGTACTTTGACAGCATCCTCAGCCACATTTCTCTCCCTTGACATCAGGTTACCCCATTTCCCAGAAACTGTTTTTTTTTCCCTTCACATATCCTGCTGTCTTCTCTCTTTATAGGCTACAGTAGGTTAATGTATAGAATGCTAAGGATCATCTGAAGTTTTCTTTCATTTTTCTTTTTTGAGAGGCGAGTGAATCTTTATTACTTATTATTATTATCTGTATATCCAAAGACCCAATACTACATATGTGATTGTTTTTTCCTACTAGGTTCGGGTGAAAATAGAGTAGGGAGAGAAATGGAAAGAGGTTCATTTCTAATCCTTATTTCCCCTTTCCTGCATTAAAAAGATAAAAACAAACTTCAGAAGGGCTGTGGACTTGTTTTTTGTATCAGGAAGGTGGAGAGAAACTGACATACTCTGTTCTGTTCCATACAGACAAGGGGAAAGAGACAGCCTGGTTGTAAACCCCAGATGGTGATAATGAAAGGGCCAGCCCCAGAGGCTGCTGGGATAAAGAAAAAGGGTGATCTTGGAATGAACAGGGACCAAGGGAGTCTCTGGTGAGATGATATTAGTAAGATGTCCTCTCTTACGAAGGTTTAAAGACCTCTGCGAATCCTCCATACTATGTATGAAGGCCCACTAGCTGCAGGAGCTGCCACTAAAATCAGGGATGAGAGAGTTCTTCTTCCTACTATACACTTTAGAATGGGAGGCACAATTGTGATCCTATTGTAGCTAGAAGAGATGGATTTCTGGCTTTTAATACGCAATTCTAAAATCATTTTCCCCATAGAAACTATGACCTACATGGTGATTGGGTTTCAGTATGTTCTATGCTTCATGTACATTAGGATTAAGTGGATTTTGTGTACTGACCTTTATGCCTTATCACTGTGTTTCTACCAAAAAAAAAAATGTGTTTCAAGTTCTCAACTACTTAACAAATTGTATTCCTAAGTGAGAGTGTACTTATGTTTTGGATGTAGTTTACAAGCTAGATTTTATGAACATTCTTTTTTTTTTCCTTAAAAATCTCTCCTGATAGATGGTCTAATTTGCTTGACAGGCTAAATAACTTAAAACGTGTAGGTCTCTGTGGCAGATTATTTTTATATAAAACAAAAATAAAGGAAAGAAAGGCAAATTAATTTTTGTTTTTGCATCTTTTCTTAAAAATGTCTCAGGCACATATTTACACATTTTTTAAAGAAATAATTTATATTTTGTGATTACATAAGTAATTTAACAGCCTCATTTTAAAAAATTCAGAAAGTGACGAAGAATATGAAAGTAAAAACATGGATCACCCATGATTTTATGACCCAGATGTAGTTACTATTAACATTTTAGAACGTTTCCTTTCAATGTGTAGATGTTTGCATGGGATTATATGTGCATGTTTATATCCTAATTGTGATTATAACTGTGCAACACATAATTAAAACTATAATTTTTTAAGGCAACCTTTGTATGTAGGAGAGTAAATTTATAAAATATAAAATATTATCTTGTCTCATTAGCTTCTTAGCCTTTAAAAAATGTTGCACTAAGATCAAGTTTTACCATTTTGCACAAAAAGTACTTTAATGTTGATCTTATATTATTAAGTTTCCATTTTGAGGATGGCTTTATTAGGGCTGGGATAACTTAGGGCACTGGAAGTAGACATCTGGTGACCCTGATCTCTCTGGTATAAAGAATAACAGAAACTATAGGCCATAGGATGCCCTGTGTAAAATGAGTTGGTGGTCTGTCTCACTCCTAATGATTTTGCTTTTGCCATTCATATTCAGCATGTAAAGCAGGCTAAAATGAGGTATGCAGTCTTGCCTGAGTAGCTGCCGGGGTAGGTTTCTTCAGAACACGATCATTCTGAGAGCCTGTCATGGACTAGTTTCTGCTGTTGTCAACCAGAGCAAGTATACTAAAATTTAGGGGTGGTGTTCCAAGTTCAAATTCAAATTCAAAAAAATTTAACATATGTACACTGAAATTACTTGAAAAATATTATACCTAGTGAAGAAATTTCTCAAGATTCCCAAATGCCAAACCACAAGTGGATGTGAACAGAGTAATGTGTGAGCATCAAGTTGAGCCCTTCAGCTTCCCCTTCCCTCCTTTTTCTCTTGGTATAATCTAAGGAGATCAGATTCTAGTGAAGGAATCTCCTCAGACATTCCCATAAGATCTCAGTTTTAATATCAACCTCACAATCAAGAATTGGGTTCTTTTACCACCCTCACAATTAATTATGTTAATGTTTCATGCCTTAAAATTAGCCTTTATAGGAGTCCTTAATTAGACAGTCAATAATGATGATAATCAATGAACTGCATTTGTAATCAGACTTCATATGCAGTTCTTAAAATGTCAAATACTTTTAACTCATCACTAAAGTTTTGAACTTGTTTTGAGCTCATTTTATTTTCTACAGAAACCTTTGAGTTTATTATTTTGCCTGTTCATGACTTGGCAACTTTGGAAACTTGCATGTGACCTTGGCAAATTAGGTTGCCATATTAAAGCCTCTTTGATTTCTCCCCAGCCCTTTGGGGAAGAGGACATTGAGTTAAACTGTGGTTCTTACAGTGGGAAAATGTTGGTATCTATGAATGGTTGCTGCCACTTTACTGCTGAGACTATTTAATTTTTTTTTCCACAGGATCAAGAGTAGGGTAAGGCAAGCTAGCTTCCTAGGGTACAAAATGTAAGAAGGCACTCAGTTGTCAGGCCATACTATTTACATTTCATGCCCTAGTCGCTTGCTCACCTCATTCTAGTCTCACCCTGGTTTTTCAAAAAAGTCTTACTCCTGGTTTTCTGCTCTGTCTGGTTCCCCCAACCACTACTCCCCCCCCCCGCCATTATGAAAAGTTCTTGAGGAAGTTTGCAATATGCAGTGATATGTGACAGATATGCTGGCATTTGGACCTGAAGGGAGGCCCTAGAAGCATTTTGATTGTTTTCTGTTTGATATTTTAGCCTAGTTCATTTTGCTCTTACTGTCTTTCTACTGTTTACGTGAAGAACTTACAAGATTCTAGATTTATTCTTCACATGAATTGGCTTTTTCAGGTGCATGTACCCACGTATGTATGTTTGTACGTATTTATACATGTAAAGGCATACCAAATCTCCATACTATTAAATAGCTATGTATATTCCATGTATCTATGCTAAGGAGGGTAACAAAATTTTGTGTAATCCCCTCTTGACTTGAGCCCAGTCCATCAGAGATTTAAAGGGCTGTTCTGAAATAAAAATTTTCATTACTCTCAATTACAGACTCAATCTTTACAGACACATCCATAGAAATGTCAGATAACCCATAGATAGCTAAAAATTGGTCCCCCATGAAAATACAGTTTAGAATTTAGTATACAGTTTTAAAAAGTAAAAAAGAAGCAGATCATTTTTACTTACCACATTTAAAGTATAAAATAATTAACCTTGAACTGTAACCAAACAGCCAGCACAAATCTTTTTTCAGGTTTAGATGACCTCCTCGTCAGGGATTCATTGAAGCCCTTGACAGGCCTTCCTTTTAGTTAGCCTCTTATCCATTTCAGTTTTCTTGATTAGGTTATCTTGAGTCATTAGGGGGTTATTTATTTTAATAGAGACATTGGATTCATGAAAAGAGAATTCGGTGACGAAGAAACAAGAGCTGAATATTATCTGGCTCATTTCACACTTCAGAAGAGTCTCAACCATCTGAAGAGAAATCCTTTCACAGTTACAAAAGTTTGTTTGGGGACTTTATGTGCTTTCATTTAGAAAGCGAACTGTCTGTGGTTAATAATATGAATTTCCTTTTGAGATACTCAGAAAACATTTCCCTTTGGTTACATATGCTGACATTTTCTGTGTTGAAGATGTGGGTGAATAAATGGCCTTTTGCATTTCTGCTGCAAGAAGCTATGAGTCATTCTCCTGAAGAACTGTTCACTTGCTGAGTTATTCATTCATTAGAGTTCCTAGAGCGGGCAAAGGGAATGGGGGCTACTTACTAATTAGTAGGTGAATTAACTCATTAGCTTTGTGTTAGGCACATCAAGGGGAATAATCACTGAAGAGGCTCTGCCTTCAAGGAGCATATACAGCTTTATTCAACAGGGACAAAGTTATTAACTCTCTTGTGGGACATCAGAGCAGGCTATGAACTTGTGTTTAGTGCTGAGCAAGTTCTAGTTTGTATTTGTTCTTAAATATTGTAAAAACTGGGAAGTTGGTAACATAGACGAATGTTTTTTAAGGAAAAAACTTAGGGGCTGGGAGAAGTTGAAGTCAAAACCAAGTATCCTGGGGAAGAGAAAGCGTGCCGCTTTGTCCACAGTGGCATTTCAGTACCATGGACAGGAACCCCACTCTTCATGTGTGCCGTGCCCCTCCCCTTCTTATCACTTACACAAAAGGTTTACAGCTAAGATTCAAACTCATATCTGATAGGCTCCAAGCACTAACACGGGGCCATATAATTGTTTTGTGAAAGGCTTCCCTGGTCATTTGAACATTTCAGCCTTCAGTATGTGATTTGGAGGATATGCCACTCATTTATTGTCAACTTGAAATATTTTAATCTTCTAAAATATTTTATAAGTGAAATAGATATTGCCATATCTCATTCATTTTCAGGTGAAGAGAACTTTAAAAACTCTAATATGAACAACAGCAAAAATAGCAGCACACACATATATATACACCCAGAGAGAAAAGAAAATGGTTAAAATGATGAGAACAGATTATTTAAATTATTGATGTAGTGTGGTTCTTCATGATATATGTCATGTCTTTTTAGAATGAACACTCCTAGATGGTGGAGGTTATGAAGTGTGCACTTTACCAGCATCAGGCCATTGTGGGTCCCAGTTAATACCAAGCAATACAAGTTCACTATGAAAAAAGATATCTAGGCTAGGATTAGTCATGTTCTTGATTTTATCATAGTCTTTCCCCCAGGAACTTCTTCTTAAAAAGGAAGAATGTGAGGGGAAAAGAGGAAAAGAAAGACAAGTTAATTCTTCATCATATCAGTTTTTTGTATGCCACTCTTTATAACCTGAGCCCTACCTTCATTTCTAGACTTTCAGTCTTCTTCCCCGCCTGGTGAAATCTATATCTTTCAAGATTCACCTTGTATGTCATATTCTCAGTGATGACACTTTTTCCTGAACTGCTTCATGGTCAGAATTACTCACTTTCTTGTTGACAATCTCGATTAACCTTTTAAGTAAAAAGTAACAATGACAATTAAATAATATATGTAATTTACTAGCCATTTCATGGCATGCAGGAGATAGGTGCTCAATAGAAAATTGTCAATACAATCAATTTCCTGAGAGACTACTATTACTGTTTGCAATTTATATAATGAACCATTTTCCCTATCATATTCATGCATTAGAGATGGGGGAAACAAACCTTAGAACATTGACGAGGTTGCTTTCTAAAATTAGTGCTTCTCTCTAACAATGACTCTCTGAATTTGAGTCTGTAAAACATTCCTCTAGGCTAATTTCTGTGTGCTCTGATAATTTTGGTTTAATCTAATAACTACTTATTGAGAAGCTACTATGTGCAAGAAACCGTACTCTGCTCTGAAAATGCTAAAATGAGTAAGAAACCAACCCTTGCCCTCCACTCCCAACGAGAAGCTAACTGTTCTGATAGGAATCCAGACATGCCCACCCCTAACAATAATAATTATCAAGTTGTGAAAAGGTATAAACAAAATGCTTTAGGGTCATACCGGAGCGAGCAACAAACGAAACCACATCAGCTGAGCCTTGAAGTACAGCTTCTCATGGGGAAAAGAAGTTTGAGTATGAGACATTCCATCTAAGAGAGTAACATGGCAGAAGCATGAAGGTGAGAATGTACCTATGAGTAATTCACAGTGGCTGGAGCGCAAGGTCAACAGGGGAATTGGTGAGAGACGAGGTCATGAAAGAAAAATAGGGGCCAATTGTGGTTTTTATTGTTACCTCTAGTAATGCTCTTGAATTGCAAACTAGAGGTTCTCTCCTTTATGCAACTCTTTAATGAATCTCTCGACTTAATAAAAGATAAACTATGTAGTTATTGTTCATCTCCCAGAAAGAATTAATGACACATTTCTTCAAATAGTAAGAATGTCTAATACATTTACAGTGTGATTTGCTTTGTAAATGTAGATTGATATGCAACTTTCCAGGAACACGTGGATTGTAAACAAACTATATCTTGACTGGTAGGAGTGTCATCTCACCTGCATAGTTGGAAGGGCAGAGTTGTTTTTTTCTACTGAGGGGAAATATATTTGTTTAAGAGGCTGAGGGAGATGGCTAAAATGAGATGTGAATAAATATTATTTGCTTATGCACCAAATGCTTGGGAACTTTTTAACCATTGATTGCAAGGAAGCAGTCTTTGATCTTATTGATACATTCGTTCTCTGGATTCAGATTTTGAAGGTAAAATAAAGTTTTAATTGTGAACCTCTTGGTATCATTACACTTAGACTCCATGTGTATTTTTCTCTGTAAGTTCCAGGTATTTCCTGTATCTAAATAAAAGCTTTTTATTTTGAACTAATTTTAGATTCACAAAAATGTTGCCAAACTAGTATGGAAGGGATCATTGCACTGTATTGTATATCCCTCACCTATCTTCCCCTAATGTTGACACCTTTTATCACCATAGTGGAATTATTAATGATGGTGCAACTATCAAAAAAAAAATAGGAAATTGACATTGTTTCAATACTGTTAACTAAACAAAAGCCTTATTCTGATTTCACCAGTTTTTCTACTAATGTCTATGTTCTGTGCCAGGATCCTATCCAGCAACCACATTGCATTTAGTTGCTATTATTTCTCCTTAATCTTCTGCATTTCTGTGACAGTTCTTAAGTCTTTCCTTTTCTTTTATGACCTTGCCATTTTTGGTTATTTTATTGGAACACTTCTCAGTGTGGGTTTGTTTGATAGTTTCTCATGTTTCGACTGAGGTTATGCATTTTGGGCAAGGCTACCTCAGATATGATGTTGTATCCTTTGCAGTACATCACATCAGCACATTCATGGTGTTAGTATATCATCACCAGTTATGCTGACCTTGACCACTTTGTCAAGGTTATTTTTTCTTTGTACCTTTAACCCTGATGGTTTATCACTATCTGCTATTTCTGACAGATAACAAGGTAACAGATCATGGAATGTAGAACCAAAAAGGAACTTAAAGACCGTCTTTTGTTAACACACCCATCCTTTTACAGCTAAGCACCCAGGAGCTTGAACAGAATAATTATTTTCCCAAAGGTCACCCAGTTATTTAATGACAGACCAGGAACTTGGCAGTTAGATCTCAAAGATCCAGGTTTGATACTCTCTATACTTCCTAGCTATGCTCAAACACTTGTAATTCACCTAGCCCTAGTTTTACCAGACTGTGAAAGCTAAATGGACTATATGACTATCCAGCCAACCTTTGCTCAAAACTTAAAACCAGCCTAAGAGAGAAATCCCAGGGGGAAGTATATACTCCACAGTTCATGGTGCCCACTCACAGATCTGGCCAAGGCTGGAAACCAGATGAACTTCTGTATCAGCATTTCTGAAATGAAAACAATCTCATGGAATGCTCCACATAACACAGAGAAAACAACAAAAAAACCTACTTGAGATTTTTAACAGAAAAAGGAGATTTGTTTATTAATAATTCATGAGTTCCCATTGAACATGCATGACAGAAACAGTGCTATTCAATAGAGAATACTGTCATCTGTCACTGTTTTATTTGACATTTACACTTTTTTTTTTTGCCTGATATTGCAAAACTTTCTTGGATTGCATGCAAAAATTATATAAATGAAAAAAATCCCAGTGTGGGGGACCCTTTATCTCTTCTGTGATGGGTTCACTCACAATTACATACGTGTGTGTTCATGCAACCGTGTGGCACTTTCTCACACATTCATTAGCCAGCAAACAAGCTAATAAGAGACCCTACTGAGAAAACAGAGATAAGCATCCCAAATGGGCTGGTGAAAAGATGATATGAATAAAATGATGGTGCGTGAGATGGGAAGTGAGGTGGAAGGATAGATTTCCTGAAGATAGGCATACAAATACGTGGAATGAGCAAGTGAACCAGAGCAAGGGGAAGGCAAATCATGGCTGCCATGAAGAAAACTGACAAAAAAATACATTGCCAGTTCAGATACAAAATAAATACCTATAAATGGCATCACAGGAATGCCCATAGTAGGGAATAACAGCCTTTAGGAGAAGAGCAAGGTAGAATTAGGATCCCTTCCAATTTTGTGCCATTATAAGGCTCTTGACAATCTTTCTGCTCTGTAGGTTAGTTATTATTTATAAAAATCACAGAACCAGCTGATACATTCATAAGCTAATTATTGAGGCAGCTGGGTACACATGGTGCAATATGTCCAAGGCTGTGAAGTATCACAGATTTCTTGGGGCCTGCTGTGGTGGGGGTTCGCTGTTGAAGGCTCCATCCCTTAATCTGATGAGCCAAGCAAACACTTTGTGGGGGAAACTAGATTAATAACCCTCTAAATACCATGAATGTGCTTCATCTCTAAAACCGGGTTCCCTTAAACATGCTATTAGCTCAGCTCCATCAGGGATTTGAGGAAGTCCTCTGGTGCCCTAAGAATAGGGTCTTGTTGGCTACCTCCCTGTGCCAGAAATTAATTTGGTTTGCTTATGTCTGCACACATGATCACACTTGTGTCTAATCTGCTCCCTAATAGCTTTAAGGTCAAGACCTTGCATGTCAGTGGGCAAATTGAGCACTACACTTCTTAAAGACTGATGGCAGACAGCACACAGTCCATAACGAGTCCTGTAGTGTTGTTCTAAGTGATTGTAATGACTGCAGATTATAACAGCGCATATAAATCAAATGCGGCAATGAATGTTGTGCGAGACATTCCCAGTGTCATAAGTGGAGATACCACTCAGCTGTCACCTGTCTCCTTTCAAGCTGCAGCTTCCCGCAATGCAGTTCAGTCCTTAAGCATAACAGCAGGTGCTGTCTTCCTTAAGGTCTGGGTATCTCAGATCTTCATCTTTTAACAGATGCAGGTTTTTGTTTCTATTTTCCATTAAATGATTGGTCTCCATGCTCTTGCCTCCCCTGGGAGATGTTAAACATACCTGTTTGAAACATTTGAAAGAATTCAGTTGGAGACTTACTCAGATTTGTGAAAAGATAAGTAGGAGCTTATTTTTCCACAGATGGTTTATTTTTCATTTCAAGAATTCTTTTACTTTTTGCACAGAAACCCTTGAGGAAACACTTGGGGACTAGGAGATTTTTTAAAAATTAGTTTATTTTCTGGTAGGGATAAAAAAATTTGTCTTCATTTTTCGTATACATTGCACCTTGAAAATCAACCATTACCTGCCTTTCGGTTGAGTTGAAAAAAATAATCTATGAAAATACTTGGAAAAACACTTCCAAGCAAATGATAAGATATCTTGTTTTCATTCTTCCTAACCTTCTAACTCTCCCAAGCTTCCAGTTTATTGCAAGAAAAGATCAGGTCTGTGCAAATGTGGCCTCTCACTTGTAAAAACAAGGCAGTGTTGTGTTACAGATTAGTTTATAAATCCCCAGTGGCTTCACAGTTCAGTGCCTACAGCTGCTGCAGATGGGCCTGGGTTTTTGTCTCTTCGCAGTGCTGCAGCCGGCAGTTGAAGGAGAAAATGGAATGATCAGGTTATTAACATGGAGGCCGCGAGGAAGAGGCTGCACAATGAGAACAGCTGGTGTTGCTGTCTTGGCTGATGCAGCGGAGATAATCAAATCTTGCCTTTTTTTGGGTAAAGGCAGAAGACACAGTGGAGAGTTAGACAAACAACGGCTTATGATATTATATGGGGTTTTTACAATGTGTGTCAGGAACTTTCATTGGCTTACAAATGATGATACAGAATTTGTTGAGGTTTGGAAATTATTTTTCACAAAGTCATTTCTGTTTATGCACCTTTTAAGAAAAATTTTTTACTCTTTTGCAAAAGGCGTGGTGTGGGACAGTTCTTGTTTTTAAAATTAGCGACATAGCTTGGAAATGATGGGTTAGAAAGCTACTGGGTAAAATATTTTGACATGAGTCAGTGAGCGATGTTGACAGCATCCTCTGTATTATTTTCATATAATCCATCATTATTTGCATTACATTTTCTTTCTCGTGCAGTTGCAAGAGAGAGAACATCCGGATGCCAGAGTTTGGAAGCAGACATTTGCAGGTGTGACCCGACCAACTGCCTACCTTCCTGCAGGTGTGGCTGTGGCGGGAAGGTGATGGTTAAGAGGGCCTAGAGCCCGAGGTATTCAGAGATTAAGCACATATACATTTCCTTTCATTCTAGCCAAAGTTATTGCTTCTATTTTGTGGAGTTACTGATAATTGTAAGAATATTTCCTCCCTAGAGAATTCAGTGTTATTTACACCTAAACAATTTTTATTTTTTAGAATTTGCTGTCCTGTAATGCGTATTTGTTTATCTTCACTCTTTTCTTAGCATGAAGTGCTGCCCAGTGCCCAGTTGGGTAATTTTTAAAAATTGTAGCTGACCGACATAAATTATTTTTTTTGAGAATCGGGTAACTGTAATTTTGCTTATCTTTTATGGAGAAACTTCAGTTGAGAATCTATTCTGTAGGCAGGGCAATACAATATTTAACAAGAGGAAGGATTCTTGGGCATTGGTATAACCACCTATGTGGTCAGGGGTTGATTTTTAGAATCATACTGTTTCAGTATCTCCCCCTGGTGGGCGGGAACAATTTTGACAGAAAATGATGATCTACTGGGATGGCACCAGACCGCAGTCAGGGCCCCCTTAGCTCCTCTGCACTCTGCAGGTTAATGCAAGCAGCCTCCTCTCTCTCCAGGGCTGGTTGTGTGAACTGCTCCGCTGGAAGGAGAACCCAAGCCCAGAAAACCGCACCCTCTGGGAAAACCTCTGTACCATCCGTCGCTTCCTGAACCTTCCCCAGCATGAGAGGGACGTGATCTACGAGGAGGAGTCGAGGCATCACCACAGCGAGCGCATGCAACACGTGGTCCAGCTTCCACCTGAGCCGGTGCAGGTCAGTGTCCCTGATTCCCGAACCCCACCTGAGCAGGGCTCTCTGTGCCAGCAGTAGTTGCTGAGGGTCCAAATGGCACACACCACACTAACTTCTGTCAGAGGATGTCTCATGCCAGGTCCCCAAGTACAGAAGATGCTGTTGTCACAGCGGTACTGTGTGTGTGAGTGTGTGTGTGTGTGTGTGTTTGTGTGTATGTGTATATACATACGAAAGAAAAATGACTGAGAAAAGTGTAATGCCAAAGACAGCTGCTTTCCTGAGAGCATTTTACTTGTGGGATTGTAAAGCCAGAGCACTCAACGGAGAATTGAAATCTCTCAATTGGAAAACTTGGTTTCCATCAGTTCATTTTCCATAAAAAAAAAAACCTGTGAAGTAGTTTTGCATTCAAAATTCCTCAAAGAGTCTTTGATTAGACTCAGGAGAAGAAATAGCCACATGACCTAGGGAATACCACTGAACTCAGCTGAACCTTGAGAGACAGATTGTGACAGATTCTTAGAATTTTAAGATGAGCTTTGCTGTCTTTGGTTACATCTCATTTAGAAATCTGCCTTCCTTTGGATTGTGTGTTTTGTTGGCTTAGTTTTTGCTCTCTTTGAGAGAAATAATATTGCTTTCCCAAAGTAATTGAGTTTAACTACTGACTCTTTCTGTAATCTTAAATTAATTGCTTTCAAGAAGAAATATTAATTGAGGTTTCCAACGTTAGACCCCCTACAGTTTGGCCAACAAATTGTTTGGGTAGGTTATAAGATGGGCCTACTGCCCAATACTCTCAATTTCAGCTGTCACCAAAGAGGACCCTTTGGCCAATCTCTGAATCTCCTGGAGTAAGAAGAAGAAAATTGAGGCATGAGTGTATGTGTGCACATGTGGGTGCAGAATGGGAGGAGAAGATAAAGGGAGAGTGAAGCATGGTTTCTTGATAGAGAGGAGTGGTGAGGGATGCGTGAAACACCCCACCCTGAGGTTTCTGTCTCCTTTCCCCTTGCTCCCCCATCACACACTTGGGAGAGAAGCCAGAAGTTAACAAGTTCTTATGTCACTTTTCATCTAAATAGCATCATCTCTACCAGTGCTTTTGTGCTATGCTTTTGTGCTATCATTGGTCAGTTTCCAGGATCAAAGTCACAGAGTGAATTGCCCAAATTTAATAGTTTGGCAGTTAGACTCATGAATTTGTAGAGGTGGTCTCTTGCGATATCCACAGTGATCCCAGAGTTGGGGGAGGGGGTGATGAGGGTACACAGCTCATCCTCACCCTTCAGGACCCACCCTCCCCCTTCCCTTCTTGGTCCTTTTCTGACCTCATCCAAGCAGCAGGGCACCTCCCTATAGATAATTAAACCTGCTTACTGAGTCACGCAGAGCAGTGGCTTTCAGACTTGGAGATTTAATTGAAGTTAAAACTAAAGAGGGGCCCAATATAGGCTTTCTAACCTTTTAATTTAGAAAATAAATTTATTTGAAAAGTTTTAGGGAAGTTCCTATTTATAATGAATATCATTTCATAACATACTCTTTGATATTAAACAGATTAATGAAATGGAGAGCCTTAGACAAAAGATCATGTCAGTGGAACAGTTGGGCCATTTGAAAATCCGTCACTCCCCCAGCACCACCACTGCCTTTTTTCCTCATTTTGATGTGAACTGGATTCAACTTCTGTCTTGAACCAACACAAGGCCAAGGACCTGCTTCAGGGAATCACTGACTTTGCGTGGAATTTTTATTCAGGGTCTATCTTAGTTCAGAAAATAAAGGAGAAATAAAACAGCAATGAAAAAGTTATTTATTCTACATATTAATAACAACTAATTTTAATCATAAAATGATGATAAAGTTGGAAACTTAAAGAAATTTGAGATAAAAGTACTAAAACTTGAGATAAAAGTACTAAAATGCATTATTTATTATAATTGAGGGCCTCCCTTCATCTGGATACCACACCTGTCTGTTCTTTGTCCATAAATTATCATCTTAGTGGGCCCTCTGTTTAGGTAGCTAAAAGGATATTCAACGTAATATTTTGTCTTATAGTTGGCCAGTTTGAATACAGTAAATCTTAGAAGCAGCCAGCCAGTTGACTTATGAGTTTTATTATCTTTTCTATCAGTATGTCAGGACTAGAGTATGCTGACAATATTTAATGGTTAAGCAAGAATCTATAATTTTCCTTTTCAGTTTTAAGCACCTTGTGGCTATTAACATAACTTCTGATAACACTAGAGAAAATGCACTTATTTTATAAAAGGTTGTTCCCATTACTCAGATCTTAGCCAAAGAGTGTACAAATACGGTAATTTTCTCTAAAGTGAATATGCCTCAGCCGTTGACCTTGAGCTCATAACTACTATGAAACTCATCAGCACATCACATTTTTTAAAACATTATGCCTGTATCTGAGTGACACTGCTTTGCAATGTTGAATTTGTATTTGTCAGCAAAATGCAAAGCTGTGGATTAATTGTTTATTACAGTCATAGTATGAAAAGTGAAGAAAAATAACTGACATTAGGCAACAGAACTCCTGAGACATAGAGAATACAGCTGGGACAGCCTCTGTGACTGTATTTAAAAACATACCAAGCTACTACAAAAAGGTCTGTAATTGTCCAAAAATCAGGAACTCGGGGGTTGGAATTCACTTGGGCCTTTAATATCAACTCAATTTTTAGCGAGATACAATTACTTACATGTTTTAAAAGTCTTAAAAATTTATATGTAGAATAATAATAGTTTGGTGATGTTACATTTTTATCTAATTAGATAGGAAATGTCCATTATTAAATGGTTAAGTATGGGTGAAATCAGTGATTTTTAAGAGCTTCTGATATATGCAACATATTAAAAAACACAGAAGTCCTCTCCACTTGCGGTCATGGAAGCGTGACATTTAAATTTCTTTAGGTAATTAGGGTACACTATTCCCAAATTTTTCATAAATGGTAAAGATATGAGGCAGTGCTTTCTGTGCATAATTATCCACCAGATTAATCTGTTGTATTAGGGTCCCACAGATGGACTGGAATAAAAAGACGGAGCTTTATATCACTCCTTCTCCATTTGGTGCTTTCTGTGATATTGAGAAGTCCCTTAGAGTCACAGGCTCTCTTCTTACAGAAGAGAGGCACTTTTTCTTGCTTTTTGTGTGAAAATGGAGTTGACAAATGGACAGTTTTTTATTGTCTTCAGATGTGTTTCTGTTAAGCCTACAGAGGGTTTAGAAATTTTAAGCCCTTGTCTTTTAATTTTTATTTTAAGTTCAGGAGTACACATACAGGTGTGTACATAGGTAAACTTGCATCATGGAGGTCTGCTGCACAGATTATTTCATCACCCAGGCATTAAGCCTGGTTACCCATTAGTTATTTTTTCTGATCCTTCCCCCTCCTCCCACCTTCTGCCCTCCTATAGGCCCCTCAAGTCCACATTTAAAAATTAGAAGATACCACGTAAAATCTAGAAAGTCAGATGTGATCCACGCTCAGAGTTTTATGTAGCTAGAGCCAGTGTCCTTCCTGGAGGGCACACGCTCACTGTCCTGCTGCCCCGGACCCTGTCTCCCCTCCTCCGAGTGTACGTGCTGTCTTTTGGTTTTTTGAGCCTTCCCTCCTATCGGGTCACCTGACTGCCAGTCAAAGCCCCAAGTGCCTTTGCCCCATGGCTCTAGTTTCTTTGATGGTAGCTATTACATGCCATTTATTTTTATAATCCCTACACAGTTTTTTGCAAGCTTAAGTGTATGTTTGATAGAATTTCTCTTCAGAGACGAAACAGGTTATAGCTGAGACCAAGCTGGGCCTGAGCCACTGAGGGATGTTGTCGGCCCCAGAGACTTGCCAGCCCTGGGAGAATGAGATGGTTCTTCCTTGGGAATTTGGGTTTCTCCAGGTGATGTGTAGCTTTGACGTCATATTGAATTATCTGGTCTATCCAGGTTTCTCTTTAGCATTCTCAGTCTCTTCAGAAACCCCCATTTGAGCCCCTGCTTTTGGAAGCTAGGTCTTCAGGATCTGAACACACTTCATAAGCTAGATCCTGTCACATCATGAGTCCACAGTGGGACCAGCATTGCCCTAGGGGGGTGAGAATTGGTTCCTGGGGTAGGATAAATATCTTAGATTCACAGCGGTTTGTGGCCCTCCAAAGGGATGTGCTACATAAAGAGATAATATTTCTCTGGTATTGAAATTTCATAAAGAGGGGCCACGATTAACACAAAAATGCCCTGAAAACCTTCTGAGGGGATTGGTACTGAAAAACAAGTTGAGATATACTAATCTACATAATGTTTCTAGTCCATGTATAGACAGCACATAGGAGATCAACAGAGGGGGAGACCTTGTAAGTCAAACCAAACCAAAGCATTTTATGAAAAAGAGGAAACAAATTCCATTTCTCACCCCAAAAGGTTGGAGACAAAAGTATTTCCTGTGGTTGTAGTGATTTTTCTCCCAGTGGTTATTATAACCCAAGGCCTTATGCTGAATGGATACTCTCAGCTTAGAATAAAATACTGGTTAGGTTAGGTTCATTACTACCAACTCCATTTTACAATTGGAAAAACTAGAGCAGAGACGTCAAGCCTTGCCTGAAGCCAGGGTCACCAGCGAAATGAAAACACAGGCGATTTTGGCATCCAGTCTTTCCTCTGACCACACTTCCCTCCTCATGCAGGAGAGAAGAAAGGACATTGTTCATGCTATGACTAGGTCACTGAGCGAGGGTGATTAGGGAGCACTCACCAAATTCTTCCTGTGTCATTTGTGCTTTATTGTATTTCCACCACACTGTTTCCATGGGTTATTTTGTAAGTTCAGGAATTCTAAGCTTGCTGCTGTGTGGTTTCCTGACAAGAACTTGTTTTAAAATTCCATGCTGTACATTGAATAAGAATGTGAAACCTGGTTAGTGACAGTTGGGCACCAGCATTGTCCCTTGACTTGTCCGGGTTCTTCTCACTCAGGCGATTTTCAACATAAGCCACAAACTCCCTGTCCTTGGTAGTGACCAATGATTCTCAACCAGGGGTGATTTTGCTTCCATGGGGTATTTTGGCAATATCTGGAGTCATTTTTGGTTATTATAATTTGGGAGTGCTACTGGCATCTAGTGGATGGAGGCCAGGGATGCTGCCAAATATCCTACCATGCACAGGGCAACCCCCCCAAAACAAAGACTTATGTGACCTACAATGCCAAGAATGAAAGCCTGTACCAGTAATTGCCTAATAGTGAAAGATGAAAAATCATTAGCATCTCTGAGGCTGATTCTGAGTTTTTCCTATAAAAAAAAATTCTGTAATAATAACAATGGTGACACTGCTACTGCTTCTCCTTCATCTTCCTTCCTCCTCCTCCTTCTCCCTCTTCCTCCTCCCCTGCCTCCTCCTTTTCCTACTTCTCTGGCAGTAACTAGCTTTTTTGAGAGCCAGGCTTTCAAAATGTGAGATTTTCACATGTCTTATCTTCTTCAGTTATTGTGAACAACCAAAGGGGTAGTTGATTTTTATCTATTAATACTTTCACAGATGAGAAATTGAAGCTTAAATAAGTTAAAGTAACTCCCTCAAAGTGAGAACTTAAATTCACATCTGTCTACCTTTAGAGTCTGACTTTTATCTGTGTGCTAGAAAGAACTGCTAACGTGCAGCAGCCAGCATTTCCTGAATACTTAGTATTAGCTTTTGCTGTGATGCAGAGCTGTTTATGAGATCTTCATTTTTAACCATTCACTAAGTAGATCTAGTTCTGAGAGTTTTCTTATTTACAGGACACCTAGTGCACTGAAGCCCACAAATGTTTGGTGTGATGTCAAAGAACTGACGTGACTGAAATTTTTACTTTTCATAGCTGCTTTGGCATTTTTGAGGTGGCTTTAGAATGGGCCTCTCATGGCTAATATTTAAAGGGACTTCAGATTTACCTCTCAACCCTGGGAATCTGATCCCAATTTCTACTCCAGCCACACAGACTGTATCTTGATTTGTAAACTTGCTTCCTGAAGGACATCTTCCAGGAAAATAATCTGTTCAGAATGTTTGCAAATTCTGTAACCAGGTTACTAGAATTTTTCTTTCACCTTGGATTCATTCCAAGCTCCTATTCAAAGCCTACTGTGTGACTGTGGCTCCAGAGTTGTGAATCTCCACTCTAGTCCTGACAAGAGATGCAAATGAACACTTGCATCTGTAATGAAATATTGTAGCAATTGGGTAGAAGTAGGTCCTCACTTGGGAAAATGTTGGGAGTTCCTGTCAGTGAGACCACACTAGCATTTCTCATGTTGATATTATGTTGTCCTGTATATATTTATTCAACCTGAAGAGCATCCTTGATTTCTTATATTACTAGTTTTTCAACATGTCTAAAATTTTAAATTTGATTTGAAAGTTATTTGTTATCAATTCTTCTTACTCTAGGAGACAGACATTTTCATCTTGGGTTCACTGTTCACTATCTTCCAAAGCGTACTGAACACGTTTCCTTCAGTGATCATCAGAACGTTGAAGAAGTTCATTACAGTCAGTAGATTAGACATTAGCTATGGCTCTGTTTTACCTTGAGATTGTTTAAAACTCTAAGAAACTGTAAAATTTAAAAAATAGCCAGGTAAAATACGCCAAAGAAGTGTACAGTTTCTAAAAGTTGTTAAAATTTTTTCTTTTACAAGACAAATTCAACTTAATAATTGGAGATGTATTAAAAGAAATTGAAGATGCTAGAACTTCATGAAAATCCAGGTATAAGACTCTGAGTACGGTTAGGTTTCTCTGAACCTGGAACTGGGAATTCAGCAGCTGCCATTTATGGATTCATCTTCTCCATTGCCATCCTAAACATAGCATACCTCTTTCTCATGTCAACTTCTTTCCACTACAAGCTTTTCTTCCCAGCATCATCTGATCTACCATCTTCTGTATATCTCTGTCTATAGGGAGAGACAGAGATATGCAGAACTTGTAACTTGTAACTTCTGCACACTACTCATAGTGTCTCTACATTATAATTCTGCCTCCTCCACACCTAGGCCTGCCCACGGTCCCTGCTCTACCTCATGACCTTTTCTCATGCCTTTGTCAAACCCACTTTCTCCTGCATACTCTATATTTACTACTTTACGTTTATCTAAGAGGGAAATTGACCAGTTAACCTTATCCTCCTGAAGGCTGACTTTCTTGGCATTTAATTTCCCATCATCTCAATGCCTAATTTGGAAGGCATTGCATTTTAAAGATAGAGATTTGTTTGGCAAAATATTAGAATAATCTCAAGAAGGGGAAGTAGAAAGCCACCTGGCCATAGAGCACTTGTAGGTAACCTGTGCATGAGCTGTCTTTGGGCTGGAAAGTTAGGGCTATTTAGTGGAACATGGCTTCTAAGACTCCTGCATTTATCAGGGTAGAAGAATACAGGTATGGTTAACAAGTCTAGAATAAACTTTTCATTATCAAGGGAGATTCATATGGCTTCTTTTTAATGTAAAGTGCTGTGGGCATGCAAGTAGTAGGAAACCAATGCCTAAGGGTGATTTTAAGTTCCATGTGTGTCCATAGTATTCTACCTTTTTATCTTATTGCAGTTTTTCTAACATTTATCATGTAGGTCCATATGTTTAGTCACTGTCCTTAGAAACTGATAAATATTAAACATAAATTTTTGTAGTAGTCTCTACTGGTTCTGCTTATGTATATTTTTAAAGTGGGTCTAACATTTTTTCTAGGGTTATCATTTTAATTACTGAAGTTAGATTTTTGCTTCTCATTCATCACGGGGTAGTTTTAATGTTTTTGCCAAGCAGAACTCCTCCTATGAGTGGCTGGACCTCTATAACACACCGCCTTCCAAATTCAACATTCAATGTTAGTTACTGGTTGGAAGTGAAATGTCAAACAGCTGGGTTCCACTTCTCTCAGTCTTTTGCTGCCTTCTGGAAACATGAAGAACCCTGATTTCTTGAGTAGCCTGTTCTTCCATAATTGCTATGTTTCTTTAAATAATAGTCTAATTTTGATATTCTGCATTTTTGAAAGGCAATACAATTCCTGCAACTTACCCTCTTGGTTTTTAGATCCTAAAACTGAGTAGAAGGCACTTTGTCTAATGTTTCCCTAGAGGTAAAGGGAAGAATCACAGTCCACTCTGTCATTTATATCAGTACAAAAAGTCCTCACTGATACAAGTTTCTGCACTGCCCAGTGCTCAGAAACCACTAAAATTACTAATATATATTGTCTTTCTATTTTAATAGAATATTGAGATTTTAAAAGGTTTTAAAAAGTTTTGGGATAACAAAGGTACTCCTTCTACATGTTTTCATATTCTTTTCCTTCTGGTGATAGTAGATGAAACCAGGTATAATATTAAACCTTTAGTGCCTTGACTTTTTTTTTTCTGGTATTTGGTAGGAAAATAAAACGAAACAGAATGCTTTTGAACATAAAGCTTCATTGTCTTTCTTTTTACATATTCCTTTGGAATTTGTTAGGGGCTAGTTTTGCTGTTGTCCTATTGGTCAACTCAATGTTGCTATTTATTTCCTTCCTTCCTTTCTTCCCTTCATTTCCCCTTCTTTCCTTCCTTTCTTTTCCCTCCCTCCCTCCCTTCCTCCTTTTACTTTATTTCTTTTTTTAATACTCTGAAACATTCTTTATTTAAACCTAAAAGAAGTCAGTGGCTATTACATTTTGTGAAAGAGCAAACTGATTAAATTGAGCAGCATGGAACAATGGGAAAGAGAACAGCAAAATAAATAGAGACTAAGGTAGAAAGTGCATTAAAATGCATTCTTCTTTCCCTTCCCACCCATAAAAAAACAACAATGAATCTAAACTAAAATTGAGGCATTTGTAGATATTGATGTGTCATTGCTCTAGTCAAGGGCCTTGTCACATTTCATCTGTGAGAGGGTAAACACATTCCTTTATACTTTAGTATAGATATCTAGCAAAGTTTGGCTTTTGGAAAAAATGATTAAAGTTCATTGATAAGCCTGTTCTCAGGCTTCAAGTTATAGATGTGATTGAGAAGATGGGCCATTTTTATTCTCCCATGTTTACTTATTCATTCAACAAATGTTTGTTGAGTTTCTTCAGTATGCCAAGTATTATTCTAGGCACCACATATATCACAGTGAAAAACAAAATTTCACATGTGTATTGAGCAGTTTTCTCCTTTACTTGGAGTGTATTTTTACATACACTTCCATTTTCCCTCTGGCTACCTCACATCATTCTAGAATTCAGACTATAAATTAGTGGAATCCATAGGTTCTGTTTCTTCCTCTGATCCTGACCCTGGGTGACATCTCTCTGCTTCTGTTTTTCTAGCTGCTTCTAGAATGGACAGGTAATATCTCTAAAACATGTTAAGCCTTTCAGAGATGAGTTACCATAAAAGAACAAAGTGTGGCTGTTTGAAGGTATCAAAGTAAGCAGACCTTCTGAGTCTGTTCTGTAGAGTTTAAAGTGATTTATGTAGCTCTACAAAGAATGGCATCTGTTGATTAATGATAAAGTGGCATTTTAAAAATAGTTTTGATGGAAAACAGATAGATAATAAGTATGTCCATTCTGACCCTAGTTTCTCCCTGACCACACAAACACTTCTCTTTTTTTCTCCTGCTCATATTTATTCTCTCTAGCCAGAATGACTTCTCCAAATTAGCAACCTTATTTACTTGGCACTGAGGTATGGGCTAGTTCATTGTTAGTACATGAACCAAACTTTCTGGCTCATTGGTGTGCCTTTAATAAGCTGTGGTCCTTGGAAGGTAGGTGTGTGAACTAGTCCCTCTAAATAATGAGCTGTTATGGCAGAAAATCACATGCTGTTCTAGGAAAATGGGAGCCTTCTTCACATTTTCTATTTCAATTTTCTACCAGAGTGCTTCTCATTGATAATTGTTGATTTCAAAGGTATTCATCATCATTGCAGAAGAAACAGAAAAGAACATCTGCAGAGAAGGGCTTCCTCACCTGGGTAGATAAAGTTCTCATTAGTTCACTCTGTGTGGTCAGTGCAGTTGTTTCACATACTTTGATTTGGGCCCAGTCACCCAAACAAGGTCATAAATCTAGGAAGTAATTACAGTTGAAATAGATAGGGGGATGAGGGTAGCTTAAGAAGCTCAGTCCCAGTTGCCTTTCTGATAATTATGAGGCTACATGCTGGGGATCTGGACTCAACAAACTTGACCTACAAATAAATACATACTAATACAGTCATTGATAAAGCATTTTGGACTGTCTGACTTAAAAAATATTTCAGTACAAAGAAAAATGTCCAAATGAAAATATAATTTATTTTAAACATCCATTTTTAAAAAATAGTTAGTATAAGTTGTCAAAGAGCTTATCCAAGTAGACCGAAACATTATCTCTGCTGAAAGCATGGCGAGGTGTTTGCATAGAGAGGAAAGGCACTGGACCTTCAGAAGACCTGGGTTTGAATTCTAGGATCATCACTGGAATTGGAGCTCTGATGTAGAGGCTGCTTAAAATTTCTGAAGCTAATTTGCTATAATAATCCCAAATTTGTAGAGTTATTTGAAGCTTATATGAGACGGTGATTGCATAGAAGGCACCTAAGAAATGTTAGTAGGATCTGAGCATTATTAGTATTAATCTTAAGGATAAAGGGAATAGTTCCTACTCAAAAGAGCCCAGAATAATTGAATCAAGGATGGTGTCAGCATAGAATTTTATATTCAGTAAGATACAGGAGCATGCCTGGCCTCTATTGTTTGCATGTAGTGCAATTGTTTCAAGACACATTTAGAGACTCAGCTGTCTGGTTTCATATGGCCTTTCTACATTTTAAGCTCTTTTAAACAGTCATTGTAACTTATTTAAAAGTAAAGTGAGAACTTTTCTTCTCAGCTCTGAATGAAATCCTTCTGTAGAGCATAATAAAATGCCATTGGATATGACAAAAGTTGGTTAGTGCTTTGTTTTTAAGCTTAAAAAGAGAAAAGGCTACTTCAGCTTCTGCGTCACCTCTGAGACTTCTGCTGTCCTTGCTACCCATTAGCATCCACAAAGTTGTGAAAGTGCCCTGTAGTGATGATGTTTGAGACTCTTTGGTGCAACATTAAAGAAGCATCTCCCACATTAGCAGCTCTGTGTTGGCCTTGATGGACTCAAACAAGGGAAAATAATTATTCTCTGGCCTCGGGTTCCTTAGAGGCTACCAGGAAGATGAATTCAGACTTTTACGAATTACGATATGAAGTGACAAGTAGAATGAAGATGCAGAATTTGCTGTGATCCCAGGACACCCTTCAGCGGGACCTCTGTGCCGAGAATAATAATGGCCTGTTTTCATGTGAATGACTTTTCTGGGCATGATCACCTGGAATTCTACCTCTTTCTCTCCCATATATGCGTGTAAACAGGAGTGGACTTATATATGGTAGTGTCATTGTAGATGGAATATAAGAGCAGTTCTAATGTACTCAAACCAAATGAAAAAAAAAGTAAAGCATTTGCAAATTTTGCTATTTTAACTATTGATGGTAACAAATTATTTTAAGTGTAGTTCACAATGAACACATAACCAGTCATGGCTTTATAAATGAAAGCCACAGGGCAATGAATATAACCATTTGACTTTAATTTTAAAAAATCATATCTTGGTTATATAATAGTAGAAATAAACACAAATGCTTCTTTTGAAATCAGAGGTTTCTGATTGTAAACTTTAAGTGCATTATAAACAGATGACTGGGATTTGCTTGTCTAAGTGTAGTATGGCTTTAAGGTTAAAAAGTTTCCAAATATTTAAAATTTCTCTATATAATTATTGCGCCCACCCTGAGGATTTCTATGTGCTGTATCAGAGACTGGAGCATCTTATAAAGAATAAAGATTACTGTCTATCTCTATTTTCAATGAACCTTTGACCCAGTGGGAAAAAAAGATGACAGGGTAAAGAAAAGGGCACTGTAAGTGACATAGAGTCTAGTCCTAGGGCTGAATGTGTGACCTTGGATGAGGCATTTCACTCTGAATTTCCATATACTGTTTTGTGTTGTTTTTATTTTGTTTGTTTGAGACAGGGTCTTACTCTGGTTGCTCAGGCTGGAGTGCAGTGGCACCCAGGAGGTTCTCTCTTCTCCCACCTCAGCCTTTGAGGTAGCTGGGGCTACAGGTAGTGCACACCACCATGCCTAGCTAATTTCTTGTATGTCTAGTAGAGATGTGGTTTCATCATGTTTCCCAGGCTTGTCTCAAACTCCTGGACTCAAGCAGTCTACCTGCCTTGGCCTCCCAAAGTGCTGGGATTGCTGGTGTGAGCCACTGTGCCTGGCCTCCATCTACTGTTTTCTAAATTATGACAACATGAGTTAGGTGATTGCAGAGACCCCTTTTATCTGAAACACTCATACTGTGAGTTGGCTCGTCCATTTCTAATTTCTAATTTCCATTTAAGTATTTTAATGAGAGTGTAAAATACAAACAACAACAACAAAACAAAACAAAAACACATTGCTCCTGGGAGGTTCAAATGCATTTTGGAAAAACAAATTAGCAACACCATAACAGATTATGAACATCTTATATTGGACTCAGAGACTTAGTTGATTTTCTTATGACTGATAGTTTTGGCGATTGCAAGAGAAAGCCAGCCACTGAGTTTTAAACTATCGTAACCAAACCTACCTACTGTGGCTTCTCAGCTGTTTCTGTTTAGTGTGGAAATCTAATGTAGCTGAAAACTACTGCTGATTTTTATTAAGTTGAAGTCTGGAACTTCCCCTTGTAATGATAGAAAAGCACACTTTCAATTAAAGGAAAACTGCCAAAGTTCTGAAATTCATTTATTTTATTATTACTTGGTTTGACCCTAGAAATGGGAGATCAAGCAAACTAGATAGGTTTGACAGTTCTAAGGTCACAAGTTCAATTTCCTCACAAGTTGTTTCTAGATCGAATTCACTGCAAATCATATAACCCTTCACCTTTTTATATAGAATATTTTATGGAATTGTGGATCACATTGGGGTCATCCTAATGATCACTTTGGGGCTGAGAAAAAGGTAAGCCAGGCCAGGCAAACGGATTCAGTGAGCAAGTCTGGGAAGCAGCATGTGGCTTGTCAGGAGGGGACGTGGTGTTGCTTCTCTACAATAGAGTCAGAGTATGCTGGAGAAACCCTATTCTGGCTTGGAGAGGCCAATTGTTAAATTTTTAGCAATTTCAAAAGGTAGTTGTTATACTATTGGCAGCATGAAACTGGCCGTGGTAGGATTATTCACACTACAAAAACTGGTGGATTATCCAACTGGGGCTTATTTTTTTCTTTAGAGACTCAGTTGTTAAATATTTGCCAACGCAACACTGAGTAGACTTCAGTTAACTTTTTTATTTCAAGCTCTGTGGCTATCCATGTGTTATTTATTTTTTATAAACAAAACTTGCTGAAAATAATTGTATGAGTGAAAGGTCAGGTGTTTTCAGAGCCTGATTGTCTGATTGGTGATACAGCTCATTTAATCACCCAGATAACAAAAATAGTTTATTTAAATAACAATTGTTTCTACTCTTTCCTCTCCATGCTTGCTTTTAGTTTAAATTTATTTATTTGTGTCCAGACACGTTTATCTTTGTATTTCTTTCTTATGCAGCATACAAAGCTCACTTGAGTATCTGGTTGGGATCAACTTTGTAGAATCATGTAGCATAATGAGTCCATAATTTGTGATTTTCTAGTGCCAAACACCCAAGATGTTTGAGGACTCTAGGTAGAAAACAAGAACAAATTATTTTAACAGTTATTTTTTTAAGATATGATAGCTCAAACAATACACCTCAAAATAAGTAGTTTTTTTTTTTAGAGTAAATTAGGGAGCTAAAATCTATGATGTGAACTCTTAAAGATATATGTGAATATGGAAAGGTATTCCTGTTTCTGTTATGATCAAAATGAGAAGGTGCTAACGTGAGCAGGTATTGCATAAGTGCAGTATTCACATGTAATAATTTTTTTAAGTATAGTGTTTTGCATTTCATTTTTTTTTGACACTACATGTCAATAGTGTACTCAAAAGTGTGGTAAGAGGAGAGTGGAAAGGAATTGTGGTGGGCCAGTGTCAGATATTTCCATGTGGTGTATAGGGCTATACTTTTGAGAGGAATCCATATTTGGGTGCATTATGGGAAATGAAAATCTCCCAAGGCGATAGGGGCTGAAATAGGTAAACAGCATGCATAGTAAGTTAACATAGTAACGAAAGGAAAGAACCAAATTAACTGATTCTTTGGTTGTAAAATATAACCTGGATCAAATGCATCAAGATATTCTATCGGTTGACCTATCTCTTGATAGATCTTCATATTAGAACAACTGATGTACTAGGAGAGAAGAAATTTTCTTGTTGTTTTGATAAGGAGTCCACCAATTTGAGTTCCTAATACAATATAGTGGAGGTGGCATGATGTACTTTGATGATCTCTATGTATTTGCATATATGAAGCAGAGTAGTACCTTATACCATATGAACATGTAACTGTCATCTGTCTTCTGTGTTGCTATTCCTCACATAAAGAACGTGTATGTAATCAGTTTCTATTCCATGTCACATTCATCTGCATTTGTAACATTTCAAAGATTAGTTGGAAACATCTTGGCAGAGATGGGAAAAGCAGAGTTACTTATAAGTTCCAGAACTGCAAAGACACAGATCAAACATATGATATTAATAAATAGGGGGGGAACATTAAAAATTAGATTATTTATTTAGAAAGTTGAAAGTATTTGTGATCGTTTGTCTCATCTTGAAAGGAAATAGATGGTGAGTTTTTTTTCTCCCACCCTCACGTTTCCTTTCTCCCCCCTTTTTCATGTTTTGAATTAAAAGCTAAAGACAGGCTGAAAGGGTATATATATAACTGCAAGAAGGATGTGGTAAATCATGGCAGTGGTTTGTGATCTCACAGACATGGTGGTGTCGAGAGACTGAATACCAAAAGCGAATCCTCAGCTTCCAATGGATTTACTTGAAATCCCTCACCCTAGTAGCATATCATGGATAATTACATTTTTACAAACGGTAGAGAAAATCATTTTGACACACACATAGTATTTTCCAGCCAGAGCAGCTTTTCAATCTTGTACAGCTTTCATGCATTAAGGCTCATATTTTCTTTGTTTATTTAAAAAATATTATCATTAATAATAGGCTTGTTCTGTGGTCAACTTCTAAATCGAAAATACTGAGAAGGACCCCTTTTTTTCCTGTTGTCCCCAAGTCAAACATTTGATACCTTTTCCTTTGTAGAATTTTGGGCTACTCATGTTTTTGATTAAGAACGTTATGGTAACCAAATTTTCATGGAGATTTTTAAGAGCTTTGGTCATCTTTTTGCTTATTGCTATGTATAATAGAATGAATTATGTTTGGTGGCAAATCACTAGAAAAAGAAAACAGAAGAAAAACTCACAGGAGAAATACTGTCATTGATTTCTTTGCTGCTACTGTCCAATAAAGTGAATTCTGACTGGATGAACCTAGAAAAGGCTGTCCCCCACTGGCCATTCACTTGCATCAAAATTCCAGGGAACAGAAAAAAATTGGAAGACAATATTCTCTTTCTTAACCCTTTCTGATCAAATGTGGTATTTCATTTTGAAAATGAGATTAATTCCCCTGAGGCTTTTGAAACTTTAATAATATACAATAAATAAAATTATATCTAATAACTCAACAGTTTCATTTGGCACCATCATCTAGATGTACTGCAACTGAGGAAACATAAATACTTGCAGGCTTCAAAAGCCCCGTTTCTATTTGCTAAATAAACTTGGCTGACTTAAAATTCCTCTGTGTACCATCATTAATACAATCTACTTTGACAGCATTTAATTAAAGTGCTTTTCTCTATTAAATTCATTAAAAGTTCTCCCCCACTCTCCAATGTATAACTGCTTTCCAGATGCTGAGTGGCAAAGACCTATAAGCCTCACTTTAAATAACTTCTCATTTCTCTTTGTAAAGTGTTTATTACATTCAATTAGAAACTGTTAAATATGGCTTAGAAAGGAAGTCAGATTCCAAGACATGTTCTCTATCCCTTTAACCATCTCTTTAAAAACAAATGTTAGTTTAACTCATCTGAATAAGCATTTATTATCTGCATATTTTTCTTATACTCTGTCAACACTACTAGACATTTAAACTGGGCGGTAATAAAGATATGATTTCCACATCAGGGTTGGGGAATTTGCATTAGTTCTAAGTAGGTAAAGGGCTTGAATATGTTTGCCTGCCCACATTCAGGGAAAGTAAATGTAGTAGTCTAGTATTAATAGATTATTGACAGTTTAATGTCTTGGCACCTACTTAGCCCATGAAGTATAATAACCAGGAAGCTGTCTGATATGAAAGCTGTCAATAGCATTTTCAATCAAAACCTTTCAGTTAATTGCTGGTTGACCTTAGAGATTTCCTTTAGGCAATACCATTCTTTGTTTAGACCAAAAGGACTATATTGATTTGTAGAGTTTATTCAGAGATGATTATTTAATACCCATTGCTCCAGTACATGTGGTAAATTTTGCCTTTTCTGTTTCTGCCCTGTGAAGTCCATGAAGTTTTTTTTTTTTTTTTTTTTTTTTTTGCATTGCTTTTCACAAATATTCTTTTTACCAGCTCTACTTTCAAAATATCTCATTAAGTTGGTTCTCTTCTCAGAAACAGAAAGTTTGGAATCTTGAGGTACCATTAATCAAGTGGTTTTTTTGGGGAGTGGGGGGGGGAGGATACAGAGTCTTACTCTATCCCCTAGGCTGGAGTGCAGTGGCACAATCTTGGCTCACTGCAACCTCTGCCTTCCAGGTTCAAGTGATTCTCCTGCCTCAGCCTCCCGAGTAGCTAGGATTATAGGGGTGTGCCACCACATCCGGCTAATTGGTGTATTTTTAGTAGAGACGGGGTTTCGCCATGTTGGCCAGGCTGATCTCGAACTCCTGACCTCAGGCGATTCACCCACATCAGCCTCCCAAAGTGCTAGGATTGCAGGTGTGAGCCACCAGGCCTGGCCTAATCAGGTGTTTTAATATGATATGAGTTTTGATAGAATTCTTTGCTCAGTGTGGAATTATAATTCCAATAGAGACCCTGACAAAGCTAAAAAATGTACTCTCAGTAAGGGTAATTATATAATGCCCTAAAAGCACTGTACCTTAAAAAAAAAGTTTTGTTTAATGCCAAAATGCTTTCTAATTTCTGTAAATATAAATGAAATAGTTTATACTTGGACTCTAGATTTTCTTACTGTACCTTAAAAAAATAAATTATTTAGTTTCAGTTGCAGATTTTTAGAAACAAATTTTGATAAAGTCTAAGTAAAAAAGACAGGCAAAAAGAAGTAAAGACAGTTTGTGGCTCTAACTTGAAACCATTATTTTTGCTTACCTTGAAATATGTGGTGTTGGAACTATAGAGGTCAACTCAAAGTGGGGGCAAAAAAATATATACATTGAATTAATTTTGCTACTTTTTTCTTTGTTGTTTCTTCACAAAGGCTATCTTTGTTCATTCTGTTCCAAAGAAAATCGTTTTGGCATTTAATATTTGTTTTGGACAAGACATTCAGTGTTTTCCATAGCATTTCATATATAGGCAATATTCCTTCATATTTTGCTCAGTCGAGAGCCATTGCCATTTCAGAATTTTATTGTGATACATATGATCCATTTTTTAACAAATACTTCTGGCTTTTATAAATTCTGTGTTGTTTTTTTTAAGGTTTCCTTTGTTTGTCTTATATGGATTCTCTCATTTTTATTTGTTGTTTTGCTGTTTTGCCTCCAGCAACTTTTCTTGTCATGGAAGCTGTCTGCTGCAGGCCTGTTAAGTTCTGGTGATAGTAGAAATATTTCTGCAGACTGGGGAGGGAAAGAGAGAAGCAAACCGATGAATATGTCGGTTTTTATCCCTGAGAATAGGAATATCCTAAATATCTCTCGAGTGTTAATAATTTTCAATCAGATTTTTTTGGGGGAATTAAGGAACTGTGTGAGTCAATATGGTATTTATTAACCTATACAAAGTGTATGTGCATGTAACAAATTATTATAAACTATGATAATTCAGCTCTTTTTGGTAATAAGTGTATTTTTAGTTAGTGCCTATGTAGACTTAATACTTTATTTCTCCTTAGGACTATTAGATGTGTTGTAAATTTTAGGATGACTTTCAGTCTGTGTAATACGGCTATTACCTGTATAGACATAAAATATTCATTTAAAGCACAGTGCCTTGACATTGTGCTAAGTTTAGAGTATGTGGAGGTGAATATAACACAGAATCTAGCCTTGAGGAGCCCAGAGATCAGTGGAAAGGCGGATATGAGACCAGAGAGCTTTAATACAGCATGTAAGTAAGAGAAAGAGAAGCACAAAAGGGGCATGCCTGCCCCACACCTGGTGAGTTGGAGAACTCAGAAGGCTTCCAGGGAGTAGTGCTGCTCTTGGCCCTTGCACATTCATCATCAGAGGTTTCCAAGAAAGGGTGACATAACATGTGTGTGGGGGGCTCCAGTGTAGAGTTGTTGGAGCACAGCCTGCAAGGCGGGGGCTCAAGCTGCAGTCAAGTTATGGGGCCTTCTTGGACACAGAAGTCTAGACCACCTGAAGGCCACTGAGGGCCTTTAGCAAGATGTTCGGTTGGCTGGGGCAGGGAGGCCTGTTGGGAGGAAGTAAGAGTAATTCAGGCAAGAGATTATAGGAGTCTGAATTACAGCAATGAGAGTACATCTGGAGATGGGAAAATTAATCCAAGAATTGTTTAAAAGGAATAATCAGCAACACGTGGGATCGACTAGATGTGGAGTTTCAGAGGAGAAGGAGTCAGCGAGAACTCTCAGATCTTAGCTGGAGCAACCTGAGGGGGTTGGTCTTGGAGCACCAATCGAGAGCGTTAATGATCAATTCCCTGCTAATGTCATTTGTAAGTATGTTTGTTTTGCACTGAGTTCTCAGCTATTAAATTAAATCCGCCCCAAAGCATATTCACATTTGAAAGTATAATAACTTCACAGTTCCAGTTTCTAAGGACGACCTACACAGGGTAAGCAAATAGGCTCAGAAAAGCCAAGGAGAAGTGGTGTGGAGACACAGTTGGGCTTGTTTTGTGAATCTGAGTAGATAAGGTTGCTGAGTGGCCTTATGGGAGTAGAATGGTCCTTTGCTGCTCAGAGACTGGAATCTTGCCTATCGGAAAAGGAGTCACCAGTCCAGTTACTTTGCCCCAGGGAATTAGGAACTGAGATTTCTCTTCCCAGTGACCATCCTTGGCACCCTGGGAAAAGGAGACTCATTTTCTTGAGAAAGCTGTGGTATAAACAAAGTGTCTGTCGGCTCTCCACTTCTGACCCAATATACCTGCCACAAAGTTGAGAAACCAAAGTCTCCCCATACCTGGTCACAGGTAGTAAGATCATTAATGTAGAGGATATAAAAGCAATATTCCCATAATGAATTAAAAGTGGTTTAGAATGGAAAAGCATAGTCTAGAATTAAGAGCCTGTTAACTTTTGGGAAGTTTTTACCTCACATCATTTAATTTTTCCATGTTCTTTTTCTCTTGAAAGAAAAAAATACTAAGAAAACCAGTCTCTGATGAAATTAAATGAAGTTGAAAACTAAAGGCTATGTTTGATAAGCTCTCACTTGATACCTTTTAAATGCTAAGCCACCAGGAATCTTTGCTGCCACTCCCTAGAGATCAATGACCTCTGCCTCATGGTTTGAGGCAAAAACCTTCTTTGATCATTTGACTTTGTTTACCCAGTTTGGACTTTTGGGTATAATAAACTATAATATGTCAGTGGTGTGGTAATGCTCGATATTTTTTTCTTTTACCAGAGTGGTTGATTATAATGCACTGCCTAAGATTTACTTTCTATAAAAGGAATATTTGTACTTTTATGTGTTTGATTCACACAGTGCTGTTTTCTCAAGTCCTGTTATTAAGTGGTTACATTCAGAAAGCAAAAAATATGCTGACATAGCATTTTCTTGGTGAACATCTAATATTTTCACTAACCATAACTGTCAGATTGTTCTGATTCTGAGTACCCCAACTGTAAAAATTAAACAGAAAATGTAGCCTAATATGGAATTCTAAATAGCCTCATGTGAGGCTTGAAACACATGGATTACCTTCCTTCATCTCTTTCCCCTGAGGTAAAGCATCTCATCCAGACACCCTTGCTCCTTAAATACTTGAAGCCCTTTCCTTTAAGAAGCTCTAAAACACTTCAGTTGTGATGTCACTAGTGCCATCACAGTGATGAGGATTTTAAATCCTAAACTGATTCTTGGCTGAGGTTTGTCAGGAAGGGTCTTTCGTTTTGTGCTAGCAAATTTTGATGAAATTGGGCATCTGCTTTTTAAAAACAGTACACACAGATGGAAATGTAAAAATCCCTTTATAACCCACTCAAAATGGACATTTGGAAGAGAAACTTCCCCATAAGGTATTCTAATTTTTCTTAACTTTTTTGTTGTTTTCACTTTTAATTCTGAACTTGAAATATCGAATAGTAACCTCCATCATTTTTACTGTTATTCTTAGGCTTTAGTAGATTTTAGTTGAAGATGTTTATTCACACTAAAAGAAATTTGTGCTAAAAACTTAAATTGAAACGGAACATAATTTTGTATTTTTCTCCGTTAACTAGCTAAACAGCAGTAAGCATATATTTATTTCACGTTAGACTCGGGGGTCTGTGATTTTGGAGTCAGAGCTCAATTTTCTGTATTTGTTTCTTCCTCTCAAGAATAAATACAATAGTATCTACCAATATTGTGACATTATTTTGTTCTTTTTAAGAAATAAGAAATACAAAAGATGATAAAGAGCTTTGAGAATAATTACAGGATTTAAATAATTACAGAAATTTGATATATGACCATGGAGTCTTCTTATATAACCTATGTGTAAATCAGTAATAGTAATGCTTTATTTCAGTGAAGCTTACTTATTGAGATTCTGTGACTGAAAGTATACATATTCTCCCTCTTCCCCCACACCCTCCATATTATCCTTGTTTCTAAATCATCCTATTCCAAATAGGTGTTTTCAATTTACATTTTTCATCACTAGATTTATAAATACTATAAGGGGATTTGGAAATGGTTTGAATTCTGACTCTTTGGTGCTTTACCTTAGGAATCATTATTTAAGTCTTCATTGACAATTCTTGGCTGACTAGTGATTTCTCTTCTTATTAAATGTATCTATTCTTTTCCTTCATGTATCTTAAAACATTTTCATTGAAAAGGAATCAAAACTCTTCTCGGGTTAAATTTACTGGATGAAATGTATTTATCTGAAGTGGTCTCTGTATTTGTTATTTTAAGCTTACCTTGAATCTGTTTTAAAACAATTTTCAGAACTCACAAATCATGTATCACTGGCATTGATGAAGTTATTTTCATTTGAATCACATTTTTACTTCACTTGAAAATTATTTAGCCAGCTGGATTGACTATGTAAGCATTCTAATAGATCATGCTTAATCTGAACCCTTTGCACATCTTTTTTTCTTAGCCTTTTGCCATTGCTGAGGTATTGCAAATTTCCAGTTTAGTTCTTTTAATATCATTGTGATTGTGGTACCAAGTCATCCTAACCTTTCAGCTTCCTCATTTAGTTACCTGGTTATGTTTAACTTAAGAGCATCTTCTCTCATGTATGCTGGTGCAGAAGCACTTTTTTTTTCTCAATTATACCCATGAAGCAAGTCACACATTTATTTAAAAATCAGAATCCTAGAGGTAACTGTTTCCTGCTCATTTCCATGTTACTCCTTATTCATTTTAACCAAATGTAAGGTCTTTAAAGACACTTTAATCTGCGCTTGAATTGGTTCTTCAAAAGATAGGCCTTTCCTGTGAATTTTTAGGCCAGGTTTTGTGTTCTGAGAATACATTTTGAAGAGCAGTGGAGGAGTGTTGGAAGAGGGAGAAAGTATTGTTTATGGATATCTGGCAAGGGAGGGTGTGGCGAGTGGACTGGGGATGGAGTCTCCCAGGCATAAGGACACACGATCACAGCCTGACTGTCCTAAAGGGTCTGGTCTTCCCAAGTCTTCTCATGGATTGTGTTTGTTGTCTTTTTGGAATTGTTTTGGTCATGTTAGGCCCTAGATGATCAAATAAAACTGTTTCTCAGGTGGTGTTGAGAAGGGAAAGGTATAATTGCCATTAGGTGCATTATGTGTCCATGCTTTTCCCCCAAATTCTAACTGGAGAGAGGATTGTTTTCTGTATTCTCTTTGTAGCTATTTGATATGGTTACTCATCTCCTGACATTGAAGAAGCAGCTCACTCAGCCACCTCTTCAGTGTTTGCAGATTCTGGCCACTCCCAGTAATCAGATTAATGACTACGCCACTTTTTTCCCCCCCCCCAAACTATACCAAAGCTGTTGGTATAGTTGTTCTCAATTTATTACCAAAGAGGAAATGATATAAGCCAAAGGCTGTTTTAAGAACCATGCTTCCTCCAAAACCCAAGTTTAACAGCTTATTGTGTCACAATATTTTTATGCTTTTATCTATGACCAAAGTATGTATTTTGAGAAACAATTATTAAACTGCATTAAACTACATACACAGTGTTCCAATAGTATCTTGGTTACAATATTTAAAAAAAAAAAAAAAAAACAGACTAAGGCTGGATGAAATTGAACACATATTTCCATGTCAGACTTCCTACCATTTTGCTTGTTTGTATTGATTTCTCTTGACATGGTCTTCTTTTATTGAGCACCCCTTTTTTTTTTCTTATTCTCTTTCTCTCTCTTTTAAAATCCCCCTCCTATAACTGTATGTGCTAAGAGCAATTGTAGAAGAGAACCAACTTATATTAAATCCGCCTGGAGTCAAAATGTAATCTAACACCTGTAGTCTGCAATTTGTCATCACTTCATGGATACTTTTTTTTTTTTTTAATAACAGATTTCCTGAGTTTTGACCTTAGGATACTATGTAATCCAAAAAAAGCAACAAAGCTGAACCATGGTTTTTTAATAAGTCCTATAATGTTAGGATGTGAAATTACAATCAGAAGAGTGAACTTAAGTAACATCATTTGAAGTTAGAAATAGTGCTGAGTTGTATATCTAAGAGAATATGTTTTGCCTGTGAAAATGTCTGTGTGTGATAAAGTCAAGAGACAAATCACAGGGCATGTGTCATTTCTCCTATCCTCTTCTCTAAGGCTTTCCTAGGTGATTTTCTCCTACACTCTTTCTCTAAGGCTTTCCTGGGTGATTTTCTCCTACTGCTCTTTCTCTAAGGCTTTCCTAGGTGATTTTCTCCTACCCTCTTTCTCTAAGGCTTTCCTAGTTGATTTTCTCCTAGTCTCTTTCTCTAAGGCTTTCCTAGGTGATTTTCTCCTACCCTCTTCTCTAAGGCTTTCCTAGGTGATTTTCTCCTACCCTCTTCTCTAAGGCTTTCCTAGGTGATTTTCTCCTACCCTCTTCTCTAAGACTTTCCTAGCTGATTTTCTCCTAGTCTCTTTCTCTAAGGCTTTCCTAGGTGATTTTTCTCCTACACTCTTTCTGTAAGGCTTTCCTAAGTGACTTGACTCAAGGAAGGATGTGTTTACTACTGAGTGTGATTCATGTTGTCCAAAGTTTTCAAACTTTTTGGTCTCAGAATTCCTTTTCACTGTTACTATTGAGGACCCCAATAACGTGTTATATTTACCAATATTACCATATTAGAAATTAATTCTGAGAAATTTTTTAAATGCTTACTAATTTAAAAATAATTATAGATAATACACAGTCATCCCTTTGTATCCATGAGGGATTGATTCCAGGACCTCTTGCAGAGAGCAAAATTCATGGATGCTCAAGCTCCTTATATAAAATGGTGTAGTATTTGCATATAATGTACATGCATCCTTCCATATATTTTGAATTATCTCTAGTTTACTTATGATACCTCATACAATGTAAATGCTATATAGTTATTTTACTGTATTGTTTGGGGAATAATGACAAAAAATAGTTGACACATGTTTAGTACAGACACAACCATTTTTTTTTCTAAATATTTTTGATTATGGTTTGTTGAATCCATAGGTGTGGAACCCATGGATATGGCGGGCCAACTATATGTGCATATATGTCAATGTTATATTTATTTGACAATAAATATATTTTCAAAACAAAAAAATAGAATGCCAATGTTTTATATACTTTTGTAAATATTTTAAAGTCTGACTTAATGAAAGACAATTGGATTTTCATAATCACTTCAGCATTTAGGCTAATACAATATGATACGTGGTTCTGATTGACACCAGTGAGGCAAATCAAGCCTCAGGTAGATGTGTAATTAGAATAGGAAGGAATATTTTCATCTGCATTTCAGAGAATTGTGATATTCTTCTTTGATACTGTAGCAACATTCTACAAATGGTAATTTCTTAAAGGTTAGTTGGAAAATGGAATTGAATCTAAAACCGTATTCATGAACTTTTCATACTTTCTCTTTTTGCCTATTCATAACTTTATAACATCATGCATTGGTCATTTGGAAAATACTGGTTTACTGTATTTTGTAAAGTCATGCAACCCTCACAAATGTTGACACATTTTATTATATGACATATCTAAAAGCAAAACCAAACATATTTGTTAAATAACCACTGATATCAAAAAAGTTAAGTACTGGGAAACTATTAAGCATATGGTGGCCACTACAGGTTTTCCAAAATTCTAATTTTTGCTTGAAAGGTTAAAATGTATCATTGGCAACAAATACTGTCAGATATTTTTCTTGGAGTGATAGGCTCACTTTATTTTTAAAACAGTGTCAAATACGCAGATCTGAATAACCGTAGTCTGTCCGTCAGTTGTTCTTTCAAGTCCAGATGACACTCCATGACAAAGATGGTTGGCTCAGCTTTCAAATCCAACAGTCACGGAAGTGCTGTTTCTCAAGACAACCACCTTTCTTCAGTATGCTACAGAAATACTTCATATGCACTTCCCTTTTCTTCACACAGAACATTAAAAAGAAGTATTCTAGAGGATTGAGACAATATAATTAGTACAATTTTACTGCTTCATCAAAGATACTCTTAAATGAAAGTGGCATCATTTTTGCCTTGAGCTTGTGGGAGTGAAAAATACAACTGCCTGAACCATTTGATGCTGCTGCCTTGTTTGTTGCAGGCCAGCATTTCCCACCAGTGCTTTTGTACCATCTGCAAATTTCAAAGTGTGGTCCATGCACAAGGCCCATGACATCAAAACTATCTTCATAGGAAATCCAAGACATCATTTGCCTTTTTGACTTTGCTGAAATCTGCAGATGGTACAAATGCTGGTCTGCAACAATCAAGGCAGCAGCACCAAATGGTCCAGGCAGTTGCATTTTTCACTGCCATGAGCTCATGGCAAATTTCAACAAGGTCAAAAAGGTACATAATGTCTTGGATTTGCTCTAAAAATAGTTTTGATGTCATGGGCCTCTTGCATGGACCACACTTTGAGGACCATTGATAAAGAATGTCTTCCTAAGAGGATGTCAGGCTGTCTGTATAGAAGATGTCAGCTTAAACAGACTGTAACTTGAGGCTCAATTCCATGTGACACATGCTTCAGAGGCAACTTTCATGTGCTAGGTGCCACTTTAAATACAAAGTGTATGTAGTATTTGAGTGAAAGAAATAAGAAAAATTATTGGTAGATGCGCCTATTTGTAGATCTGTGGGGTGAAAAATATTTCCTAATTTGTTGCTTTTACAGTAAGCATGTTGATAACAAAAATGAGTGATGTGTTAGACTCCTGATTCTTAAATCCTCCTCACATTTTGTAATGATAACTACTACTAATTGAAACCCTACTTATGACTTCAGAACGTCGCTGCTACATACTTAGCATATATTATCTCACTTTCCCTTCTAACACTGCAAGGAAGATTTTAAAGATTAACAAACACTGTGGCTCAGAGAGAGTAAGTAATGTGCTCAGAGTTAGAAGACTAGTAAGCAGTTGTGGTTGTGTGGTAGAAACTGGATTTGAAACCAGAACTTTGTGACCTCAAAACTTCTCCTTACCAGGTGTATACAATGCCATCTTACAGGTTATACAGTGCCCTAGAATTTTTTTTTTACACAGAAAAGAATTATATCCCTACTCTCAGATACACACTAGATATAAATTTCTATAATTAGTGACAGCTTCTTTACTTTTTAAACATAGTTTTGCTAAAAAGGAATAATAGCAAGAAAACTAATAACTAGTTTTGCTGAACCAGAATTATAACTGATCTGAAAGTGAAGAGAGAGAATATGGAATTCAGTGCCACAGAACAAAGATACTGAGCACTAACTGTATGCCAGGCATGTGGTATGCCAATATGTAGCTCACAGTCCAATAGTGACATAGACATACGATAGTTACATTACTATTTACATTAGTTATTAATCATTAAAGTTCTTCTCACTGAATGTTTCAGCCAAAATTAATTGTCCCTAATGCTGATTTTGAAAAAAGGGGAATATTAGAGGGTAGAGCTAGGTTTTTAAAACTTTCAATTACACAATATTTTATATATAGTGCATTAAAAAAATAACAGCATGTATTCCTTCATCTAGTCAACAAATTCTAATTGAGTTATGCATAAGGACTTTCAACCAATTGTTGTTACTTTTAAGTAAAAAAAGTATATTATGTATACATGTATACATACATGTGTGTGTATACATATATATACATATATATTACTTTTTTTTTTTGAGACAGGATCTTGCTCTGTCACCCAGACTGGAGTGCAGTGGTGTGACCTCGGCTCACTGCAACCTTCGCCTCCTGGGTTCAAGCGATTCTCCTGTCTCAGCCTCCCGAGTAGCTGGGATTACAGGTGTACCCCACCATACCTGGCTAATTTTTGTATTTTTAGTAGAGACAGGGTTTCACTATGTTTTCCAGGCTGGTTTTGAACTCCTGACCTCAAGTGATCCACCCACCTAGGCCTCCCAAAGTGTTGGGATTATAGGCGTGAGCCACCACACCTGGTCTTAAATATATTTTTTCTTGAAACTTTTAGTAGAAGAATGCTTTCCTTTTTTGGATCACCTAGTTTATGTTCTGTTCTAAGAAATGAGGTAAAATTAAGCAACAAGTCAAAATAATTCTAAACCAAAATGAACATGGACAAAGGTCATCTTGTTTGTGTTCTCATCTCCTATTAATGTACCTTACCCTACAGGACTTGAAGCTTTGGGTGAGGCTTCTCATAGGGAGACACATACAACCACCAGGGAAACTGTTTTACCCTATTACTACACTGGATCAACCACCTTGCACAGTCACCTTCTTAATAATTTCTCATTTTCTCTATAAAAGAAGACCACAAAATGTTGGCATATTATAAGTAATCCAGCTCACCCCATAATGATACAGTGAATTACATACTTTCCTAAACTTAATCATTCAAGATCTCACTTCCTTCCCTGCAGGCAAAAAGCATTATATTTTACACATGGCTCCCAGCTGGTTTTCATTGAGGCCTTCAACATCCATTTTGAACACTGAGAGCTTTAAGAAGAGCTGCTTTATCTCTCTTAGTCAACTTTGGTCATGGTACCATTAGGTCTTTTTGTTTTCAAATTTTTCTGTTTTGAAGGCAGAGAAACAACATGTGTCCATATTATAATTGTGCTTTATGACTGGGCAAGGAGATTTTGGGTTTCATTTGCAGTTAATGTCTCTTTTATTTACAACTTCTCTTTCTTCATTGCCATCTTCATGTCCCTTTATAGACATATGTGTCATTTTTCAGCCCAGAGAGATTACAGCAAATAAATAAGAAGCTTACTAGACTTTTAACTTAATATTTGTTTACATACTACCCATAACTTGTTCATCGACCCTTAATTGTTGGAAATAGGACTTCTTATTAAAAGGCTGTGTAAATTAATAGGTCCTGTTATTGTAGATACTCCATAAATGTTTGATATATGGATACATTTTTTAAAAAATTCTTTTAACCCATGGCTGTTTTCAACATCATTCCTTTTAGATGAGGAAAACAACAATCAGTTAAATGTAAATTAACTCTGATGAAGGAGGCAATCAGTTAAATGTAAATTAACCATTCTTTTGAGGGTAGAAGTGACAATGCATACTTCTGGCTGTTTTTATGACAATATTGCTGTTTGTAATACTTCAATAAAAGTCCAGTAATATATTACAAACAGAATTTTTTTTTACTAAGTCATTATCTAAATATTACTTGTATATAATTTACTAAGTAATTATATAAATAGTAGTAGTTTTCAAGTCTTAGCATATTTTTGGCTCAGATTTTATGATTGAAGTTCATTGTGAGGGCTTTGCATTACCCTGACAGAGGAATGCCAAGCACTTCAAGCTGTGAGCGTGGCTATCTCAGGTGTCATTTTGCTGGAGCATGGTACTGTCCAACAGTACTTTCCCTGCTAAGGGAGATGCTCTGTATTGTGTTGTCCAACATGGCATCGCACAAGTGACACAGTGGAACACTTGAAATGTGGCTGATGTGACTGAGGGACTGAATATTTGTTTGTTTTGTTTAATTTAAATGTAAATAGCCACATGTGGCTAGTGGCTACTGTATTGGGCGGCACAGCTCTAACATGCTTTCTTGTTTCTTCCTGTTTTGCAGATGTATCACGTGTACTCTTGCCTTGCAGCTTTTTTGCTCACCTTTCTATTATTGGGAATGCTATTCCTTGTGGCTGGGCCTCACATCCTTCAGGCCTGGGCTGCAATGCTGCCTCTGTAGGGAGCCTACCCTGAGTCACCTTCTCTCAAATAACTTCCTCTCTCCACAGTATTCCTCCTTATGCATTGCTCTATGTATTTATTGCTACCTGATATTTTATTTATGATCTGTCTCCTCTACTCTAAAGACTTTGTTCAATTTTTTTTCTATATTTTACTCATAGAAATCAGGAGAACATAATGTTTAAGGGCACGGGCTTTAACATATGCTTGAATAAGATATGCTTGACAAGCCCAGTTCTGCTGCTTACAAACTGTACATAAACAAATTACCTACTTCTGGAACTCCAGTTTTCCCATCAGAAAATGAGGACAAAAATGCCTGCCTCTAAGAGTACTGTGAAAATTAAATAACATAAAATATATTTATAGCATTTAGGTCAATGTGTGGCTTATGAGTAAGCTTTATATGAATGGTAACACCTATTATTACTATTGTTACTGTTATTAAAGCTACTTAGATATTTCATTACTGTTAACCCTGCTTGTCATACTGAAAAATCAACAGCAGAAGCTATGAAAAAGAAAAGCTTTTAAATAAACCATTTAGGACTCTTTTTACAGAAATTATCAGAAATGAATTTGTTATCTAGATTAACTTTAGTGTTGATGGAGAAAATCCAAACCAAAAAAGAAGTAGGATAAGTTGATAGGCTTCAGTGTGCAAAGATCAAGGGTAAAAAGGAGTGGATAATTATGCTTACAGAATTAAATATTCCGTTATTTGGGAAAATCACATGAAGAGAGGATTTACCTTAGGAATAAATAAATGCCAACTACAAAGCCCACTTTTTAAAACTTTTATATTGAAATATGGTATAGTTTACATATAGTAAAATGCACAGATTTTAATTGTATAGCTTGATAATCTTTTAGACATGCACACATCCTTTTAACAAACACACAAGTCAATATAGAAAATAGTTGCAGCATCCCAGAAGGCTATCTTCCACCCCTTCCACTCAGTAAACCTCAGTGGAAACCCATTATGCTGGTATCTGCCAAGGCAGCTTTTCTTATTTTTTTTTTCTATTCTTATATATTAATTTGTTTTTCCTATTCTTTCACGTAAATGGAATCATACAGTTTTTAGTCTTTTGTATCTGACTTCTTTCACTCAACAGTAAGTCTGTGGTATTTATCTACATTTGTGTGTATAACAGTAGTTCATTTTTCCTACTGCTCTGTTATATAAGTATATTACAATTTATTTATCGATCTTTTTATTGGTAGACACTTGGGTTGTTTCCGGTTATGACTAAAACTGCTGTGAACATGCCTTTTAGAGGACACAGGCTTTCATTTCTGGTTTTATGCAGTGTTTGTATGCTTGGTGTTCATAGGTAATATCAATGGGGGATTTATTTCCCCCTTCACTGGGCCCATTTTGAGAAAGGGAAACAAGGTAATGCTGGAAAGTCCTTGGTCCTGCCAGCTTTTCATAAATAGCTGGGAAGATGCTCAGTTAAACTTAACATAAGGAAAACCTCAGAAAACTATAATCTGACTGCATTAAGGACTACTTTGGAAAGAGAATTTTTTTCATTTTGCAGGGCATTCTCTTAGTTGGACTAATTGTGAATTTTGTGACTTAAAATATTAATCAACCAAAAATGTATGCCCAAACTGTCAAATGAGACTGGGAATGAAACCACTTATAGGTCTCTCCATCAGCAATCAATGCCATGACTCTCAGGGCACTTGAATGGGACAGAGACCAAATTTGATACATTCTAGTTCACTAACAGGGAATTAAGAAGATGTTCTGAGAAATTCAGACCAGAAAAAAAAACAAAAAAACCCCTAAATATCAGTTAAGTGGGAGTTCAGAAACTTTTCCTGTGAAAAAATGGCTAAAAGAGTTGACATTATTTAGTCAAAACATGAGAAAGTGAAGAAAAGATGACTTGATTCTGCCCTTTAGATGGAAGGATTTTAGAAGAGGATTTGGATTGGTTTTCCTGCCTAGAGAAGACCGTCTTATAAGCATTAGGCACTGCTCTGTTTTTGCTCAGAGCACTTATACCACTAGAAGAAAATACCAAATGGTATTAAGAAGGATTCTTAGCCATTGGTTAGAGAGGAAATTATGTAGTCCTTTTGCTAGGAATTGTCTAGAGACAGTAACTCTCTGCCTGGAGTAATTAGAACATTTTAGGGAAATACAGATAGTTGGGACAGATAACTTTGGCAATCTTTTAATCTCAGATATTATATATATTGTGATTGAGGGACTTATAGCCAATGAAAAGTGTCAGTATAATAGAAAAGCTCAGCCCCTTTGGTAACTTGTAAGACAGTTTTGCTTTACAGAGGCCAGTTTGGGCATTCAGTGTTTTGCTCTTTCCTTACCTTCTAGCATCTTAAAAGATGCTAGAAGACATAACCATCTTCATGTAGATGTCATCATGCCGCCCAGCTGAGTATGGTATGGTACATTATCTGACCAGAAACTATATATTTTACTTTGTAGATGATTTCCTTACTATTACTTCTCTTGAGAAATACCTTCCTAGTCTATCATGGGCAGTTGCCTTGTCATTGTCCCCTGGAAACCTTCTTTATCAGACTGGCAGCTCCCTGTGTTTGTAATTTCCAGTTCAGAGGGGAATTGGAATTAAGAGGAAATGCTACATGTTTTCAGTTCAGTCTTGATCCAGATAGCACCTTTGTGAGGAACTTGTCAGGATTCACTTAATTAATCCTTGTAAAGTTCTTAGAACTGCCTGGCACAGAATAAACATTCTGTGAGGGGTAGCTATTCTTACTGTTCTTTCTCTGTTTCATGTTTGGCTTCTCTGTACATGTGTGTTACTAGTGCTTAGTTCTAGGAAATAAGGGGGAGTGAAGTAGGCCAGTTGGTTGGACCTAAGGAGAAGAACAAATGCAATCATGCAGAAAGATTATAGTAACTTCAAAGTATAGTTTTGGAAAATCTCTTTAAATCTAACCAATGCACAATGGAAAGTCCCTGAAGAACCAATCTAATTATTCAATTAAATGGAACCGTTATGCTGACTTTTACTACAGAAGGCAAGCATAATTTAGAAAATGGGGCATTTTAATTCTCTTTTGTTTTCCAATTAGCACAATTGCTCTAATGGGGAGTACTAATGCTTGAGTCCAGTATGTACTTTGCACATAATTTCAGTCTCTCTCTCACCAAAAACTGGAATCCTAACTTGACACAGAGGTTTACTTATTACGATGGTCATACTGCCCAGATCATGGCCTCAGAGCAAATATCCTTCTACCATGAAAGCTGACCTGACCGGCACCAGTTCCTCCCGCCACCCCCACCACCTCCCCGGAGCTCTGCTTTCCCTGCCGGGTATAATTAGGATGCTGAAGTAACAGAGCTCTCACTTTTTTTGCTGATGCCCGCTTACCACAACAGACCACATGAGTTTACTCTTAGTTGAAAGTGGTAAGGAAAATACTAAGAACATTCATTTTAATTGGTCAACATTATACGGACTTTAGTGCCACTGTTTTATAGTCCTGTGCTTAGGATTTCTGCCACTAGCCATCAGCTTATTATAGCGGATATTCTTATTTGCTTCTGATTATCCTTTTTACTATTATTTGATTTTTGATTATTAATTGAAAAGTTTAAACCTCTTTTGTTTACTGCTACGTTATTTAGGTAACAGTTTCATCTGCCCTGATATTTATTAAGTTCTACATAAAAGACTGACGTTTTCACATTGGTGGGAAAGTATCTTTTCATCATGTGGCCCTCAAGACAAGGATAAATGGCAGAGATTTTTTTCTTTCTTAAATGCTTGCTTTGATGCTGATGTTCCGTAGCTAAAGACATGAATCATATGGGTAGTGTGTGGTGGTGGTAGAAAGGCAGCAGGGGTGGTGGTACGAATGATCCTCAAATGTAACTAGACGTGTTTTCTTTGAATTGGTTGGATTTCTTCCTCCTGAAATCTGGAAAATGTTTAATTTGTTATTATATGAAAAAAGATCCATAACATATGAGAGAATAGTAAAAGGAGAATTGTGTTTTTAAAAAGTGAACTCACTCTTCTTAAAAGTTTTGGGAGGATTTAGGAAGTTAGGCACTGACCTAAGTGTACGTAATGTGGTCTTTTGCCTCTGGAGCCAACATGACACATTGTATGGGGGAAGAGCACAGTAGCCTTGTAATTCTATCATACAGCTGAAGCTGTAAGGTGTGCAATGGCTGCAGTTCCTCATCAGGACTTCATGCTCCATCTCCCCCGTTACCAAGGCCTATGGGGATTGCCAGGGCTGAGTTCCTTTGACAATTTCCCCTGAATCGATTTCTTTCATCAAACTGAAGAAGTTAATACAATTAATATTAGAATGGGAAATTATTTCATGCAGAGAGATTTTGTTTAAGTAATTATGAAGATCAAGAGTAAGTTTACCTAACTAAGATTTTGCTTTCATTTAAATGAGTGGGGAATAGGTAGAAATAAAAGAAAAATTATTTAAATTACAACTAGAAAGCTTTAACGTTAGGAGAAGAAAACACAGAAATTAGGAAGTATATGCAAAACAGAGGATTAATTAGTTTGTAGTGATATTGAGAAAGTCCATCTATGTAAGTATAAAATAGTCATTTAAATTCATAACTTAAGAAACAGTATGTCTTTAAATTAGTTTGAACATTTTCACATTCTAAAAAAATACATTTAAAATCTAAAGGATCAAAATTAGAACCAAAAGAATCTAAAATCATTTCTAATTTTACAAAGGATTAATTTCCTGGCTTAAGTACCAATTATTCCTCTATAATACTGTAAGAGTCATTATGAGGCTGATAATAATTACTGTCATTTATTGGATATTTGCTCTAAGCCAGACATGAGGCAAACTATGACTCATGGGCCAAATCTAGTCTTATTGGAACACAGCCATGTTCATTTTCTTATGCAATAGAATAGAATTGAGTGGTTGTGGCAGAGATCGACCCTCCAAAGCCTCAAATATTTACTGTCTTGCCCTTTCCCGAAGAAGTTTGCCAATCCCTGATTTAAGACAAGAACTGTTCTTTTAATAATTATGTCATTTAATCCTTACAACATCCCCAGGAGGTTAGTTTCTTATCCTACTTAGATAGATGATGAAATCGAGGCTTAAAGATATTAAGTGACTTGCCCAGGGATACTCAGCTAAGTGGAAGAATATGAACTTGAAGCCATGATGGTAGAATCCATACTTTACCCCTTGCGTCCAGTTTCTTTGTCGTTAGCCTTCTGAGAGGTGGCATAGCTTGGTGGTTAAAGGTATAGAAGACTCTGAAGCCGGGTTGCTTAAATCAAGATGACCTTGGGCAACAAATGACTTGACTTTTTGCCTCAGTATTTAAATGTTGGCAAATACTACTATAACTCCTGTTTTGTAGGTGAGATACTAAATCTCCAGAAATGCTTTTAAGCTTCCCAAAGAGCTGACTTTACAAATGACTATAGCTTACCTCTAGTGCTAGATAGATAACACATATTTCAGAGGGCCAATGGCTTTGGAAAGATAAAATCATGAGTCCAATGTTCATTTTTTTTCTCTTTTAATTATCAGGTCCTTCACAGACAGCAGTCTCAGCCAGCCAAGGAGAGTTCCCCCTCCCAGAGAAGAAGCGCCTCCCCCACCTCCTCCGACTGAAGACAGTTGTGCCAAAAAGCCCCGGTCTCGCACAAAGATCTCCTTAGAAGCCCTGGGGATCCTCCAGAGCTTTATTCATGATGTAGGCCTGTACCCCGACCAGGAAGCCATCCACACTCTTCGGCCCAGTTGGATCTCCCCCAAACACACCATCATCAAGTTCTTCCAGAACCAGCGGTACCACGTGAAGCACCACGGGAAGCTGAAGGAGCACCTGGGCTCTGCGGTGGACGTGGCCGAGTATAAGGACGAGGAGCTGCTGACCGAGTCAGAGGAGAATGACAGCGAGGAAGGCTCCGAGGAGATGTACAAAGTGGAGACCGAGGAGGAAAATGCTGACAAAAGCAAGGCAGCACCTGCCGAAATTGACCAGAGATAATGTGAACTCCTACTAGGCAAAGCAATACGTCAGTCCAAGGATTTTCTGCTTTTGTTTCTTTAAAAGTTTTCTTGTTTGGTTTGGTTTGGTTTTTTTCTTTTCTTTTCTTTTTTTTTTTTTGCTTTATTTTTGTCTTTTTATGTCTGTTTGTTTTGTTTTTCTTACCCTTTTGGACATTTCTTTGTTGCACAGGATACACCTATAGACTGAATAAGTTCAGTATTTCCGAATCAGACATCGCCTTGGCAAAGACACTAAAGCGTTACACTTTATCCCGTCTCTATGACTGGATCATAGTTATTATAATCACAGGAGACTCTGCCTTCATTATCCTTGCACTTAACGGAAGTTACATCAGGCAAGTTCCAGGGATGACAAGAACTACAAAATAGATGAAGGAAACTACAAGTGTGTGTGTATATGTATATGTATATATCTCTATATTTACATATATATATTAAAATTGCATGGGACAGAGACTTTACAATCCGAAAGAATAGACTGTGAAATGAGTTCTTAAAGAAAAGACTTGTTTATGTATTAAAAAAAAAAACCACTTCACAGTGAGTCGCTTTGGCTTTTTGATAAACTGCGGGCCTGCTCTAGGGTGGGGGTGACTATTTTTGAATTCCTATTTATTTTTTGTGTTTGTCCCTGATTTTTTTTTTTAATTCTATGGCTTCCTATCTGGCAGCTTAATGGGTAATTTTTGAGGTATGTATTTAACAAAATAAACCAACACTGCCAAAAAAAAAAAAAAAAGAAAAGAAAAAAGAAATAGAAGAAAGTAGAGTGAAAAAAATCAGGGCACATTAAAATGATACAAGTCAAATTATTTTTAAAGACACAATGCACACTTAAAATGACTCAATAAAATGACTCGCTATGTTCCGTTATTCAATTTGTCATTACTGTAGTGAACAGATGCATTTCTGTGGAATTCCAAATAAGTAAAACTGAAATTCAGTGCAGAGAAAACTGTCCATTAGTGCAACTCTTGATCAAATGACATTTTGACATTGGACATATGGAATTCATAGTATGAGCCACATTTTGTTGTGAAATGTTATTTACCTGCTTGTGGCTTCAAATTTGAAAATTAATAAGCCTGCTCATTTAAAAGTTGTTTGTTGTTACTTTTTTTTTTTTTTGTCTTTTTTTTTTTTTAAATAGAAAATAGTTCAGTGTAATATTAAGTTAGAAAAGAAGTTGCTGCCCAGTTAAAGGGGCTCCCTCTCAAATCTCTATCCTTCCCTCTCCCAAAAGACATTTCTTATTTCTGTTTCACTTTGTGCTTCCTCTTCTTCATACACATTCCATCTACCTAATCAAACATTTTCAGTTCCTAATCTCTCCTGTCCCTTTTCCTGGGATGACAGCCCTAACAAGAACTGTTTTTGAATCGTTGTGCAGCTCCGGGCAATGGAGTATGTGAAGCGATTTCAATAGAATCACCTACTCATCCTAAAAGAAAACATTATCCCAGTTACCTACATGGCAATTACCTTATGTAAAGCAGAACTAATGCTGACTGGATGTTTAATGGGATGAGCATTAAAGCTGCAATCTACTATAGTACTCCAGATCTCTTTCAGCTTCCTATGAGAAACACCAGAAGCATTACTTTCCACTTCTACTTACAGTAATTGCAAGAGGAGACCTCACCTTCAGGACTGGCCTAGTGAACGTAATCCATGCTTTAAACTGGCCATTAAACAGTCCCACGTGGTTGGATTTCTTTTTTCTTTTTTGAGTTGTGCTCTCACGAAACCTTGTCAAAGACCTCATGCAATATCACTTTGAAAGTTATTTTCTGTTTACTACACAAACATTGTAATATAACTGTTAATACTATTTATATATTTGAAAGGTATAAAAGGTAGGAGTTAAAAAAACCTCTATGTGTAGATATTAACTCAGAACTTACAATATACAGGGAGAAGACATGTTGCAATACAAGCTAATTCTAGCTGCTCAGTAACCTCTGGAGTTTTTAAAGGGACATTTTCCTGTACTTTTTCAAATAATGATGTTTAAAAATTATCTTGACACGAGCGTCATATACCTTTGCAAAAGGATGGTTGTTTGCAGTTAGCCCTGGGCCCATCCTTCCTATTTCTGTAGTATGCTGCAGCTTTAATCAGAAAGTCCATGGTTGCTGCTTCCTGATCTCCGAGTTACTCTTTCCAAATTGTCTTCTTACACTGTTGCTGAAAGTCACTCTGTACACGTAATGGAAACTGATTTTGCCAAGCTCTTACAAGGTGGTTCATCTATCGATGGCATCCGCATTTGGTATCTTTTACACTTCAACCAAAAATTTATTAGGTATTTTTCAATGCTAAGTCTTGCCTTTTATTTTTTAATTTCACTGCCAAGTTTGCAGTGGTTCTAAGTGAATCTGTGGGCATTTTAGCCTGTGGTCTTGCCAGATCTTTGCGAATTACAATGCATATATGTCTATTTATTCAATATCTGTCATATAATATCTATTTGGAAGAAGAAACTTTCTCTTGTAGTGCCTCTTGACAAAGCACAATTTCCCGCCTTTTTTTTGTGAAATGAAAAAAACAAATTGTGTTTTATTGCGGTATCAACAATGTGAATAAGGATTAACATATTGTAAATGTTCTTTTTTCCATGTAAATCAACTATCTTTGTTATCACTAAGTGATAATTAATTTTTAACTTATGTGCATTGTTAGGCTGTTAGAATTTTTTGGTTGTTAAAATAAACGCATTCAATAAATATGACTTTGTTTGTCAAGTATTTTACTGGGCATTACTTGCTTCCCCATTTAATTTTTCATGCAGAGAGGGACCTGGTGAGTCTTAGGAAAATTTGTACCCTTATTTTAGAAACAAGACAGTGGTACCCGCAATTACAGATGTATGGGTCCTGTACAGTGCGTGGATTTAATTGCACATGTGAATATATGTGTGTTTCTGTGTTTATATAAATACATGCATGCTCACTTCCTGGAGCTGGCAACTGGGAGAGTCATTTATCCAATCTTTTGTCATATACAAACAAAACTCAAATGTATTAAGATATATTTTTAGGTTGCTGCTTTATTTTTCTAGTGAATATTTTCTGTTTATAATTAAAAAACCACAAATGACTGCGTGTCAGGAAACTTTTGGAGCACATATGTCCATGGTTAATGGACATAATAAAAGTTTTTTATATTTAGAGCTGGGGTGCCATAATGTGTGCATGGAGGAATGCCGAAAGGATTGATGTATCTGAGAAATGTGTGAAAATGATTTTTTAGAAAGTGCTTACAATGGAAAAAATTGCTCAAAAGACTAATGTTAATAAGGAAAGAGCAAGTGCTTCACTTCAGAATTGGCAAAGAGAAAGTAAATTAAAAAGTGATTTTGTTTTCTTTTGTTGCTGTAAATGTTTTTTGTTTTGTTTTTCATTTTTCTGCATTTGACATACCGATGTAACTTCTTTTTCTTCCTCGGTTTCCCTTATCTTTTTTTCTATGACAGTTAATAGCCCATGGACCATGTAGATATGTTTTAAGGACAATTTGTGAAAACCAAGTGTTTGCAGACAGCTTCAGGGTGCTGAAGGTTTTTAAGAACAACTAGAGGCTCAACACAGGGTGAAACGTTATTTATGCAAATGTAAATGAACTCTGCATTTAGACTAAAGACAAAGAAGTAAAGCATTTGTGAAATAATGACTTTTAGCACAAGCAGCTTCCACATTCATGAGATTGTGTTTTTAGGAGTCAAACTTCATCAGTGGGAGGCTCTACCCACAGATGAATTGGGTTCTGCCTAGGTGTCTCTGTCCTGGTGACTTCTATTTTCAAGAAAGCAAACTAGGAATTTCTCAAGTAAACAAAGTCATATTATAGCAAATCTCAGAGCCATCACTTCATAGGTTGAGCTTTGCTGTGTGTGTGTGTGTGTGTGTGTGTGTCGGAGAGGACATATGTTTCTTTACACACTGTTACTTCCCTTTCTGAAGAGTCTTAAATAAAGACTTTAAATTCCCCACATTCTTTCTAAAGGACAACCATGCTGTAATCAGATAGTAAACATTTATTAAACATGTACTCTATACCAGACAATTTGCTAGAAATTGCAGTGACCGAGAAGAATGCATGACTTAGTGCTTTCTCCTCCTTAGTGCTTTATGTTGTGTTGGAAAGGCACAACATAAATCCAGGAAAAATGAAATAGTCACACAAAAGTTGTCTTCAGACAGAAATGTATTTGTTTAATGGGTGGTACAAACACATATTATGAATCAAGTATTTATTGCTTGGAAGCTAGAATGATCTTGGAAGGTGAATCATTTATTATTAGGATTAGCTGTGTACAACAGAAAAAAAAAAGCACAAAGTAATAATGACCCAACAAGGGTTTCTTACATGAAAGAAATTGCTGAAATAAGCTGGCTTCATGAAGTCAGAGACTCACACTTTTTCCAGCTCACAGCTCCATTATTTTCCTGTGTTCCCTCTTCATGGTCCAGGATGATCACTAGAGTTCTTGCTATCACACCTAACTTCCAGGCACCAGAAGGGAAAAAGAAGTAAAGAATGACACACAGTCTTCCCTTGGCACTGTAGGGGATTGGTTCCAGGACCCCCCACCCACACACCCCCAAACCATGGATACCAAAATCTACTAGTGCTCAAGTGCCTTATATAAAGTGGCATAGTTTTGCATATAACCTTTGGGTGTCCTCCCTTATACTTTAAGTCATCTTTTATTATTTAAAATATCTAATACAATTAGTATACATAGTATATTATGTATGTTAGCATACATGGTAATACAACTAGTATAACATAAGTGCTATGTTAATAGTTGTATCGTTTAGGGAAGAATGACAAGCAAAAAAAGTCTGTACATGTTCAGTATAGACACAACCATTCATTTTTAAAAACAAATATTTTTGATTTGCTGTTGGATGAATCCACAGATAGAAAAGAGCGACTATACTCTCTTTCTTCAAGTACTATACCTGAATGCAAGGGAGACTAGTAAATGTTTCTAGCTGTTCCATGAATTCCAGAGAAAGGGGGAGAATAGATAATTGCTAGGCAGCTAACAACCTCTGTATTAGAAGGTATTAGAAGGATGTTGAAAATAATAGATAAGAAAAGGATAAGTGAAGAGGCACATTTGCCCTGCCGTTACTTCCTGCACCTTACCTCTCTTCCTTCTCCTCACCCTGAGGTCAAGTTTATTCCTGGCTAACTTTAACGATCAGTCCAAGCAGCACATCTTCCAGGAAGCCCTTCCCGATCTGCTTTGCCAGTGTGATACAAATTCTTCCATGCTCATGCCGCTCCCAGGGTATTCCACTGTGCAGAGTTTGTAGCATGTTGTGGTTACTGTGCTAAATGTTTATTTCCCATGAGCTCTTGTGACCTACAGCTGAATCCCAGACATGGAGTTCCTCAGTACCTAGAACAGTGCACTCAAAAATGTTGATTGAATGATTGTTTATTAAATATGTGGAAAAAACAATGCATTCAAAGATAAAGAATCAGAGAAGAAGGCACACTGTAGGACAGCAAGCAGAGGAGCAGGAGAAAGGAACCCGACACTGGCAGAGCTCTCCCCTCACAGCAACTCCTCGCAAATACTGTTATCCTCAGTTAACAGGGAGAAAGGAAGCTCTGCCTAACTCAAGGTCTCAAAGGGGGTTTATTGCTCTTTTTCATATATGTCTGGACAATTATTCAAGGCACATGCTTTTGGGTTCGTGTAATCTTTTATGATTTCTATATCTTTCCAAATCATAAAAATTGGGAAATTGATAAAAGTGATGGAACGGGATGACAAATAGTGGCAAAAGTTAAGGATGTTCATTCAGATTTTTTCCAAACTGTCATGTTCTTTATATATTTGTAAAATAAAGTAGAAAAAGCCAAACCTCTTCCTAAAATGATCTACTGTCAGACCATTATAACTCACAGGTAACTGTTATTTCCTCTTCCAAATTCATGGCACTTGTCTGTACCACTCATTAAAAATAATAGAGCAGTGTTTGAAGACAGCCTTCATGAGGTTACTTCACATCTCCTGGGTTTATGTTACGGACTTTGGTGACTGAACGTGGCAGATGATATTCATAAAGAAAAGCCCTAAACTTTGAAGGGAATAAGGGTTTCAGAATATTTGAGTACTGATGGTGACTCATTTCCTGGTTGTGTAATGTTGGGCTAATTATGTTGTTAAGCCTAATGTTCCACATCTAAAAATTGGGCATGGTGACTCTTACAGGGTTATGGAGAATCCAGTGGTATAAGACACTTTGAAATGGTAACCTTCATGAAAATATTACGTTTGCCTTCAGAAATTGCCAATAGTGATCTAACTTTGATTAATTGTATTTATTAACTTTCAGGGATCCTGATGAAATAAAGCAACATTTAAGCTTTTATATAGTTATTATAGACATATTTAATTAAGGCTTGTTGTATCACCATAGGAATGCCATGATCAACTCAATCTTTTCAGCAAATATACTTATTGAGCACCATTAGTGGCCTTGATTTTTAATGCAGAATCAAAGCAGTTCTGAATACATTTAAACTGATTAGTTTATAAGATTTTTGTTTTCTATCACCCCAGAGGATGCTACTCCAAGGAACCTTGAAAGTGAAGCTAAATACATTAATTTGTGTCTGAAATCCTTACCACTGAAAAGTGAACATCTATGAATTGGTCACATTTTGCTTTACTTCTACCTTCCACTTACCTTTTCAAAGTGAGTGGAGAAGGATAAATTCTAGGAGACTACATCAAAAGTATTTAAGAAAGATTTGGGCAATAGCTCAGCAGGCTTGGGGTGGATGTGACTCTTTAAAGATAATAGCAAGGCCTGACTGAGGTCTTTGCATTTGGCCATGCAGAGAACAGAGGTGGGAGGGCAGGTGGAGGTGATACAGGGCTGTGTGGGGATAGGCGTGACAATGTGTCCTCTGAATGAGCATGTCTAGGACTTGCATATTGAGTCAGAGACAGGAACAGTGAATGAAGGGTACGATGAAGGGAGGTGATTTGGCACCCTGCAAATTCAGTATTGCTAGGAAATAATAGAGCCAGTTTCTAAAGCAAGGTCTGCATTTCTCCCCCAGTATCACACCACCTCTCTTTTGTATCCTAGAATGTCCTAGAAAGAATGCATAAACTGAGAATCAATTCTTTGACCAGCACGTTTTATATGACATAACCATTTGACATCTCTGAACATGCTTTTTCATAATCTTCTTCCAGTATGACATTTCTGATTGAGTTTTGTTCTAGAGGGAAAGCTTACTTTCAGAAAACACCATGATCTGCTACTATAACTGTCCCAGAAGAATCTAGAAGTAGTTTCTTTGGTGACATTTTAAAAGGCTTAAAGTGTTACCTCCACATGTGGAGAAATAATTAACAAAAATATTCCGTTAGCAATGTAATAAATAGTGCAGAACAATGATTAAAGAGATAATTATAATTTATTCACTATCCATTAACAAGCACGAGCCCATTTAAACACAAAATAACACAGGCTGAGGGAATCAGGGGGGATTCAGTGTTAACTTGGAACCGAGCAGTCCTAGGAACCTACCCTTAAGGAAAAGGTAAGGAAAAAAAATCTTTAAAACTTCAATTAATCTCTAGTTGATTGTGTGGAGGCAATGAGTTGTTCCAGTTTCTATTTGTTACTAATATTGCATCTTGAAAAAGTTACTTCTCAATCCCTAGTTTCTTCATTCCTAAAATAGGCCCAGCAAGAGTGGCTCACACCTATAAGCCCAGCAGTTTGGGAGGCCAAGGCAAGAGGATTGCTTGAGGCCAGGAGTTCAAGACCACCCTGGGCAACATAGTGAGATCCTGTATCTTTCAAAACAAACAAAAGTATAAAATAGGGCTAATGATTTATATATTTCAAGGTTGTCATGATTATATACAATAACTATGTGGAAGCATCTAGTATAATTCCTTTTTTCATTTCCTCCCTTTTTCTCAGGGAGAAAAAAATCAGGATATAATCAAATGTTACAGAGGACTTAAAAATAGTTCAGATGAGTTGCAGAGTAAGATTAGGTCTTATGTTTAAATCTTTTTTGCGTGATTTCAAATCTTTATGGATAAAGGGCTGTTACGCCACACTTTCTTTGTTTCTCCCTCTCCCACTTTTTCTTCCATTCTCTTTCATTACAGTTTTTTTCTCTCCATCTTTCCCTTCCTCCTGTTTCTTCTTCCTGTCAAGAACTATAATATGATTTTCTTTCTTGATTGCACACAAAATGAATGAGGCCTTTTAGTAGTCTTCTGAAGTCTTCAAAATTAGGTATTTAAACATTAATGATACCATAGTTGCTTGTTTTTCTGCCACCTCATTCTTCTTCTTTTCAGTGTATTTTGCTGATTTTCTTCTCTCCAACACTTTATGCCCAAGATGATCCAGGGTTCTTCCCTTCATCCTCGTTTTCCCAAATGTACTCTTCTTCCTCATCCAGCATCATGACACTAAATGCACCCAAAATGCTGACTACACTACAATTTCTGTCTTTAGCCTAGACCTTTCCTAGATCTCCAAACCAGTAGGGTCCACTGCCTATTCCACTCCTCTACATGCCCGGCACACTTCACATGGCCCCAGATGACCTCCTCTTCTTCCCTGAACTGTTCCTCTCACCTGTTGGCAACTCCAGCTTTCCAGTTGCTTAGGCCTAAAGCCTTGAATTTACCTTATATTCTTATCCTTTAACACAGCATTTAATCTGTCAGGAAAGTCCTGTTGGCTTTACCTTCCAAATATATTCATAATCTTACAACCTCTCACCAGCAACATTGCTGCCAGCTTGATCAGAGCCACCATCATTGCTTACCTGGAGTGTAGCAACAGCCCCACACAGGTCTCCTGCTTGACCCTGTCACCTCTTCAGGATTAAACCAATGTCCTTACAATGACCTACAAGGCCCTGTGTGATCTGACCCTTCTCTGACCTCCTCTCCTTAATTCTCTCTCCTGCGTTTACTGAGTTCCAGATACACAGGCTCCCTGCTGTCCCTGGAATACACTAGACACACTCTTGCCTCAGGCCTTTGTTCCTCTAGCTCTTTTCTCTGCCAGGAAAGCTCTTTTCCCAGACAGCCGCATGACTAGCTTCCTTAATTCCCTCCAGTCTGCCCAAAAATCATCTTCTCAATGAGAACTACTCTGATCACCTTATTTAAAATTGCAAACTGACCTGCCTTCTGGATTCTTTTCATCCTGTCCTGCATTTTCTTTTTCACAGCTTCTAACATACTCTATAATTTACTTGTTTCATGTTTTTATTTTTTGTCAGCTTCCTCACCCCATTGAAAACACCAGGAGGGCACAAAGCCCTTTCCTCCCCCTTTAACCAATAAATATTTGATGAATGGGGTACGTTTCATAGCAGTTTCTCTCTGCTAGAATTTGAAATTTTCCCAACTTCAGCCAAGATTAACTATTTCAATTGCCTTATAGAGATAAACTTCATCTGAATACTTCTCTAATGCATAATAAAGGTACTTGAGTTACAAGTGCCTTGACCTCAAGAGCCTCCACAACTGACATTGGTAAGCCCCACATTCAGGTAATTCATAGTCTGTGATTCTGTGCTGTCTTGGAAGATAGAATCACAAAACCAGGGGCTTTGTCATCCTGTGCATCCTCTTATTCAAAGCAGAAATTCCTTTTCAGGCATCCTTGGCTGGAGGCCATGCAGTCTTTGTTCCTTCATGACCAGGAACTTACGAGTTTGGAACTCAGCCCATTCCACTTTTGGTTAGTTCTCTTTCCCCTATTATTGATCCCATCTAAAACTGAATTGACTCTTCTAGTAGCCACCTCACATATTTAGGCTTATATTGAATATTGATTACTAAATCCTTTAAGTTCTCAGGCTTGCTTTCTTAATCATGTGATAAAGCTACTAAGAGAGCTTATGTCATTCCAGACTGCATGCATAAACAGCTTAAACCCCAAGAAAGGTGATCACCTTATACTCTTCAATACTACTCAGGCCACATTGCAACATTGTTTTCAGTTCTGGATGACATGTTTTGGAAGGATGTCTATAAATTGAGATACATTCTAAAAACAGAGAGTGACAAGGATGTATAAGGGCCTAGAAAGTGTATCTTCTATTAATTTATTGTTACATCATTTTTTTCTTTGTCAACCAACCAACTAGATTTATAAAATCTCTATTATATTGAAGCCATTGTGAGGGAAATAAAGTCAGGACCTTTAGTTGACAACAACAGAACTAAATTTAACTACTAACCAAACTAAATTTAACCAGTTAAACAGAAAAAGGAATTTAGTAAAAGCTACTTGAAGGCCCAGAGAATTTTTGGAAAAGTGAGAAAATCAGGGTTAGAGGTTAGGATCAGTATCTAAGATGACTCCAGGGGAGACTGCTGCTATAGAACGGCGCACAAGCATCAGAACTTGGTCCCCTGCTCCTGGGCACTGAATGCCACCTGCAAAACCTCTGCCCCTGCTGCCTCTGAAGCCTGGATGGCTCTGCTACTGCTTAGTGAAATTGATTTCACATGGTACTTTTTTTTTTATGAACAATGTAGTAGTTTATCCTTTAGAGTATCTTTTTGTTTTGTTTTGTTTTTTTAAAGAAAGAAAAAGAAAGAAAAGAAAGAAAGAGAGAAAGAAGGAAAAAGAGAATGAAAGAAAGGGAAAAAGAAAGAAAAAGAGGGAGAGAGAACGAGAATCTTGCTCTATTGCCCAGGCTAGAATGCAATCTAAAAATGGGTATTGAAAAGCTCTTTTATACTAATAATTGTGTTATACAATGGAGACTGGAAGGAATAAGGGAGGAAAATAACAAACAAACAAACAACCAGTATTTCATTTAAACCTACGAAATGCTATGCAATTGCTGGGGGAGTGATTTACTTCCAACCATGTGGTCACTTTTAGAATAGATGTGATGTGTTACTGAAGAAAATGTATGTTTTTTGGATTTAGAGTAGAGAGTTCTGTAAATGTTTATTAAGTTTACTTGTTCGAGGTCTAAGTTAAAGTCCCAGGTATCCTCGTTAACCTTCTGTCTCATTGATCTGTCCAATATTGACAATGTAGTGTTAAAGTCTCCCGCTATTATTGTGTGGGAGTCCAAGTCTCTTTGTAAGTCACCAAGAAGTTGCCCTACGTATCTGGGTGCTCCTATATTGGGTGCGCATAGACTTAGGATCGTTAGCTCTTCCCATTACATTGATCCCTCTACTATTATACAATATCCTTCTTATCTCTTTTGGTTTCTATTACTTTAAAGTCTATTTTATCAGAGACGAGAATTGCAACTCCTGCTTTTTTGCTTGTTTGTTTGTTTGTTTGCTCTCCATTTGGTTGGCAAATCTTCCTCCATTCCTTTGTTTTGAGTCTCGGTATATCCTTGCATGTGAGATGGGTCTGGATGCAGCTTACTGATGGGTTTTTTGGAATGGCTGATACTGGTTGTTCCTTTCTGTATATAGTGCTTCTTTCAGAAGCTCTTGTAAAGCAGGCCTGGTGGTAATGAAATCTCTGAGTACTTGCTTGTTTGTAAAAAATTGTATTTTTCCTTCACTTATGAAACTTAGTTTGGCTGGATATGAAATTCTGGGTTGAAGTTCTTTTCTTTAAGGATGTTGAATATTGGCCCCCACTCTCTTCTGGCTTGTAGGGTTTCTACTGAGAGATCTGCTGTGAGTCTGATAGGCTTCCCCCTTGTGAGTAACCTGACCTTTCTCTCCGGCTGCCCTTAGTATTTTCTCCTTCATTTCAACCCTGGTGAATCTAATGATTATGTGCCTTGGGGTTGCTCTTTTTGAGGAATATCTTTGTGGTGTTCTCTGTATTACCTGGAGTTGCGTATTGTCCTGCCTTGCTAGGTTGGGCAAGTTTTCCTGGATAATATCCTGAAGAATATTTTCCAGCTTGGATTCATTCTCTTCATCACATTCAGGTACACCTATCAAACGTAGATTAGGTCTTTTCACATAGTCCCATATTTCTTGGAGACTTTGCTCATTCCTTTTTACCCTTTTTTCTCTAATCTTGTATTCTCATTTTATTTCATTAAGTTGGTCTTCGACCTCTGAAATCCTTTCTTTTGCTTGATCAATTCGACTGTTAAAACTTGTGCATACTTCATGAAGTTCTCGTATTGTTTTTCAGCTCCATTAATTCACTTATATTCCTCTTTAAATTGTCTATTCTCGTTAGCATTTCATCAAACCTTTTTTCAAGGTTCTTAGTTTCTTTGCATCGGGTTAGAACATGTTCTTTTAGCTCACAGAAGTTTCTTATTATCCACCTTCTGAAGCCTGAGTCTATCAATTCCTCACATTCATTCTTCATCAGGACTAAATTTGCTTGGTGATGAGGAACTGCAATCCTCTGTAGGAGGAGAGGCATTCTGATTTTGGGTGTTTTCAGCCTTTTTGTGCTGATTTCTTCCCATCTTTGTGGATTTATCCACCTGTCATCTGCATAATTGCTGACTTTCAGATTAGGTCTCTGAGTGGACGTCCAGCTTGTTGGTGGTAAAGTTTTTTCTGTTTCTTAGTTTTCCTTCGGCGGACGCCCCTCCCCCACAGAGCTGGACCTTCTCTGGTTCAGCTGTACTTGCTGTGAAACTCTCAATCCTCAACAGTTCCAATTGCTGTTTTTGTGTGTGTGGGGGGGGTGGGACCAGCCTTCCCCTGCGGCAACCCACTAGGCCAGCTGAAACAGCGGCTTTAAGATTTGTGGCGCTTTCTGCCCGGGAATCTCCCGGTCTGGTTTCTCGCTTCAGTCCGCTTTTCAATCAGCTGAATGGGAGACTCTGCCTTCCCGGAGCTCCAAACACCAACTAAAGGGCCGCCGGGGCACCTGTAAAACGGCCGTGCCGGCCAAAAGAGTCACGCTGGCAACCCGTGGGGCTGCTCTGCCAGGAATCTCCTGGTCCGTGGGCAAAGAAAATCGTCTGAAAATTTGGCATCCACTCACTCTCTGCACTTTAGTGGGAGCTACAATCCTGAGCTGCTGCTAATCGGCCATCTTGGATCTCTCTCGGTACATTTTTTTTTTTTAATTCCATTCCCTTTCAAATAAAAGTCTCATGCATCAGCTACTGATTGAAGGAGCCTAAGTCATATGCCAGGAAGGCTGGGAAAGTGCATTTCTGTCTTCTGTCTTGGACTCATAGGTAGGAAATTCTCTAGACATAGAAAAACTAGTCAGAGGTGCTCAGGGCCCCAATAGTATGCCAAATACACTAGGCTTCAAACTCTTTAAGGAAAGAAATTATGTCTTATTAGAACAACATAGTGTTGCTTTGAAATCAGAAAGGGCTGGTATCTATCTAGAAATAGATCCACTCTACTTCCTAGCTTTCTATAATTTGGAACTATTATTTGGCCTGGCCCTTAAGTTTCCACATCTGTAAAAAAAATTTTTAAAGGAAAATAATACCTCCCTTGCAGTGTGTGTGTGTGTGTGTGAGAGAGAGAGAGAAAATTACGGTTAGCCCATATAAAGCATACTGCCTGCTTATGAATGATAGTTTTCCTGCAAGATCTTTGTATTCCCATTACCAAGGATGATCCTTGGTACAAAGCGCTCATTTTTTAAAAAAATGTGTGAATGTTCATTGAAGTCATGGTATTTCCCTTTGAGAAAAATGTCAGTAGGTAGGTAATTTGTAAACCAAAAAATACTAAAATCCAAGGTGAAATAATGTAGACACACTGTGGATGGGGAAGTAAGTGTCCTCTGAGGTACTGATGCCTGCTTTTACTAGGAGAAACTAGGAGTTAAATCAAATAATACCTAGTCTTATTTGACTAAGAGTGACTGTAAGAGTGACTCAGTGTGAACTTGATCAAGGGTAAATCACTTCCATCAATCATTCTTCTATATTCACTTGGACACTACTAAATATTTCCAGATGGCAGACCAACTCATTAGATTATCTGGGAGAATATAATTTTATAACTATTTCCACCATGGACTAGCATCAGGTTGGGGAGTTTAATATCAGAAAGATTGTCAAACTATAAGAAACTTATCTACATCAGAGACAGTTTACAGGTAACATTGCTTTGAAAACCTCTGCACTCAGTAGAACAATGGGGTTTTAACCATTGTATCTGCAGGCTTGCACATCTGAAGTAAGTTGATTTATAAAGATATCCTTGATACCCATTCTAGTGGCAATGAGGATGCTTACTGGATTGGGAATATTGGGGAAGTCTTGCTATCTTCAGCACCGTTAAAGGATAAGGGCCCTCCTGCCAAGGCACCATCTGCAAGTATGGCTCTCTCCTCTATTACTTTGGTAAATGCTATTTTGGGAATATAGTCCATGGCTGTCATTGCCAGACTTTGGGACTTCTTGGACCAGTAATAGCCACCCCTCAGACTTGGGGGCCAATAAAGATTTTTCAAGTTCATATTGGCAAATAAAGACACTCAACAAGCAATACAAAATATAAAATTTCTACCTTTTCTACCATTATTGCTTTGAACCCTTCCCAAAGTTGGAAGGACATCATCTTAGAATAAACCATAGCCCACGTGGGCAGGATGGTTCATGCCTATAAGTAATCCCAGCACCTTGGGAAGGCTGAGGCTGGGAGGATTGTTTGAGGCCAGGAGTTCAAGGTTACCATGAGCTATGATTGTGTCACTGGACTCCAGCCCGGGTGACCAAGCGAGGCCCTGTCTCTAAAAAAATACAATAAAATAAAGCACAGTCCTATTCAAGTGAGGAAAGTGAATCAATTTGCTGTGAAATCTGTATGTCTTATCCTTTTTCCCCCCCCTCCTTTCTGGGGTTCAGAAAAACTCTGTCACCACCCAGAAGCTGACTGCAGATGATATCTAGAAACTTCCAGTCTGAGGACTAGGCTGAGTATTTAGTTTCCCAGAAGTTCTGTCCTTTGATTAAGTCAGGCACCAAAAGATCCATACCTAAATCCAAATTTGCTCAGCTTTCTCAGAATTAACTCAATTGGACTTTGCTTTTTTAAAGGATTTTGCAGGAAACTGCTGCCAAATATTGCTATTACATTTACTATAAACCATTGGTGCAATGGTTGTCTAAGATGCCTCAGTGGCTCTTAGGTGAAATTTCATACAAGAAATTTCTTTTAGATTTGAAAGTAAAAAAGGCCATTGATTCCCCCAGTGGAACTGGGTATGCTACTTTCTCTAACTGATAGTGAGAACAACTGAATTTCTTGAGTTTCTATTTCTTGCGCTGGCTACTAGGAAACTCAGCATCAAATCTGTCTACTTGTAGCTATTGAATTAATCCTGTACTTCTAAATGAGAAAAAAGTGACAACCTCAAATTACCCAGAAAGCTACATTTGGAGAGTGTAGGAGTTTTAGCAGCAAGTCATTAAAAATTAAACTGAATACAATTTCTTCATACAGACAAATCCATCCTTCTGGAGGGATCGAAGAATTCCCCAAGTTCACATTTGGGACCACCTCATCTGATTATGTAGGTTGTTCACAGCATGGGTATCCAAGTAAACATAAAAGTGGAGGCTTACCAAATCTCATCCTGCTTGTAGACTCTGCTTTTATCCGGAGGAAGTGACCTTCTTTTCTGATTAGTACCAAAGTGCACAATGGGCCAGGTGTGGCTCAGCTCACACTTGTGCACAAGTCCGTTTGCATGTACTATCCCATTTCAGCATCTGCTCCTCTGATGTCACAATGCCACACCTAAGGATCCCATGATTTGTGTGCATGGAGCTCTCTGTGGTTACTTTGAGCCTTGCATGGGGGAAGGGCTGAGCTACTTCGATGTTTCAGTGGACTTTGGGCAAACAGAGCTTTCCCTGAGTAAAACTGCCATCTCCCCCACTACCACACGCACACATCTACGCTTTAATAGAGAGCCCAAGACAAGAAACAAGAGAACTACCAGAAGCAATGAAAAATTGTTAGTCAGAACTTTTGACTGATTGGTGCCTCCAGTCTCCCCCAACATGCCAGATGTACAGCTTTTTACTGTACATAGTTACATATGTGTCCTTTGCATAAAGCCTCTCTGGCTAAACTTCAATCCCTAACTATTATATATTCTGAATAAAAGTGAAACATCTCAGCATTTGCAAAAATTCAAGATTTATCAACATATTGAGCTTTTACTAAGTCATGAATTCTTGATTTGTATTCACAGTGCTTTTACATATTCATAGCCCTCTTTAGCCAAAGATCTTCAATATTCATTTACTATGGAGTGGTAAGTATATATTATTCAACTCCATTTACCAATGGGTAAACTGATGCCCAACTAAAGGCCTCATCAGAGAAACCGAATAAAGAGCAAGATGCTCTTAGCCCTGCAGAGAGAGCTTGCTCCAGCTGTCTCCCTCCAGAAATAAAGGCCCGTTGCCTGCTTGTGAGTCTCACTTCTCAAGCATTAGGGGAATCAGGATTTTTCCTTCTGGATTTGTTGGAATGTCTTTAATTGAGTTTCCTCTTAAAGCACAGGGGACAAAAGAATAGCCCAGGGAAATAAAAAAAACTAACCTTCTTCCAAATTGCTTCAAACCCATGATGCCAAAGGTTAATTGACCAGATTAGTTCCTCCTAAACTTGGAGAACAGGTAGAAAGAATCATTCATTTGCTTCAATAACCAATTAATGGCATTGATTGGGATGGAAGGGTCCTGCCTCTCCCACTTTTGTTAGAGAAACAGAGGTCAATTTTCTTAATACCCTTTTTTAAAAATACAATCTATTCCTTTAGTTTCTAAATAATTTACCGAGGATTCTAGCTACATATTTACCAGGTGCTGATGAGGTGTTTAAACATAAGAAAAAAATATATCTGACCAGACCTAGAAAATTATGAGGGACGAACTCTGAATGATCCCATGAGAGCAAGCAGCCTATAACACATATCACAAAGTAATGTCAAGCCTTATGGTTATTTTAGAAACTGTACAAATATATATTAAGCATATTTCTGCATGGAGGTTACATTTTACAATAAATGTAATTCTCTTTTTTTAAAAGAATGCCATTATGGAGTATTAAAAGAAAGACTATCTCAAAGGGTTAATTATTGGAAAAATGACTATCCAGCTTCCTAAAGTGTTCATTTGAAAGCTGGTGGTCAGAAGTCAGTCTCTGTTTCACATCCAAAGTAAATAAAATAAATGTAAATTTTCAGAATTGTCTGTTTTTGACAAAATGCATTGCTCTTTAGATCACAAGATGATGATACAAGGCATTATTGTTTTATTTTTTTGTTATAACAGTAAGTACTATATTTAATATAAACTGAGTTCATGATATGACTTTTAAAAAGAGCTCTCCAGTATGTTCTGCAGTAATGAAAATGTTGTACATCTATGTTGCTCAGTCTGGTAGACATTCACACATGTGTAGGGTTGCCTTATTTAGCAAAACAAAACAAAACAAAAATTTAAAAAGCAGGACACCTAGTTAAATTTGAATTTCTTAAAAACAACATATAACTTTTAGTATACATGTACCCCATGCAATATTTGGCTCAATAAATGTTAGCTATTATTGTTATTAATAATTATTGACTCATTTTAACAGTGTTTTACTGGGAAGGAATCTATACATGTAAAATGGAAAGGTAGCAAAATAGAACTCTTTGACGTGATAATGCAAGACTGTGTAATCAGCTTCCTATAACTTGGAATAGAATAGATTGTGTTTTCTTCTGGACTCTGCCCACTTTCAAAACCTTGGCTACAGACCAAGCTGCATCTTTAAACAGGATTTTCTTCAGCATCAAACTGCAAACTGCATTTCCAGGATATCTCAATGTATGCAACAGGTGCCTGAAAAGTTGCTTTAATTCAGTTTTACCTGAATCAAATAAATAAGGACTTACTCTCTGTTTAAAGAAATATGGAGAGGATAAAATACGTAGATATACATACAAAGGCACACACACACAAACACACACACACACACATATATAGGAGAAGTTACCATATATAACAATATATGACATTTAGAACATTTTTGGTATCTGTATTTAACTTATTTGGAGAATGATGTTTCAGTGAATATCCTGGTAGGGAATAGACGGCCATGTGAAGTGTTTAGCCAAAGTGAGTTTAACAAAGGCCCTGTTTATACAGATGTAGTCAAAATTAAGGGAACCAAGAGGGATGATGGGCACATGCTGTTACCACAGGTCTGAAAGGACCAGGAAGTGGAAGGGTAAGAGGGACTGCATGGCAGGATCCATGGCCTTAGAATATTGGTGGGGATATAAAACCCTTGCTCCATTTCTTAATGTTTCAATCTCCTGTCAATTTCTCCTATTGGCCCAAAACAACCTGAAGCCAGAGTGCAAAGGAGTCCGGGGCTTACAGCAATAGAAATCACCCTCCTGGGTACAGAACAGGACAGTGGAGGATAAGAAATAAATGTGAGAGACAAACAGAGGATAAGCAGCACACAGGATACATACACTTTATCTTCTTAAAGAGGTCAAATCACATGTTCATGTGCATTATGGAAACGGTCACACTAACTCCCTATTCTTCTCATGTGTGGGTTTTCATCCTTGAGTTAGTTTGGGAAATTTTATGCAAAATTAAGTCAGTTTTAGAATGTCTAGTCAGCCTTGTACATATAAGGAGAGTTAAATGTTGGAATCAAATTATTTATATGGAACACAGACAAGAATTTTGCCCTACAGTTGTATTGTGTATGATAGGAGTATTAGCCACACTAAAAGCAATTATTTTCACATGTTGCAATATATCAAGATAACAGCAGTTCTCTGTCTTATGTCTCAGGCTCATGTGCAAACACTCTCTCTATTCAGAAGGACCAGATGGTTAAAATGAAGATAATTCTCACAGTAATTGGTGGTTTCTTATAAGATTTTATTGGGGGGTAATGGAATATCTAATTTGTTTAAGGAAGTTTGTGTTACTGAATGCTGCCATCCTTCCCATTGTATAGTACGGGAGTATATTTAAGAATTAATAAAGAATTATTTCCTTTGTCAGGAACTAACTGTAGATATCAGTATAGCAAAGGAAGTGGCCATGAATCATGGTCACAAATCTTTTAAAATTTGAGCCACTTAAAAAACAAATTTACCCTGGAAACACTAAGGAAATTTCTTTGGCTTATCTACTACCTGATACACACTTCTTGTTTCATCAGATCTTCCTTTAGAAGTCATAACTCTATAGAGTCCTAAAAATGTCCCCTCTGTAATGGAAATGTTATGGTTTATTTATTTAGAGTGCCATGATTAAATACACAGAGGCCAGGGTGTGAGACCTTCAGTAATTTATTTAACTTCTCTCAACATTCATGTACTCATTGTTGAAATGGTTATAATCATAACATCAATCTCATAGAGTTGTGCAGATTTAATAAGTTAAGATTCCTGGCACATGGTACATCCTCAATAAATGTTACCTATTATTGTTATTGAACAGTTATTGTTATTTCATTTCATTTATGTTCGAGTAGAAAGAAAACTGTAAGTGCACAGTGGAAAGGGCAACAGAATCCAGTTATTTAAGGTGGTATTGGAAGATTGTGAAATCACAGAATCCTTGAAGAGGATGGTTCTTTTTTTTTCTTTTTCTTCTTCTTTTTTTAAAATTTTATTATATAGATATATATAATTGCATTTTAGGTTCTGGGGTATATGTAAAGAACATGCAGGATTGTTGCATAGGTACATACATGGCAATGGCAATGTGTTTTGCTACCTCCATCCCTATCACCTATATCTGGCATCTCTCCCCATGTTATCCCTCCCCCAACTCCCAACAGCCCACTGTCCCTCCCTTAGAACCCCACCAGACCTCAGTGTGTGATGCTCCCGTCCCTGTGTCCATGTGTTCTCATTGTTCAACACCTGCCTATGAGTGAGAACATGCGGTGTTTGATTTTCTGTTCTTGCGTCAGTTTGTTGAGAATGATGGTTTCCAGGTTCATCTATGTCCTCTACAAAGGACAGGAACTCATCGTTTTTTATGGCTGCATAGTATTTCATGGTGTATATGTGCCACATTTTCCCTGTCCAGTCTATCATCAATGGGCATTTGGGTTGGTTCCAAGTCTTTGCTATGGTAAACAGTGCTGCAATGAACATACATGTGCACGTGTCCTTATAATAGAACGATTTATAATCCTTTGGATATATACCCAGTAATGGGATTGCTGGGTCAAATGGAATTTCTATTTCTAGGTCCTTGAGGAATCACCACACTGTCTTTCACAATAGTTGAACTAATTTACATTCCCACCAACAGTGTAAAAGTGTTTCTATTTCTCCACATCCTCTCCAGCATCTGTTGTCTCCAGATTTTTTAATGATTGCCATCCTAACTGGCGTGAGATGGTATCTCAATGTAGTTTTGATTTGCATTTCTCTAATTACCAGTGATGATAAGCATTTTTTCATGTTTGTTGGCCTCATATATGTCTTTTTTGAAAAGTGTCTGTTCATATCCTTTGCCCACTTTTGAATGGGTTTGTTTTTTTCTTGTAAATCTGTTTTAGTTCTTTGTAGATTTTGGATATAAGTCATTTGTCAGATGGGTAGATTGCAAAATTTTTTTCCATTCTCTTGGTTGCTGGTTCACTCTAATGATTGTTTCTTTTGCTGTGCAGAAGCTCTGGAGTTTAATTAGCTTCCCTTTGTCTATTTTGGCTTTTTGTTGCCAATGCTTTTGGTGTTTTAGTCATGAAGTCCTTGCCTATGCCTATGTCCTGAGATTGCCTACTCTTGCCTCTAAAGCCAGAAAACTTCAGTAGGTCACCTGTGGTCTCTTAGCTAAAATCCAGGGCCCTTCTTGCTATGATGCTGTTTCCATTCCTCCACCATGCTCCCTTTTAAGAGTGTGTTAGATCTCACTCAAAACAACTTGCTGATTGTTAAAATTAGGAATGTTGTGAGGTAGTTGTTAAATACAGCCATTATTAAAAATTAAATTATACAAATTTACAATTAAATAAATTTCCAATTCCATGTTTGGTGGTGTCATCTTGGCAGTTTAAAATTGGTTATGGTGGTGGTATTTATACTGCAGAAATTGGTAAATGCTACAAATCAGGCCCCTCTCTCTCTCTCTCTCTCTCTCTCTCTCTCTCTCTTTGGAGAGCTGATTGTTAAACATTTACCAGTACAGCATTGGTTGAACATTGATCCCTTTGTTAGTGAACAAGTGAGATATTAGGTATTAAATTAAGCCAAAAACTGTCAGAAAGCTATGCTGAACAGATGATTTCAGGACAGTAAGAAGCACAGAATGGGAATTGATTTTAGCCCCTAATGAATTCTAATGAAGAGCAATGGTAGAATACTGATCTGATGTTCATTGATCCCTCATGAAGGGCTGTTTAATCAATCGGTGAGATGCTGATGGGAAATCAAGGTTTTTGGTTTTTGTTTTGTTTTTGACCAGTGCTCTTGCTGAAAACAGCAAGCACTAGAGAGAAATGGCAAGGAAGATTTGGACTGACCATAAAAGGAATTTATTTTCTTGTGGATCCCATGAAAGAATAATTCACAGAAGACACATGCCATCTACAAGGAGAGAAGCAAGAATAAAAGTTATTTTTGCTGAAGCCGTGAGGTCTACAGGCCCAGAGCAGCAGGTCTCAGGAGAGGCTTTGCAATGTCTCAACCTCACTGGGTGCTTCTCTCTGGATATACATGTCTTCTCCTTCATCTTGGAGAGGAGGGCAGGCTTTAAATAGCTAGGAACAATGAAACTTTTAATTTAATGCTACATCACATTAATTGCCTTGTTTTTCTTTATTCACATTCTATGATTTTGTTCCCCAAAAAGGTGTGGTTGGACAATCTCCTCAAATACTCCCCTAGTAAGGGCAGGATATGTGAGAACCATTCATAGGCGATTAAGTGTGCATGTATGTGTACTTGTGTGTGCACATATGTGTACAAGTGCATTTCTATTAATATTCTTTTTTTGTTAGTCCTCATCATTTAAATGTCAACTTTCTGTCTATAATCTGAGTGAAGTTAGAATGAGAACTACAGAGCATCAATCAAGAGTGTGAGACAGACCAAGGAATAGATGTGCCTGGTGGATGGATCTAGAAAGACTTGTGACTCAAAACAATTGAGTGGCTCTAGAGCCATTCACTGAAGGGATACACAGAGCCAGGGAGATCTGGCAGTAGCAGCTGGGCCTCAGCCACGAGAGGGTAAAGAGGCAGGATTCCAGTCACTGGGAGAACTGGCCAGCACAAGGCAGGTTCTGGTGAAGGTGGGCTGGGATTGGGGTGATTCATTATGCCAGCCTGTGCCCTGAAATCTGACTCTCTAGTTAGAATCCTCTATTAGGCATCAAAGCTCTCTGTACCTCAGTTTCTACATTTGTAAAATGGGAATAATAATTTGTATCTACATTATAGGGTTTTTTTTTTTTTTTGGTGAGAATTAATACATGTAAAGTACTCCTAAAAATGATTGGCCATTATAATTATTATTATTTGCTATTTGATGGGCACTGTGCTAGGCATTTTACATACATTATGACCTCTAGTTTTCTAACAATTTTATGAATTTAGAAATGTGTTCAACTCTGAAACAGAAAAAGCTTGAAAGTCATCAGACCAATCTTTCTGAGCCGGAAAACGGCTAAACACACTAAAATATTAATGACTTTTCTTAGATTCACCAGAAAATTGAGGTCATAGGGCAAACCTGGGAAGTGCAAAGGGCAACAGAATCCAGTTATTCTAGGTGGTATTGGAAGATTGTGAAATCACAGAATCCTTGAAGAGAATGGATCCTAACTGAGAGAGGAGAATACAGAAAATCACAGCCCAGATGAAGTTTCTGAGAGCAGAAGGCACTGGAACCAGTAGCTAGGAGGGACAATTTAATAAGTGATGAATTGCTGAAGGCTGAGCATAGACTAGCCCAAGAGTTATGCACTCCTGGAGGCCCAGCCTTGGGGTGGGGGTGAGGAGTTTGGGTGCAGGGGAGAGGATCCACTTTTGTGAGTTTGACTTTTAAGAGTTTCACCAGGTTCTCATAATGAAGATGGGGAAAACTTTTCCTCATACCTCCAACAGAAAGAGAGGATAAGTAACTGTTTGAAATATACCCAGAGCATTCTTCGTAACATAGGCTTGCCTTTCAAGGGATTATTTTACTAGAGCCTCTTCTGATCTGCAGCAGGGCAATTAGACAACCCCAGCCCACTACAGCCTTTCTGTTGCACATAACTGCAGGAACAACAAATAAATAAAGCTAATAAATGCTTCTGAATATCACAGTTCAGGAACTCAGGCTCACTAAGAGACTTGAGATTTAATAATAAAACTATAGGATGTTTCCCCCTCTCCAACCACTTGCCATTATATTATTGGGGCACTGGTATAATAACAGTGGTTTACAACTGAGAGAGCTATGAGACATAGGCTCTGTTTAAGAAGGAGTTCTTAGGGAAACTCGTGGTATAGTAGGAAAGGGGAGGAAAAAACTAAACACTAAAAACTAGAGGAAACCAAACCCTCTGGGAACCTATAGCTACAGAAAACATTAAACGCAGCCCAGCTGGTAGCTAGATTGCATAAAAACTCATACTGAAAGCCTGTTGCCTTGACGCTTATCATCAGATACATCACTTCCCGCTTTCCACAAAAAAATTACAAGACATGCCAAACAGCAAGAAAAAATACAGCCTAAAGAAAAAAAATAAATATTGAAACTAGACTCTGATGTGACACAAATTTTGGGATTATTAGATAGAAATTTTAAAATACAATTAATACGTTAGGAGTTCTCGTGGGAAAAGTGGATAGTATGCAAAAGCAGATAGGTGAGATATATAGAGATGGAAACTCTAAGAAAAAAAATCAAAAGAAATCTAGAAATAAAAAACACTGCAATAGAAAGGAAGAATGCCTTTCCAGAGCTTATCAAGTAGGCTACAATTGACTTAAGGAAAAGAATCAGCAAACATGATTTATCAATAAAAACTTCACGAACTAAAATGCAAAGATGAAAAAATTGAATTTAAAAAAGGAACACAATATCCAAGAATGTGAGACCATTACAAAAAGCATAACATAAGCCTAGTGGGAATTTTAGAAGGAGGCAAAAGAAGGAAAGAATAAGAAAAAAATAATGACTGAGAATTTTCCAAAATTTTCGAGAGACCAAACCACAGATCCAGAAAATCAGAGAACACCTAGCAAGATAAATACCAATTTTCTATACCTAGGCATATTATATTTGAACTGCAGAAAGCCAAAGGCAAAGAGAAGTCTTAAGGATAACCAGAAAAAAATGGAAAAAAACCTTATCTATAGAGGAATAATAAAAATTATATTAGACTTTTCATCAGAAATCATGCTAACAAAAACACAATGGAGTCAAATGTTTAGTGTTAAAAGCAAAACAACAACAACAAAACCAGCCTAGAATTCTGCATCTAGTGAAGTCCTCCTTCGAAGGTGAAAGAGAAATAAAGACTTTATCAGACAAAAACTGAAAAAAATTGTTAGCAGTAGACTCGTCTTACAAGAAATACTTAAAGAAATTATTCAGGGAGAAGGAAAACAGTCCAGAGCAGAAACTCATATCTGTAGAAAGAAAAGCATAGTATCAGAGAATAAATAAATGAAGTTAAAATAAAATCTGTTACTATTATTATTACTTGAGTAAATACCTTTTAATTCAAGATAATAATAGCAACAATGTGTTGGGGGATTATAGCTTATAGATAAAGGAAGCAAATGACAGTGATGTTACAAGGAATGAGAGGAGGGAATTGGGACTACTCTGTTATAAGGTACCTATACTAACTGTGAAGTCATACTTGAAAGTGGGCTTAGATTAGTTGTAAAGGTATAACTACCCTGCTGACGCTGTACATACGGATGCACCCAGAAAGAGAATAAAGCCATGTGGCAACTGCCTACGATTCCTCAAGTGGTCTTTCAGCTATCCGCCACTCACACACCCTCTCTCCTTGGACCTCAGCTTGCCCTAGAACCTGACACTTGGCATAGTTAGCAGGATCCCAAGGTGAGTGAGCCTTTGGCACCTACTGATTCCGGGTTGATCATGTGGCCGCAACATGGGTTATGGTACCTAGTGGCAGCCGTGCTGTGAGGACAGGCCCTGGTGGGAACTTGAGTGGTATGGATGGGTCACCTGTGAGCTTGGAAAAGGTGCCGAAGCAGCTGGAAGCATAGAGCACTGAGAAGCAGTGAGCCATTGCTAGTAGAGGTGGATAGGTGTTTTTGACTGTGCTATAAGAAGTATATACCCAGTCCCTGAGAGATATGGCTCAGGTGAGGGATCTCCAGGCACAGGTGGAGTGCCTGGAGGCCCCGCTACAGAGCTTGGAGAAAGAATTAGAGGCTGCCATGAATGCAGGCCTGGGTCTGCCGTCTTGGCTGGAAATCCCCACTCAATGTGATATCGAGGAGGAAGAACCCCCATTGCAGGCTCACCCAGTGGTCTGTCAGAAAGCAGGTCATGAACAGCCAGTGGGGCCCCAAGGGTGGGCTCAGGGATCCCCCACCATAAGAAAACACACTTCATATATTGCCTATACCCTAACTGAGTTGAGGGAATTAGGCGAGCAGTGCCGCCAGTGTCCAGGAGAACCCTTGCCCGCCTGGATGCTTCGTCTGTGGGACAAGGGAGCAGATAGTATCTCCTTTTCTGCCTCTGAGATGGAAAAGCTGGCCTCTATCATGACTCATTCCTTCCTCTGTCAGCAGTTGCAAGTGAGCAGGCAGTTAGCCGCAGGGCAAGGTGACCACATTCTGGTTCAGTGGCTGTGAGCAGCCATATGGACTGTGTGGAACGACGCTGAGGAAATACCTGAAACTGTGACCAAATGGCAGTTGTATGTCGATTTGGTGCCAGTCCTCTGGGTGATGGGTATGCGGCAGGCTGTTTGACTTGAATACCCAAGGACCAGATGAAGAATGTTTCACCCCCCCACAAATGAGGGATCTTGTGTTGAGTTCTATTCCCCTGAGTGCCTTTAGCTCACTAGCTGCTGTCCTCACCCTGTACATAGGGCACCGCATACATTGAGTGACCACTGCTATGGTTGCTCTCGGGGAACAGAAGGCCTTCAGCAGGACTGAGGGGTCCACACTGTAAAGCAGGGGCCCTGCCTGCAGGGGGCTCCCCCATGGGAGAAAAGGGGGCCCTAATGAGTGACATGCTCACAGGTGTGGATACATTTGATCTTGGCTGGGGTTGACCGATAGAAAATTGATAAGCAGCCCAATGAAGTACTATTAACTTTGTGGAGGCAGTGGTCTCCAGAGCAGCAATTCCAGATAATGCTCAAGTGGGAGAAGGACACTGCTGTGTGACCCAGTCTTTCTCGGGCGCACCAGCTCACAGACTACTTGCTACAGCCAGGCAGGAATGTAGAGCCTTTTCTGTTTGATTAGGGAACTGGCCAATGTGCTCAGCCTGCAGGGGCACCAGATGACCACAGGCCACATGTGGATTTGGCAATCCACTGGTGCCCCACCAATGTACAGTGGGTGTTGGTGCTGGTAGATACTGGTGCAGATTGTAGCCTTGTTTATGGGAACCTGGTTAATTTTTCTGGGCAAGGCTGCATACATTGATGGCTAAGGAGGCCAGTCAGTGAAAGTGAAACATGTATCTCTGTACCTTGGCATTGGTCACTTGACTCTTCACTTAGACATTGTGTATTTCTCCCCCATACCTGAATACATTCCGGGGGTGGACATTTTACATGGCTTGGCATCACAAACCATGGCCGGGGAATTCAGACTTCAAGTGCAAGTGGTGAAGCCGGTGCTGTGCTGACGTATGCATCACCAGCCTCAGGTCCTGCTGCAACCCCAATGGGTTACTTCCACCCGTTAATACAATTTGCCAGGTGGGCATACAGAGATAACTGAGACAATTAAAAAGCTGGAGGAGGTGCAGATAGTGCATGGCACCCAAAGCCCCTACAATTCTCCAGTGTGGCCAGTTAGAAAAGTCTGATGGAACTTGGAGGATGACAGTGAACTATTGGAAACTGAATGAAGTAACACCCCCTTTGCATCAATCATGGATTTGATGGACCATCTGATGACAGAACTGGGACAGTACCACTATGTAGTGGACTCAGTCAATGCATTTTTCTTCATCGACATTGCTCCAGTTCGCCTTCACCTGGAAAGGGCGACAATGGACTTTTACAGTGTTGCCACAGGGCTATGTGCAGAGCCCCACCATATGCCATGGTCTCGTTGCCATGATTTAGCCATCTGGCAATGTCCAGAAGTGGTCTGCCTATTCCATTTTATTGATATTATGTTAACCTCTGATTCTCTTGCAGATTTAGAAGTGGTGGTGCCCCTTTCATGGCAACATTTCACAGCATGCAGTTGGGTTGTCAACAAATCCAAGTTTGAAGGGCCTGGATTATCTGCCAAATTCTTGGGAGTTACCTGGTTGGGTAAGACAAAGGCCATCCCAGAGGATATCATCAATAAAATTCAGCCATATTCCCATCCCACCACAGTGAAGCAGTTACAAATGTCTGCGGGCCTTTTGGGATATTGACGGGCATTTGTGCCCCATTTAGCTCAAATGACAAAACTGTTGTATTGATTAACAAAGAAGAGAATTACCTGGGATTGGGATGATACAGCTGAGACCACCTTCCTGGCAGCCAAGTAGGATATTCAGCTGGCACAAACCCTATAGGTAGTTGACCACGGGCATCAGTGTGAGCTGGATGTGCATGTTGCCACAGATGGTTTTGGTTAGGCCTATGGCAGTGCAAAGAGCACTTGAAAACGTCATGGTTGAGGATGTCTAAACCATGGAAAGGAGCTGAGCTCTGGTATTCCTTGATAGAGAAACAGCTGCAGCTGTATATGTAGCCCTGCAGGCTTGTGAGAATGTGACAGGACAGGCTTCAGTCATCAAGCAGATGAGTTACCTAATAGTGGGATGGATGCGTTCATGGGTAATGACCCCCTGGACTGGGATGGCGCAGATATCCCCTTTAGCAAAGTGGGGTGCCTACTTAGAGCAGCAGAGTACTCTGAGCACAAGTCCCTTAGCAGTAGAGCTACAAGAGGTCTTGGGACCTGTAGTCCTAATGCAAGAAAAGGCTATGGGTCAGCCTGAGGTACCCTTGGACCCTGAACCATCACCATTCAAAGAAGGGCACCCCCCCCTGCCTTTCCTGAAGGAGCGTGGTACACAAATGGGTCTAGCTAAGTCACTACTGCTGCCTGGATCACTGTAATTTAGAGCAGCATACATGGTTATCACCAAAGAGGAGACTCCTGTGGTAATCTGTATGGATAGCTGGGCAATCTATTGAGGCTTAACCTTGTGATTAACTACTTGGAAAGTATAGAATTGGCTAGTTAGCCACTGACCCATTTGGGGCCAAGCCATGTGGCAATACCTCTGGGAAATGGGTCAGCAGAAGGATGTGACTATTTATCATGTGTCAGGTCATATGTCTTTGGCCACCCGGGCAATGATGAGGCAGATGCCTTAGCTAAGGTCTGATGGTTAGAGTTGGCAACCTACAGGAGTGGTCTTGTGGCTACACTGGAAACTGGGACATGTGGGGGGTAAACTGATGCAACAGGTCAATAAGCATTGGAGTCTGTCCCTGCCCATGCAAGATATTTGGGAGGCTTGTAAGAAATGCCTGGCATGTGATCAGGCATGCCCTAAACGGAGGCAGCTGCCCAGTGTTACACAACAAGTGACAATAAGGTGAGTGTCCTTGACAAGATGGCAAGTAGACTACATTGGGTCGCTGCTGAAGTTGCAAGGGTATACACATGCACTAACAGCTGTGGACATGGCCACAGGCCTGTTGTTCACCTACCTTTTGAGGATGGCTGACCAACAGCGCACCATCTGGGCCCTGCAACACTTACGTGCCCTGTATGGTCACCCTCTGGCCAATGAGAGTGATAGGGGAACACATTTCACTAGACAACAGGTACAACAGTGGGCACAACAAATGGACATAAAGTAGGGATTCCATGTTCCATACAACCCACAAGCTGCAGGTATGATTGGGCTCTTGAAGACTGGGTTACACTTGCATGTCACACCCCCATCTTTGCAGGGCTGGAGTTCAGGGCTGGACCTGGTGCTCCAAACCTTGAATGAACGGCCACAGAAAGGTAGCCAGGCCCTGGTGGAGGCTTTGTTACACAGGGCCGCCACCCCCATTCACTTGCAGATACACACTAAAGATGACCTCCACTGACCAGGTATGGGGATGAATGGTAACTTGTTGTTGCCTGCCCCAATTCCCCATAAGGTAGGGGAACAGAAAACCTGGCTGTGGCCATGGGCCCTCCAATCCCCCCAATGCCAATGGTTGGCCATTGTAGCTCCCTTGGGGGAGGCCCTACAGTATGACTTGCATGTCACTCCTTGGGGTGTTCAATACACGACCCCCATGGTTGACTGTAGGGGAACAGTAAGGGAAAGTACCCTTCTCCTGGGGACATATGTACTGTCTGTATGGCCTATTATGAGTTCCCCCGAGACTTTGCACAAATACGGGACCTAAAGGAACCATGGGGAGCTGAGAAAGTGTGATGCCATTGCCCATGGTAGAAGTCCCTGTTGGCTGCATTGTCTTTAGGGATGAAAAGTTAGCCTGTACTTTGCCTGAGGGATGTGATTTGTCCCTGTTAGTACCTATGCCTGTTTTGTCCATAGGTTAACATTCTCCAACTGCATTGTGGACCAGGCCCACGCCTACGTTTCAGTGACCAATGTTTCCAACTGTTGAATCTGCACCACTCTTCCAGCGGTGGCTGTGGGGTGGCTTGCCCTAGCCCATATACCCCACGTCTTCAGAGAACTGGACATAGTTGGAGACTTGGAGTCCCACGACCAATGCCTGGAATGCAACACAGCAAGCTTTGGATAAAGGTTGCTGTAAGACTCATGGTGTGCCCACCCCTTGGCTGGCCCATAGCATTTATGATGGGTGGGACTGACTAGTAGGGTAACATGTAGTACCCCTGGCCCCAGGCACCACGGTACATAAAGCAACAATGGGGTAACACCACTGCAGCCCTTGGTGGGGCTGTTTGTTCCACAACACCTTCGGTGTGATGACATGTGTTGTGGAACAAGCAGCCCCACCAACGTCAAGCCCCAGTGGATTTTGTGCCCCCTGGGAGTTTATGGGTCTGTGGGGACACCAGGTGGCCTTACCTACCAGTGAACAGGACTGGATGTTGTACCTGGGGGTGGCCTTATATACCTACCACTGTTCTCCCCACATTGCTCAGATGCCTGCGTAACTGGGAGGTGCTATGCTCTCAGTTTTTGCAAGTGCGATGAGCCCCCTGGTAGTTGTACCCCTTGGCAATGACTGTCCCTGGAGAGGGTGTCATAACTGTAGAAGCATAAGTTACCCTTGCAGAGCACATTGCTCAAGCTCTGAATTATACTCAAGTGGCACTGTTCCTGTTAACAGATGAAGTTGATCAGACCAGAAAGGTAGTGTTGAAAAACTGAATGGCTTTAGACACAGTAACTGCTGCCCCAAAAGGCACCTGTGCCCTTTTAGGAACTCAATGTTGTACCTTTATCCCTGACAATCAGCAGAACATAGCAGCCCTGCAGGGGGTCTCATGGAAAATTAAAGTGATCAAGAGCCTTGCTGATGACCCCTTGCAGAGATGGTGGGCATCCCTGGGCTCTGATCTACACTAGGTCCTAATAGTCATGATAGCATAGCTGGGATCCTAGTAGTGAGCTGTTTCTCTCTGTATTGTTGTTGCTGGCAATGGATTCAGGGCTTCGCCTTCTGGGCATGTGTCCCTACCTGGAAGATGCCCTTGGCCTAGGGGGTGAATTGTAAGGGAGATGGCTGTGCTTTAGTCAGGAGTAGGCTGAGGCAGGCTTCTGACACAGCAAGGCTCAACGGGCTTGGAGCAGAGGCGCACAACTCGCCATATTACATAACCACTCACGAGAGCTTGTGCTTGGCTCAGAGCCACTATTGTCTGTAAAAGGTATAACTACCCTGCTGACACTATATGTATGGCTTGCACCCAGAAAGAGAATAAAGCCATGTCACAACTGCTTACAATTTGTCAAGTATTCTTTCAGTTACCTGCCACTTGCACACCTACTCCCCCTTGGGCCTCAGCTTGGGCTAGAACCGGACAGAGCCCAAATAGACAAGGCAATCCTAAGCAAAAAGCACAAAGCTGGAGGCCTAACACTACCTGACTTCAAACCATACTACAGGGGTATAGTCACCAAAACAGCATGGTACTGGTATAAGAAAAGACAAATAGACAAATGGAACAGAATAGAGAACCCAGAAATAAGACTACACCTACAACTATCTGATCTTTGACAAACCTGACAAAAACAAGCAATAGGGAAAGGATTACCTGTTCAATCAATGGTGCTGGGATAACTGGCTAGTCATATGCAAAAAGCTGAAACTGGACCCCTTCCTTACACCATATACAAAAATTAACTTAAGATGGATTAAAGACTGAAATGTAAAACACAAAACTATAAAAACCCTGGAAGACAACCTAGGCAATACCATTCAGGACGTCGGCATGAGCAAAGGTTTCGTGATGAAGACACCAAAAGCAATTGCAACAAAAGCAAAATTTGACAGATGGGGTCTGTTAAACTAAAGGGCTTCTGCACAGCAAAAAAACTATCAACAGAATAAAGAGATAACCTACAGATTGGGAGAAAATTTTTGCAAACTATGCACCTGAAAAAGGTCTAATATCCAGCATCTGTAAGGAACTTAAACAAATGTACAAAAGAAAAACAAAGCACACTAAAAAGGCAAAGGACGTGAACAGACAATTCTCAAAAGAAGACATGCATGTGGCCAACAAGCATAGGAAAAAAAACTCAACATCATTGATCATTAGAGAAATGCAAATTGAAACCATGATAAGACACCATCTCACACCAGTCAGACTAACGATTATTAAAAAGTCAAAAAATAACAGATGCTGGAGAGGTTGTGGAGAAAAAGGAATGCTTATACACTGTTGGTGGGAGTGTGAATTAATTTACTCATTGTGGAAGACAGTGTGGTGATCCCTCAAAGACCTAAAGTCAGAAATACCATCTGACCCAGAAATTCCATTACTGGATTTATACCAAAAGGAATATAAATTGTTCTATTATAAAGACACATGCATATATATGTTCATTGCAGCACTATTTATAATAGCAAAGACATGGAATCAACCTAAATGCCCATCAATGATAGATTGAATAAAGAAAATATGATACATATATACCATGGAATACTATTCAGCATAAAAAAGAATGAGATCATGTCCTTTACAAGGACATGAATTGAACTGGAGGCCATTATCCTTAGCAAACTAACACAGGAACAGAAAACCAAATACCATATGTTCTCATTTATAAGTGGGAGCTAAATGATGAGAACACATGGACACATAGAGGGTAACAACACACACTGGGGCCTACAGGAGGATGAAGGGTGGAAGGAGGGAGAGGATCAGAAAAAATAATTAATGAATATTAGGCTTAAAACGTGGGTGATAAAATAATCAGTATAATGAACTTCCATGACACACATTTACCTATATAGCAAATCTGCACATCCTGCACATTTACCCCTGAACTTAAAATAAAACCAAAAAAATAAAAATAAAACTAGTTTCTTCATTTAGGTGCACACTCATGGTGTTAAGAAACTAGGCAGAGGATCTTTTACTAAACAGCTGTATTTAATTGTGATGTGAATGCCGAGTCCTGCAATCTGATTTAACGAGCCCTCCAAGTGATTCTAATATTTGCTAATGTTTGAGAACCCCTGACCCCTGCTGATGGGAGGGCCAGAGCTGGAGTCAGGCTGGGCTTAGGAGTGTTAGGGGAACAAACCGGGGCAATTTTACGGAACTCTGTCTGCCCCAAGAGATTGTGTATGTTATTTTAAAGAAGTTGAGCTTGCCTGGGATGGGGAAGAAGCTTGCAGAAGATATTCAATGAATCAAATACGTTTAGTCCAACGCAGTGGCTCACACTTGCCACTAGCACATTAGGAGGCCAAGGAGTGACGATTGCTTGAGGATAGAAGCTTGAGACCAGCCTGGGCAACATATCATAGACCTCCACTTCTACAAACATTAAAAAAAAAAAATAGCTGGCCATGGTGGTGTGTACCTGTAGCCCCAGCTACTCGGCAGCCTGAGACTGGAGGATTGCTTGAGCCTGGGGAGTCAAGGCTGCAATGAGCTGTGATTGTGCCACTACACTCCAGCCTGGGTGACAGAGGTAAGACTTGGTTTCTAGGAAAAAAAAATGTGTCCCTGTCCACCTGTGAAGAGTTGTGTATGGAGTTTGGAGAAAAACACTCATTTTTACTCCTATTTCTTTGCTGCCAGAGTGAGAAAGAGATATATTGTACTTTTCTTTGTCTTTATGATTGGATATATTAAATAGGAATCTTTTATTCATTTAACAAGTATTTATTGAGTATCTTCCATATGCCATGCATTGTTTTGACTCAGAAGCTACAGCTAGATTACAACACACTGGTTTCATGGAGGCTTTATCCTCAAGGAAACAGGCAGACAAATAATACACAGAATTAAAAAAAAAATGTATTAACTAGGTCCCTTACCTCTAATAAAGCCTGTGTGCTTGTATCTCTCTTGAAGTCTTTGTTTGAGAAACCTCACAGGTGACCCCCTCCCTTAGTAACTCCGTGTGAATGTGCCGTGTTATTCTGCAGATCTGGGGTGAGCAGATGTCCGACATCTTCCATGCAGAGAAGAATTATGTGCTTGAGTTGTTGCTGAATTCATTCTCCATGTGAAGAAGAATGTACATTTCACGTTGTTTTGAGTATTGAATGACAAAAAGGAAAAGAAAATAAACCATACAAAAATAACTGCATGACATTAATGCTAAGGACTTAAACTTGCCAAAACAAGGAAATTCCAATTTAAGGCCAAATATTCAGGACCATGCTGCCTTTTTCAGCCACACTGATGTCAACTATTACTAACCAGGATTGTTTCTTCACCTGGTGTTTTCTTGGCTTGTCATTTCGATGCTCAGCAACTTAGTCAATTACTCAGGGAGAAATGATCCCCATTCATTCAGGTTATACTCTTTGTTTTCATTGCTGGGATTGGTATTTAGAATTTTCACTAAGCAACTTCAAAAGGAAGGGTTTGTTTCAACTTTGTTGGAAAATTGACCTTGTTATTAAAAGTCATGGCATTGCAAAACCGAAAGATGAGAATGGATTTCAATAATGTTTTAAAAATTTCTACTTTAAATAAAAGTCAAAGGAATCCAAGGAATAAAACTTCCCAAAAGAGGGGAGGGTATTAGGGAAATTGTAGAGGGAGTATAAAACCCTGAGCCTGGCAGTGGTATGAACTGGAGTATATCAGGAATTTCTAAGGACAAACCTGGGGTCTACCAAAGAGAAGTCAGGGTATCTTCATCCCTACTATTACAGTTTTATCTCCCGACTTGCTAAATTTACTGAAACCTAGCCTTCCCAAATTCAAAATCAATGGCTTTCAAATTTGACTGTATTTTAGAATCCCATGGGGAGTTTTAAAAATCCCAATGTCCCGGCTACACTCCAGACCAATTATATCAGAATTTCTAAGGGTGGGATTTGGGCATCAGAATTTTTAAAGCTCCTCAAGGGATGCCAATAGTCAGCCAGGTTTAAGAACTAGTACTTTAAATAACAAGCTAATGATAAGCCTCACACTAAGCAGCCATTTGCTAAATCCAAAATAATTTTTCTGTGTCGGAGAAGGATGAGTGAGTGGAAGTAATTGATGTGGCTTTTCATACTTTTCCATCTGAGGGGGGTGGGGAGTAAAGAAGACTCAGGAGAGATTTGACACTATTGATTAAAAGCAGACAATATACTTAATAAATGTAAAGCAAAATGTGGGCCAATTGGTTGCTTTCTTGGTAAGAACATATGTTGGTCACACTAAGTGGAAGAAATTGTGAGGCTTGTAGAGATGGGGACTTAAAATTCAACCCTGTAACATCATTCAGCAAGCCAAGAACACTGGTGTTGGGAGGTACCGTGAATCCATTGCAGATGTGATTTGTCACCTGCGGAGTGGGGGAGCAGAAGTACATCACGTGAGTGCTCTGTGCTGGCTGCTGACAAGTTCATGGTGAATGTCCAGAAAAACAAATCACAGAACAATTGCTGAGTTCTAACAGAGGTGTGAATGGAAGTGAATGAGAGAAATATTTGAGTAAATAGTAACTTTCCTAGCATTTTTGGGTAGATTACCAGGGAGTATATTATTATTGATAATAAAGGAAAAGGATGTCATAGTATAAAGCCTCAAATTTGAGTAGTACTTGATATTTATGACAAGAATATATTATTGTCATAATATTGCCAAAGGGTAAATTGAGGCATTGAGACATTTTAGGGCCTTTTCCAGTGTGGTAGAGTTGTAGGAGTATAACCACCTCTGACTGAGTTCAGTGGTACCCACTAAATAACTAGTGAGCACTTACTGTGTGATTACAGAACTAAGGACCACATTGGAGTCCTTTTGACTAATGAAAATATTATTTTTCATACTTCTCCCTGAGAGATTGGCATCATTGAGTCCCCCTAAGTCATATTTCTATTTTGTGCTTGGAGAAGATGACGAATGAGAGTTGAGTGATTTTTCTGGTCTTTCTGGAGAATCTGGAGTTAAAATCTGTAGATTTTCCAGAAAAAGAATTATTTAGTCCAAATTACAGTCATGCTTGAAAATAAGTTTCTCTTCATTTAGTCTTCAAATAAAAATATCTTCAGGGAGAGAAAGTAATGTAAATGATTTGCCTGCGGCAGGAATCCACACAGTGCCTGAGTCCCTAGACTAATCTTTTGTCTGTCTTCCTGGTCAACACCCTGACAGTGTGGCTAGAGAATCAGGATGGTGAAACAGTTAAGAGTAGGACTGTCCTTTGTGGAAATCTAGCCCTTCCCTTTACTCATTGCAAGGCCACCAGCAAGTTCTGACATCGTTGAACCATCAGATTCTCTATCCATAAAATGAGGAGTTTATGATCAGTTTTGTACCCAGAATGCCCAGGATCGGTCCTAGCATCTTAGTTGAGTAGATACTCAACCAATGGCAGGATTTCCTGTTGTGTTTTTTTTGTTGTTGTTGGATTGTTGATTCCTGTTTAAAGAATCTGTCATAAAGTTGTACTGACCATTGATGTAATATTTCTGCATGGCAAAGTTTAATAGACCAGATTTGATCTGATGTCTCAAATCGCCAGAATACCTGTAAATGTAAGGCATTCATTGTGCAACTGTGCATTTGTTATACATTTCATTTTGGGCCCTTTATCAGAAAGATGGAAACCAAACAATGAAAAATTGGTAGTTTGATTAATAGTGGGAGCTGGCCTGAAGTCAAGTTCAACTCTCTGGGTGCTTTTAAGTATACATAAATAATCAAACGATGTTAAAAATAACCCCTGACTGGCTCACTAAGAATTTTAAAATGAAGTACTTCAAATCAATGGAAAGAATATAAAGTGCCACCAGAAGATGGTTGCAATTTCCGTTGATATTTCTAAGTGTGTAGGCTGACTGATCACAACAAGGAGCTCAAGGTTGACTGGTTGAGAGTGAGCAGTCAATCTAAACAGGAGCATCCAAGTATCTTTGTTACAGCATTCAGCCTTACCTAAATTACACCAGAGGTGGAAACATTGAGCAGAGGGGGACATGTGCACTGCTTGAATATGGAGCTCTGGAGTTATAAACTGGGGTTCAAGTTGTGCTCCTGCTATTTACTCATCCTCTTATTTAGGGAAAGTGTGTTACTCCATTCTTTCATGGCTATAAAGAAATACCTGAGACTGGGCAATTTATAAAGAAAACAGGTTTAATTGGCTCATGGTTCTACAGGCTGTACCGGAAGCATGATGCTAGCATCTGCTGGGCTTCTGGAGAGGCCTCAGGAAACTTACACTCATGGCAGAAGGTGAAGGGGAAACAGGGATATCATATGGCCAGTGTAAAAGCAAAAGACATCAAGTGGGAGATGCCACTCACTTTTAAATGACCAGATCTCCCAAGAACTTACAAATGCAAAAACAGCACCAATGGGATGGTACTAAACCATTCAAGAGAAATCCACCCTCGTGATCCAATCACCTATTACAAGGCCCCACCTCCAACATCGGGGATCTCATTTCAACATAAAATTTGGTTGAGGACATACATTCAAACTATGTCAGCAAGTTACTTGTATCTTTTGATTTTGTTTCTTCATCTGCAATAATAATAATACCTATTTTAAAGGACCATTATAAGGCCTAAATGAAATGAAACCTATGAAAGATTTGCTATAGTGGGTGGCATATGTTATATATTAGTTATTATCATTGTTTTAGCATCATTATTATTATCACATTCGGGGACTCTCTCCAGCCAGAATTTCAAGGGAAAAAAAACATATTAATTAATTTGACACAGGCTGTAACGTAGATGTGTGACTTTGCATACTTTGACTATATTTTGCATGTGCCATTTTTAAAAACTAAGAACTATTGTCACCTTAGAAAATTATCTTGTTTTATAATCATGGAAAGATCAAAGACCTCCTTAGTGATAATGTATACTCCTGTAACTAAAATGAACATATAACAACAGATTATTCTCTCCATTCCTTGCCTTCCTTTTGGAACTTTATTTTGAATTGTACAAAAATATAGGCCAGGCACAGTGACTCATACCTGTAATCCCAGCACTTTGGGAGAGGCAGGTGGATCACTTGAGGCCAGGAGTTCAAGACCAGCCTGTCCAATATGGCCAAACCCTGTCTCTACTAAAAATACAATGATTAGCTTGGTGTGGTGGCCATGCCTGTAATCCTAGCTACTTGGGAGGCCAAGGAACAAGAATTGCTTGAAATTTGGAGGTGGAGGTTGCAGTGAACTGAGATTGTTCCACTGTACTCCAGTCTGAATGACAAAGCAAGTCTCTCTCTCTTCTCTCTCTCTCTCTCCATATATATATATATTTTTTTTTCACTAGATATCTTTTCTCCTCAACTGCATAGCATATTCAAAGAAGCCATGATAGCTCTACAGACAAATTCTAGTCTACTTGCTGAAGTCGAGCTTGGACTGAAATTCTTATGTGCTGCCTCATGTGCCCACTGGGAGGGATCCTGAGGTCAGTCATGAAGCAGGGGGCAGGAGATCATTGATAGCCAGCTGAAGACCACCCATTACCAGGTGTGTTTGTCTCCCAGGGGTGCTATAGTGAAGCACCATGGTTGACTTAAAACAGCAAAAATGTATCGTCTCACAGTGCTGGAGGCTAGAAGTCTAAAATCAAGGCCTCGGCAGGGCCATACTTCCTCTGAAACCAGTAGGGAAATTCTCACTTTCCTTTTCTAGCTTCTGGTGGTTTGCTGGCAGTCTTTGGCCTTCCTTGGCTTGTAGGTTCGTCCCTCCCATCTTCCGTCTTCACATGGATTCTCCTTGCCTTTCTACATGTTGTCATTTCTCTGTGTGTAGATCCCAATCATATTGGATTAGAGCTTACACTAATGACTTCATTTTAATCTAATTACTTCTGGAGAGGACAGAAAAATATGTGACATACTCCATTGTTAGGATCAATTTCAGAAAAGGAATAACAGTTAATTATCGTCACAAGTTCTTACAAATGCCAGGTACTGTGCTAAGTGCTTTTTTGTTTATATGACAGAGCCCCACACTGACAGTTGCTATATTTAATAGAATTAAATTACTTTTAGTGATGAAAACCTTGTAACTTATAACTTTATTGGCCATTTAACTTTGAGAATAAAAGTAAAAGATCGCTTTTTAAATTATTGGTTACTGAAAAATTGAATATTCTGATTTTTTCCTCCTTGATGCTGTACTTGGTTGCTTGGTTTGATGTTTTGTTTGCACAATTTCTTGATCTCTATTATAAGCATCTAGAAAGAGAATTGAAGAGGAAGTCAGTTTCTCTTTCTTGATACCTGATGTGCATTGAATAATGGCCTGTTGGGTGTATGTAAACAATGAATACATTGTTTGTGCATCTTGTTGAATCATATATGTTTAAACACTGTGAAAATCTTCTCATGTATCTTATTTTTGCATTTATTTTGAAACTTCCTATTCCTTGAGGTATTTTTTATGGTCAGGCACATATGCAGGCAATGATTGTATGACCACCCTTGGTTATGTATTACATCTAATGAAATTAGCTTTTTTGCTCACCCCTGGGCAACCTTTGGAAATAAGACAATAGTCTCAGTTGTTTGTTTCCTGGAGAAATGTTAATGATTAGCTTCAAAAAGGAAGAATTTATTTTACCCCACTGCCTAATTTTTCATAATTCCATAGAATTGGTGTGTACTTTATCTTTGTTTAATATATCCCATGCAAGATATTAACTGCTGTACCACTAGTATACATACGTTTTTGGCTAAGGAGAAGGTACTACCACACCTAAAGACTTAGTTCTTTCAGTTGGGGTGATTTTTAAAATATTAAGCCTTGTCAGCAGCCAGAAAATGTTGAATTCAGGCCTAGATTTAATTGTTGTTAGATAAAGCATCAATCTGATTTATTTGGATACTAACCACCTTTGCCTGAATGCACATAGTAACTAATGTTTTCCACATGTGCCCAGCAAATCTTTATTGATGTACTCCAGCACAATGTGGGATACTGAAGAAATGTGAATTACCATGACTGGGCTAAGAGTCTGTAGCCCTTGAATTTGTAGTTCAGGATATGCTTAGGTGGGCAACTCAATGTGAAATTTGGAAGGCAACTTGCTCTGTGCTGGATGAAGCCTTTGGTGATTAGCCATGGTTGTCTGCCGGGTATTTAGTGGGGGGATGGGTCCCCCCTGTTGGGGGCTCCAGAGAGTGTCTCTGGGCTGACCCTGTGTTCCTCCCTAGATGCCTGGGCTGAAGAGACAAGCCAGTTTGCTTGTCTGAGTCTTGATGTCTGAGCATCTGGATTGGCCACAAGGCTAAAGGTACAACTAAGCCCTTTATCTGTATTGCTCTTTTAATTTTCCCAACAGCACTATTCTTATTTAAGCAACTTTATTGCATATGATCAACATACAGAAAGCTGTATGTATTTAATGTATATGACTCGATAAGTTTTGAGATAAGTTTACACCTGTGAAATCACTACAATGTATGACATAAACTTGTCTATCACTTCCAACAGTTTTATCCTGCCCTCTTTATTATTTATTATTTTGTGATAAGAACATTTAACATAAGATCTACCATCTTACAAATTTTTAAGTACGCAGTACCGTATTGTTAACTAAAACACTATGCTGTATAGCAAATCTCCAGGACTTACTCATCTTACATAACTGAATCTTTGTACCCTTTGACTGATATCATTTCATTTCTCCCTCCCTTCAGCTCCTGATAACCACCATTTCATTCTCTGCTTCTGTGAGTGTAACTATTTTAGGTTTATCATATAAGTGGTATCATGTAGTATTTGCCCTTCTGTGTCTGACTTACTTCATTTAGCATAATGTCCTTCGGTTCTTCCATGTTGTTGCAAATGATAGGATTTTCTTGGCTAATGCTCAATAACGCTGTATGAATGTGGGAGTGCAGATACTCTTTGAGATCCTGATTTCAATTCCTTTGGATATATACCTAGACGTGGGATTGCTGGAACATATGGTAGTTCTATTTTTAATTTTTTGAGGAAACTTCATAATGTTTTCCACAGTGACTGCACCAATCCACATTCCTACCAACAGTTTATAAGGGTTCCTTTTTTTTCACATCCTCACCAACATGTGTTATCTTTTGTTTTATTTTTCTGTTTGATAATAGCCATCCTAACAGGTATGAGATGATGTCTCACTGTGATTTTGATTTACATTTCCCTGATGATTAGTGACATTGAGTACCTTTATATATAACTGTTGGCCATTTGTCTGTCTTCTTGAAGAAATGGCACTCAGTTCCTTTGCCCATTTTTAAATTGGGTTGCTTTTTTTTTTTTTTTTTTTTTTTTTGCAATTGAATTGTGCGAGTTTCTTATAAATTTTGGATATTAACCACTTATGGGTTAGAAATACTTTTCCCATTCTGTGGGTTGTTTTTCATTCTGTTGATTGTTTCCTTTGCTGTGCAGAAACAAGTTTAGTCTGATGTGATTCTACTTGTCTAGTTTTGCTTTTATTGTCTGGTGTCATAGACAAAAATTGAAAAGATAAATAACGTTGCCAAGCCCTTAACTAGACTGAGAAATAAGAGAGAAGTCTTAAATAAAGAAAATGAGAAATGAAAGAGGAGATAATACAACTAATGTCACAAAAATAAAAAAGATTATAAGTAGCTACTATGAACAATTATATAGCAACAAACTATACAACTTGGAAGAAATGGATGAAGTCTTAAAAGTATATCACCAATCAAGACTGAATCAAAAAGATTTAGAAAGCCTAAACAGACCAATAACAAATAAGGAGATTGAATTAGTAATCAAAACCTTCTAAAAAAGAAAAGCCCAGAACTAGATGGCTTCACAGGTAAATCCTACCAAACATTTAAAGATGAATCAATACCAATCTTTCTTAAACTCTTCCCAAAAATAAAAGAAGAGGGTACATTTCTTTTTATGAGGTCAGTACTAGTACTGTATCACCCTGATACTCAAACCAGGCAAAAATACTAGTACCACAAGAAAAGAAAACTACAGTCCAATATCCCTGATAAGCATGAACGCAAAAATTCTCAACAAAGTGTCAGAAAACTAAATTCAGCTGCACACAAAAAAGGTCATATGTAATGAGCAAGTGGGCTTTATCCCTAGGATGCAAGGATGGTTCAACATATGCCAATCAATCAATGTGATACAAAACAATAACAGAACAAATGGACAAAAATCACATAATCCTTTCAATAGATGCAGAAAAAACATTTACAAAATTTAATATCCATACATGATAAAACCTCTGAATACACTAAGTATATAAGGAACTTATCACAACACAATAAAGGCCACATATAAAAACCCACTGCTTATATCATTCTCAATGATGATAACTTGAAAGCTTTTCCTCTAAGATCTGGAACAAAGCAAGGATACCCACTCTCATCTCAACAAAAATATTGCCATTTTTGTTGTCACTCCTGTCCAACGTAGTCCTGGAAGTCCTAACCAGAGCAACTGGGCAAGAAAAAGTAATAAAACTCATCCAAATTAGAAAGAAAGAAGTTAAATTGTCTGTGTTTACAGATGACATAAACTTATATGTACAAAACCTGGAAGACTCCACATACACACACACACAACTTGGTAAAACGAAGTAAAGAATTCAGTGAAGTTGCAGGACATAAAGTCAATGTACAAAACTCAGTTGTGCTTCTATACACTCACAATTAACTACCTAAAAAAATTCAGAAAACAATTCCACTTACAATACCATCAAAAAGAATAAAATACTTTGAAATAAACTTAAAGATGAAAAACTCATGCACTGAAAACCATAAAACACTGATGAAAGAAATAGACACACAAAAAATGGAAATATGTCTGGTGTTCATGTATAGAAATAATTAATATTGCTAAAATGCCCATACTACACAAATCTATCTATAAATTCAGTATAATCCCTATCAAAATCCCAACGGCATTTTTTTTACAGAAATAGAAAGAACAATGTTAACATTCGTATGGAAGTGCAAAAGACTCTGAATAATCAAAATTATTTTAAACACTAGACACAAAGCTAGAAGTATCACATTTCCTGATTTTAAAATATATTACAAAGCTGCTGTAATCAGTACAGTATGGTATTGGCATAAACACAGAAATGCAGACCAATGAAACAATAGAGAGCCCAGAAATAAACCCATGCATATATGATCAACTGATCTTTAACAAGGGTGGCAAGAATACACAATGGGAAAAAGATAGTCTCTTTAATAAATGATGAAAACTGGATATCCACATGCAGAAATATAAAATTGGACCTCTATCTTACACTATGCACAAAAATAAACCCAACAGCACTATCAGGTAGTTACTATTATTCTTTCCCATTTTATTATAAGGAAACTTAAAAGTCAGAGAGGTTAAATGCCTTATCTTTGGTCACATGAATAGCAAATGATAGAACAGAAATTTGAATCCTGGCAGTTTGACTCCAGACATCCCTTTGTTTGGGGTTAGCTCTTTATAATTTCTTAGAGACACTGTATGATATAATGTGAAAGGCATGTGCTTTATGTATAGACAGCCCTGAGTTTAAATTCCACTTCCACACTTAGTGGCTCAGTGTCTGAGTTTATTATTTAGTCTTTTTAGGCGTTAGTTTCCTCCTCTGTAAAATGGAGCTGCCATGATGCTTAAATGAAATAATCCATATTAATGCCCTGCCTGACAACTACTAAATATTCGAAAGTGCTACTTTATTTCCCTTAGAGCTCCTAGCTTATCCATTCCAGCACCTTAAATAGGTTTCCCAAAGTGGCTCTTACTTGTGCTGGGAATGACACCACAGTAGTGCTGCTGGGCTGCCATTGCTGCAATAGATGCTTCTCAGAAATGAGGCCTTGGCCAAAGTTCCAGGAGCTTTGTTTCCCTTCGAGCAGAGGTAAATTTATCCAGACATCCTCCTTTTAAGTACGGAGGGCTACATCTGTTTTAGACCAAAAATAATACCTTGTGATTGGAAGTATTTCAGTAACATTATTTGTGTGTTTTATTGAAGCAGAGGTTACAATTATTAGCGACACCAGGAATTTCAGACATTTAAACACAGTCTTGACTTCTCCAGAGCAAACCACATCCCTGTGCAATTAGTTTATCTAAATACCTTCCATCCAAGCCCTAAACTGGAGCCAACCTTTGTAGGTGGTGGTCCCTCTGAGGACAAACTCTCCCCCATGCTGTCCATGGCATGGCAGGTAGACAAACTTGGAACTCTGCTGAGGGCTGCTGTAAAGGCAACTTGGGACTATTAGCAAGTAATTTGCTACTTGGCTTGGGTCACTTCCTAGTCACTGCCAATTTGGCTAGGTTATCCCAACTGCCTGTTTGAAGCTGACCTTAAGGATTTCAAAGAATTAAAAACAGGGTTTTCCTTTCCTGAGAGTTCATTCCTTTTATCACATGTTCTCTTTATAGCATCCACTTCGGCCAATCTCTTATAACCCAACATCTGTGCAAGAGAAGAAAATACAAACAAGAAAAACCCAGCCCATCTTTTAAAATCCAAAATCTTACCTCTAGTCATGGGCTTGGCATACCTTTTTGTTGTCATTTTTGTTTATTTGTTTTACTAAAACAATAATTTTAAATTAAAAAAACATAATGCCTTTTAAATTTGAGATAGGTGGTCAGAATGGATGGGCATATTGTGTTACTGGAGAAGGTGAGTTAGGTTACTTTTGAAATGAGAATACCTCACTTAGTCCTCGTAACTATTGGGATATAGTTATTGTGATATCCATTTACAGATGAGGAATCAGGACATGCAGAGAGCCAGCCATTTGTACATGATCATATATGGATGGCAGGGCCAGGAGTTGAACCAGGGTCTATGTCATTCAAAGCCTGTAGTTTTTCAGCTACTTTTTGCTTAAATTTGTGGGAGAGACAAAGGAGTAATGCTTTCAAGTTTAACCTTGTTCCCAAACCTGTCACCATATTGACAGACTCTGACAAGCTAATCTTTATTGTTGTTTTACATCTATCTTAATAGTTAACTACTTAAATAGTTAACATTCAAATGGGCCAATCCTCAAGTTGCTAACATAACTGTGTTCAGCAGGAAGTTGTGGAGTGTTCCATACACTGCACCAGGAGATATGGAAAACATTTTCAGGAGCCAGGCAGAAGATGGGAGCTGCTGAAGATGTTTAAGCAGGGGGGTAGTGTATACCTTTTTGAGGTTTGGGAAGCTGATTGACAGTGGTGCAGAGAGTGGATTAGAAACAAGACTGAAGGTAGGACAGTTCCAAAGGCATTTTGCTGTCAAGGCAAGAAATCATGAAGGTCTGGTCAATTCTTCCTCACACCAAAATTAAAGGAAAATACCTTAGACTAACCGCTTCAGTGAGCTGATGTGTTGGGTGAGGTAAACATTCCTCATGGAGTTTCTCTCTTTTGCTGTCTGTCTCACTCCAGCATCTGGACAGGGAACAGTTTAGCTTTAGAGTACTGTCTTCCTTTTTTTAAGCCTAACTCATCTGGTGATGGAGGCAGACATTTCATGTTGGAGAAAAATGGAATGCTTATAGACTGTTGGTGGGAGTGTAAATTAGTTCAACCATTGTAGAAAAACAGTGTGGTGATTCCCCCAAAGACCTAAAACCATTTGACCCAGCAGTCTCATCACTGGGTACATACCCAAAGGAATATAAATTGTTCTATCAAAGATACATGTGTGCATATGTTCATTGCAGCACTATTCATAATAGCAAAGGCATGGAATCAATATAAATACCCATCAATAGTAGATTGGATAAAGAAAATGTGATACCTATATACCATAGAATGCTATGCATCCATAAAAAAGAATGCTATCATGTCCTTTGTAGAAACATGGATGGAGCTAGAGGCCATTATCCTTAGCAAACTGATGTAGGAACACAAAAGTAAATACTGTGTATTTTCACTTATCAGTAGGAGCTAAACAATGAGAACACATGGACATGTAGAGGGGAACGACAGACAGGGCCTGTTAAAGGGTAGAGGGTGAATGGAGGGAGAGGATCAGGAAAAATAACTACTGGGTACTAACTAGGCTTAGTATCTGGGTGACAAAATAATCTGCACAACAAACTCCTATGACACAAGTGTACCTACATAACAAACCTGCATATGTATCCCTGAACTTAAAAGTTAAATAAAAAAAGAAATTTCATATTGGGTTACTAGAAGCTGCATCAGTGAGAGCTGAGGTCCCACGGATGAAACAACATGACCTACTGAGAACTGTGCAGCTCAAATGGCTGAAACAGAGGGAAAAGAAGGGGCTTGCTGAGAGGTGAAACAATGACTAGATCACAAATGTAGGTCATACTACAGAGACTCGGCCATATCTCCTGAGACAGTAGGGAGCCATGAAGAAGTGTAAGCCAACCTGGTGGAGAGGTGGGATAACTTGTGCACTGTCTCATTTCATAAAGATCACCCAGGCAAAATGAGTCAGGGCAACCATTGAGAGACTATTGCAATAATCCTTGTGAGAATAATGAAAGTCTGAATGAAGTTAGTGGTTGTAGCGAAGGGGAGGAGAGTATAGAAGTCAGGGATGTTAAGGACTCAGAATCCATGGGGCTTGATTATTGATTAGGTGTGGCAGGTGAAATTTGAGAAGGGTCTGGGATGTTTCCAGATTTCTGAATTGAATGACGACAAACACGTGGTGCCCTTTGTTGAGATGGGGGATGCGGTGGGAGGAACTAGTGTGGGAGGATGGTCAGGAGCTAAGTTTGAGACTGTTGCATTTGAGAGTCTGTGGGACACCACAGTAGAGCTAAAGGTCTCAGAGGTAGTTAGGTAGAAGGAGCTCAATCTCATGGGAAAGCCCCAGGGTGAAGAGCATCTGAGCACAGGTTTCAGCTGGAGAAAAAAGAACAGATGGTAAGATTGGCAGAAAGAAGAAAAAAAAAAACACCTAGTGATTAGTAGCTGGTTTTAGAAGGAAGCACGTAAATTCTCACCTGCTTGCCTTCTGAAAACTCCTTTGGCAGGTGGGACACGTACAATGAATCTTAAGCTCAAACAACAGGAATTGCACTCAACTCTCAGGTGCCTGAATCATTCATTCACTCTTTATCATTGCAACTTATTTTTTAAATTCTAAATCTCTAACCAAAATGTAACAAAAATAATTTAAAATATTCAAAAATCTTTATTATTCTTGTAATTCAATTTCACTCTACCCTTTCTGTCACAACCTCTGTACAAAGTTTAGAAGCCATATCATAAGACATCTGGTGCTTTATTCCAAATGTCTACCATTCGTTCATCCTTTTTTTTTGCATTTATTTGTCCAGTTTACCCACTAAATATTTACTGAGCACAGTGACAGTGACAAGACCACTAACCTCATGGAGTTTACATGAGAGTGGGGGGAGATAGTGAGAAAACATGGAAACAAGGATCAAAATTTCAACATATCCATTGAAACCTTGCCATACACTTACATTCTCCCAGGAATGTAATTTAAAAGAAAAAATTATTAGTAAAAGTTTGACATGCATGCAAGTAGTAATGAATTTCTAGGTCATTTAAAGTGTATTTCCATTGCTAAATTTTCTAGAATCTATCGACAGCTCCAGTGAATAATCAGGTGTCTTTCATTTTTTTGTTATGGTTTTTGAAAAAAATTCTCCCTGCCTCCTTCCCTATTAACTCCTCCCCTATTGCCTCTGGATCTGGAAAGTGAGGAAACAAGGTATCACACTGCAAGATTCCCTCAGACACTCCTTCCATTGTCCTAGAGAGAGCTGCTCCTGGCATGTTGATGGAATCCACTTGTGTGTGAAAACACTCTTGCTCCCCAGGAATGCCCTCCTTGGAACAGTGAGAGTCCATAAGGTAGAATGGACTTAATTTGCTCACCCAGCTATATTTAGGCAATTTCTTCCTTAGTGGTACCCAAATGAAGTCCTGTGAAAACAAGCCTCTGCAAATCACAGAGCCAGGTGATCATGCATTGAGGCAGTCGGGCCAGTCAAAACTGTGCTTGATGAATGAATAATTCGAGAGTTTCTTTATAAAAGTGACGGGTTTTTAAATGGCTACCATATGGGGGCAGGCAGGTGGCTGGCAAAGGTTTCTGTCCTGCTTTTGCTAGACAGGCTGCCCTCCAGCGTGCTGTCAATGAAGGGCACCGATACAAGTGATTCCTGAAGGCTCTTGCCAGGCTGTGTCTTGACAGGGGACACTCCTGCCTGAGCAGGCGGCAGGTGCTGGACGGCACTGAGCCCTGAGCTCGCCCGCAGTTATGCTGTCAGCCTCTCACGGCTCTAATGCTTTGTGACAACTGCCTACCTGGAGTGTGATAATGGCAGAAAACCTCTGCAAAATTGATGGGGGATTTCACACAGAAGAGTGGCTTCTTATGTTATGGGAGGCAGAACACCCTGGTTCTCTTTGCCATTGGGAGACAGAAGGTTAGGGTCAGGACCTGGGCAGTGGTGTAGATTTGAAAATCCAAATTTGCAGTTGACTCGACCTCCTCCCTGGCTCTGCATGTCACATACATTTGTTTTTTCTCTCGAATGTATGAGCTTCTGCTGCTCTTAAAAAATGTTACCAGAAGATTATCTTTGAACTGGATTCTACATGACGGTAAGCAACATAGAAAGTTGACAAGAAACATAATGAGTCAATGCTTCCACTGCAGATCAAATAGGATAAAATCCCACATTGTCTTTGGTTGCCTGGATCAAACTGAATGCTTTGTGTGAATTATACAGCTGATTAAAGCTTATTCAGAGGTCCATAGCCAACCATTTATGCTGTGCTGCTTACCATCCCCCCTCGGCACAGATCAAAAACACATTTTTATCCCAAACCTCTGTCATTGGCATTTGGCTCATCAAAATTATTAAAACGAAATTAAATTTGCTTAGTTTTATTTCCTGGACTTTAGGAATGAAAAAGACACAGCTAACTCAAGAGGCCAAGAAGAGCCTAAGTGGTAATCAGAGAAGTAAAATATTGAGCCCTATCTACCAGAAACTCAAATGAAATAATGCATGGAAGGTTCTTATCAAGATGCCTCAATAAATGTTAGCTTTTGTAATTTTTATTCTAAAATTATGTAATTGATAGGACTTTTCACATTTCTGACATTATTCAGATGCTGATCATATTTTCTTTTCTTTTCATCTTTGTGACTGTAGAGTTAGGAAGAGACAGAAAAATGGTCCATTTGTGTATACATCTCTGTTAGAATCTAGGGGGAGCAACCGTGTAAATATGTGGGGTGTGCTTAAAAATGGGCATACCAGGAAACAGGTCTCTGTCATGTCTTGTGGGTGTACTGTTCTCTGAGACACGAAAAACTTCAGGCTATTTTTAATATCTACTTGATAGAAATACTTTGTTATTTTACCATAAAGTTGAAAGTGAATTATAATAAAAACGTATGCCTTGAATAAACATTTTAAAATAAAAAATTCCCACTTCTTTCCTCTCAATGGACTTGGCATTCCAGAACTGTCTATGCCACAGTCCTTGTTATAGCATCTGTTAGGGGATCATTTTCAAATAGGCAGCAGTGAGCCCATTTTGAAGGCAAAGGTATTTTAAAAAGATGAAAAAGGTTCAATGATATCCTGGATATAAAAAATTCCCTATAGTGTTCACAGCTTTTATACTTATTTTCTCTAACAAACACTTGTATAGCATTTATTATATGCCAGATATTATTCTAAGCACTTTTCAAATATTGATTCATTTCATCTTCACAAAGCTGTATGGTAGGTAGTATTATTAACTCCCTTTTTTCAGATGAGAAAACCAAGACAATGAACAAATAAGTAATGAATTCTGGAGTCTATGTTCTTAATCACCATACTTCCTCTATATTCAGTGTTGCAAGGCCAGCCATGATATATTTCAAAGAGTACATTGAGCTTTGAGGCTAATTTTTCCCATATGAGTTTGGGTGTCTTATAGTGTATCTTACTAAACTTCAGAAAAATTTTAATTTTATAGTTTTTTCTTAAAAATTAAAAATTATTCTTAATTGGTTATTTTAATTTTGAGCATTTCAACTTTTTTGAATGTATAAAGTATTTACTTAATATGAAAGGGGTTGTTTTATGCCTTGTCCACTCTCATTCTCTCAGATAATTTTAAAATTAAATAATGGAAAATGGTAGCCTCAATACATGCCTATAGCCTTCATCTACCTCTGGGCAAACCCTGCAGGATATACTCAGGTTGTACAAAACAATCACCTGAGGTCTGGGATCCTTAAGAAGTGCAGGACTTGAGGGGACGAGAGTTGCTGGTACAGAGGGCCAGTGTTTCCAGGGCCACTGCCAGAGCCTGGGAAAGAGAAAGCAGATGCTGCAGCTGCCAGCTGAGGCTCTAGCTCTCAGTGGAGAGGTCCTAGAAAAGAAATGCCAGTCTCACCTCTCACAGCAAGCTGGTCTAGCACTGCTCCAGGCCCCAGCAGCCTGAGCTGCATGGCGCTAAGGGACCCACTTAGTTTAGGAGCAAGCAAAGAAATCTCAATACTTGAAGAAGAGAAACCGAGCTGCCATGTATGGGGAAGATCCAATAAAAGTAAAAGAGATTTTGAAAAACAAAAACCAAGAAAGAATGTAGAATGCTTTTGCAACATTTTAGGAAATGATGAAAACAATAATTTATTAATTTCCAAATTAAAATAGTTTACTAGTAGAAGGGGTAAAAAAAGAATCCAAACACTGAAAAATGAAATAAATAATCTGTAAGATCAAGTGGGGGGACAGTTGCAAACACATATCAAAGAAATGAAGTTAAAGAAATGAAAATCACGAGTGAAAAGATGCAGTAAGAGACAAGGAAGACAAATTCAAGAGCTCCAATAAGCAAACAATGACCATTACGAACTGAGAAAAAGGCAGAATAGAAATGAAGTAATAAATACAAGTGTGTGCACATATGTATACTTGCAACTGTGCATGCATGTGTATGTACATGTGTGAATAAATCTCTGAGCCAAGGAAACACTTGAATTTTCAGATTGAAAGGGCTCACCAAATCTTAGGAAGGATTAAAATTAAAAATGTTCTCAAGCAAACATACCTCCCCTGCATTTTTGTCTATTTTTGTACGTTAAGGAGGAAGACTTTTTTTCTGCTTTGCAAAGAAAAAATACAATTAGTTCCAGCGCTAAGCTTTTTCATGAGGTGGGATTGCAACAATGAACAAGACAGATCCAGTATTTTCCTCAGGGTCCAATGGGGGAAACCAATAAGTATTAAAATGCTGTGTTAGACACACAGTAATAGAAGGATCCCAGGCACCTGTGGCCACATAGTTGAAGACCACCTAACTCAGGCTGGAGGGGGTACAGTCTGCACCGAGACCTGGCAGAGGAGTGTGGGTTAGCCAGATGGAAAGAAGAAAATATTCCAGGAGAGTCAAGGGAGAGCATCTTTGAAGAATTGGAAGGAAACTTGGTGGCAAGATCAGGAAAAGCAGTTGAGAGTGGAAGACAGAGAGAGACAAAGTAGGGAATTAAGCTGGGGCCAGATCAATGATTGTGTGCCTTCTCTCTTTTGGGCACCATTCTATATGTACAACCCCATTTTTCAGATGAGGAAATTGAGGCAAAGAGAGGTTAACTAACTTGCCCAAGGCCACCCAGTTGCTTAAGTGGTGGTGCCAGGCAGTCTGGCTCCATAGCCCACACCCTAAGAATGTTGACAAAGGAAGGATTTTATTTTTTAGTACTGCTTGACCTTAGGAACCGTATCTGGTGGTTTCAGACATAAGAGGATAGTCTTGGCTAAGCCACCCTCACACAGCCCCGCTGCAGTAGCTGACACACATACCCTCCTGTTGCATCTGTAGACTTATCTGAGTGCTCTAAACCATGGGTAAATGATCCCCAGGCTGTCTTTAAGATAATTAGAAACAAATGGAAAATAGTTCTCCTATATTATCAACAGCATATCAGCAAAACTTGTGTCTTAAAATGTGCATTCAATTTCTAATATTAAAAAACGTAGTTAAAGCCATATGTTGGATATTATCACGCATCTTTGTGAAATTAGTAGGGACCCATTTGAATAACCATTTTGTTTAGATCAAACTTACTGGAGGTTTTTTTTCTTTAAGTCTTCCCCCTCCTTTGCCTCTGACCTCTCAGCAAATCTGAGAAAAACTGTGTGGTTGTGTGTATGTGAATATGTGAGCATGCATACATGAGTGCCTGTAATGGGGATGAATTGTAGAAAAACAGAGTTTTAGGTTTGGAAAATTGTTATTTAGAGAGATGGAGATAGGGTAGGAAAATCAGCAATTGTTCAAGGAGAATGTAAATTGCTGATAGTTAATATATGAAGGTCCCCAAAGGACTCTTCCTTTCCCTTTATTTTCAATTTTTCTTTTCTTTCTTTTTTCGGTCTACAACTTTACTGTGGGTTAGGGGCAGTGGTGATCTGCTTCATCTAATCTTTCAGTTGTTCTTCTGAAAGTCTAATCACCATATCACGTAGCTCTAGAAGGAAGTCTCAAAAATGCCCAATCAATGCTTAGGAAACAGTAATCATTGTTGTTTTGCTAATTTCCCCATTTAAAGTCATCATAATTAGGTAAACTCTGAGTAGAATGGATTTCATGAGATGAGCAGTCCTCAAAAGATATGCCTTCAATATTTCCTTCTTGGTTTGGAGAATGAGAATCATAAAAAGAGTTCCATTAGAACATTTGGGAATACAAAATGCCAAAACAACTATTTTTTACCAAGAGTGTACCCTGTACATGTTATGCAGCCATGAATTCACAGGGAGTCTTATTGAGTGCTGGGGAAAAAAATGCATCCATATCATCAACCAGAATTTCAGAAGACAAGAGTCCTGTGGATTCCTGAAAATTCAAAAAGATTACATTTTCTAACAAATTAGTTGAATTTCCGTAGAAGTCTACAAGCAAAGAAATAGCTTTTGAAAAAAAAAAAGAATAAAAGCATATTTCTGATCACTAAAACGGAAAGAGCTTTGTAAAATATAGAGTTTAGTCAAGGTAAGAAAAACAAAAATCAGGAATAAACATGAAATCAGTTGATTTAGTCTACCTTAAGTAAAATTGAATAACAACAAAATCTCTTGATTGTAGGAGCTGAATCAGCAAATAGAAGAAAAATCCCCCAAAGAATCAACCCTATATTTACAACCCACTTGAGGTTTTTCACTCTGACAGACTAGTCACTAAGTATAGATGGTCCTCCCACTATTGGTTTGTACAACTTTAAATTTGTCTCTTTCTTTGGTCTGGGCCCCAGGATATATTCTAGGTTCAGACTGTGTCACTTTGTGCTTTTTAATTGATGCTTCATCTATAACAAAGAGGCTAAAATTTTCCATGAGAAATTTTCCTACGCAAAACCCTTGTGGACAACCTACCTCCTTGCTTAATAGGAGAAAAATAAAAAAGCCATTGGGATAAAATGCCACTTCGGTTGGTAAATATGTGTGGGATACCTACTTTGTGTAAGATACTCGGTTATGTGCATCAAGAAAAACAAGTCATGGTCCTTACCTTTAAGGCTGTGTGTAGTCTATTGAGGAACTAAGATAGGCTAATATTCCAATTCAAGACAAGCAGAATAAGAAAAGAAACAGGGCTAAAAAGACAAAACACAAAGCATTGTTTGTGCACAAAGGAGGGAACAAGAGCAATTCCAGATGAGGGAGTCATGGAAGTAGCCTTTTCCTTACACCCTGAGGGATAGTACATTAGTCCATTTGTGTTGTTATGAAGAAATGCCTGAGATTGGGTAATTTATAAAGGAAACAGGTTTATTTTGGCTCACAGTTCTGCAGGCTGTATAAGAAGCATGGTGTTGGCATCTGCTTCAGGCAATGGTCTCAGGGAGATTTCAATGATGGTAGAAGGAGAAGGGGAAGCAGGCATGTCACATAGCAAGAGAGGGAGAGAGAGGGAGGGAGAATGTCCCAGAATCTTTAAAACACGCAGATCTCTCATGTACTCATTATCATTCACTACTGCAGGGATGTTACCAAGCCATTTGTGAGGGATCCACCCCCATGACCCTAACACCTCCTACTGGGCCCCAGCTCCAACACTGGAATCACATTTTAACTTGAGATTTGGGGGAAACAAAACATCCAAACCCTATCGGATGGAGAGGATTTTGAGAGGCAGGGATGGAGGCTGGAAGTTTCTGAGGGAGGAGAGCACAGGTAAAGACCCATGTGGAGAAGGAAGCTGTTGAGGGTGCACTGTCATGAGTGGGAGAGGCTGGCTGAGGAAGAGTGGGTTGGGGCTGTTGGTTCAGAGCCTCACATGCCAAGCAAGAGGTAGCTTTAGTAGACAATTGAGAGCTGAGCTATAGAGAATGCAGGGCTAGAAAAGACTATTCCCCTTGGTTTAGAGAACAGCTCTGTCAAAGAAGTACAGTATATAACAGTCAGAGTGTAATTTTAAAAATAATTCCATGTCTTCCAAAGGTAAATTAAAAGAATCAGATTCATAACACCAACCATCTTTTTTCTACCTGGTTTCTCCTCTCCTTGATTTCCTCATCTTCAAGCTGTCAGCACTTCCCATCACCACCTCTCTTCCCCATCCCTCCACCCCATTTGATGTGGATTTTATTCTCTCTTTCTTCACTTCCTTTTAGGCCTAGGTCTCATGTAGGATATGGCAATTTCTCTCCTGTGTCTCTTTCCTCTTCCCCCAGTCCCTCTGTCCTGTCAATCTCTGCCTATTTTTGTGGAGGAAATTTAATCTAGTGGTAGTTCTCTTAAGCTGTATTATGCTTTCAAGTCCAGGGAGCATAAATGAGGATGGAGATAATGACAATGGAGAAGAAGGGATAGATTGAGAGCCCTTCAGTGGCAGAACAAACAATAGGACTTAGCAGCAGATAACACGTGAAAAGGAGCAGGAGTCAAAGACAGCATCAGGATTTCAAGAGTGATTGAATGATTGGCAGGTGGACAGAGAATACTGGGAGAGGGAGTTTTGAAAGAAGATGCTGATTTCAGTCTCAGTGGTTGACGTATTAATTCTGAAGTTGATATGAATGAATATTACACATCATAGATTTTTGTGTGTCTGTTTTCTGTTGCTTAGAATATTAGAAACTAGGTAATTTATAAAGAAAGTTTTTTTTTAACAGAATTATGAAGGCTGAGAAGTCCAAGGTTGAGGGGCCACATCTGGTCAGAGCCTTCTTGCTGGTGGAGACTTTCTACGGAGTCCTGAGGAGATGAAGGACATGGTGAGAGAGCTGAGCTTGCTAAGGTGCTAGCTCAGATCTTTCTTCCTCTTCTCGTAAAGCCACCAGTTCCCCTCCCATGATAACTCATTAATCTATTAATCCATGAATGGATTAATTCTTCATGAGGACAGAACCTTCATGACCCAATCACCTCTTATAACGCACCTCTCATCAATACTGCCACATTGGGATTAAATTTTAACATGAGTTTTGGAGAGGACAAACATTCAAGCCATAGCAACTTCCAAGGAGAGAGATTACTTTTCTAAGTAATATTTTCCTATGTTCAGATAAAAATTTGAAAGATAAGTTTTCACAATGAGAGTGGGCATTTAGGATGGGCAAGATTTTGACAGGTGGCATGATGAGTAAAGATACTGTGAAATGTCAGACTAAGGTATTTTGGCTACAGGCAATGAGAAGTCATAGAAAAATTTTGAGCTAAGGCGTAACTTACACTTAGATATTTTTTAGATGAGATTTTTAAAACATAGGTCAGGAGGAGAAGAGATAGTTCAATCTGGTTCAAGTCCCTTCTCTGATGCTTCATGACTATGTGATTTGGGCAAATACAGTGATTTGGTATCTCTTTGAGCTTCAGTTTTCCTATCTGTGAAATGAATGTTAATAGCATACCTATCGCATTGCACTGTTATGAGGATTAAAAACCATAAACTGCATAAAGTTCTTAGCATGATGTCATAAAACTAGTTAAGAATGCTTTTTATTACTGAAAGTACAATCTTCAGTGATATAAATGTCTGTGAAGAATAGAAGAGTCGATAGGAGCAGGTGCCTAATTGAATATGAATGAAAGGAAAGGGGTCACTGATGACAAGTTTTAAACTTGGGTTACTGGAAGTGAGGCCATAGAAGCAGGGGAGTCAAAAGTGGGTGCCAAGAATGACAATGAGGCTAGTTTTGCCATGTTAAATGAAGAAGGTGTCCCCACCCTCTGGGCCAGTGATGGCAGTGGAAGCTCCACTAACCTCCTCCAGCTGTCTTTGGAGTTACCCTTTTGGAGGTTAACACATGTGCATAGCCAAATACCTCTATTGGACTGTTTTCTGCCTGCAGAATTCCTGAAGTCAGACAGCCTCCCTTTGTCTTGTCTTGTCTCTGTACCCTTCAGTCCAAACTGGCACTGTTTCTGCTGAGATGGTTGATTGGGTCTACAAGTCACATGCCTAATGTCTTTAGCAAAGGGTGGTTCAGCCATACCCTTGGAGTTTTCTCCAGAATATACCCTTTCAATATGAGTAGGCTGGGCATTTTCCAGATCCTCAACTTCTAGTTTCTTTTTGCTGCTTCAATTTATGTCTCCCCTCTTGTATTATACTACAAGCAGCGAGGAGACCCCATGCTGCACCTTCAACACTTTGCTTAGAAATCTCCTCAATGAAATATCCAAGTTCATAGCTTACAACTTCTCTCTTCTAATCAACGAAACACATTTTGGTCAAGTTCTTTATCGCTTAATGAGACGGATCACCTTTCCTCTAGTTTCCAGTAATGTATTAATCATTTCTGTCTGAGGCCTCACCAAAAAGCACTGGTAACATTCATATTCCCAGCAACATTCTCCTTTAAGGCAATATAGGCTTTTCCTATCATGTACCTCAAAACTTCTACCCATTACCGATTCCAAAGCGACTTTCACATTTTTTGGTATTTGTTACAGCAATGCATCGTTTCCTGATACCAAATCTGTATGAATTTGCTAGCACTGCTCTAACAAAGGATGATAAACTGGGTGGCTTAAGCAATAGAAATTTATTGTCTCCTAGTTTTGGTGGCTAGAAGTCTGAAATCAAGGTGTTGGCGGGGTTGGTTCCTTCTGAGGATCGTGAGGGAAGGATCTGTTCCAGGCCCCACTCCTTGGCTTATAGATGGCTATGTTCTCCCCGTCCTTTTTCACAGGGAATTTCCTCTATGGGTATACCTCTCTCTGTGTCCAAATGTCCCTTTTTATAAGAACACCATTGGATTAGGGCCCACCCTAATGATCTCATTTTAACTTTATGACCTCTGTAAGAGCCCTGTCTCCAAATAAGGTCACATTCTGAAGTACTGGGAGTTAGGACTCTAGTATCTTTTTTGAGGGTCACAGTTCAGCACATAATAGTGTTCAGGAGGATTTTACAACCAAATTGTTCACATGTGAGGTTTATAAATCAGCCCTGTACAGTTTTTGACATTTCTTGTCTGTTTTGATGGGAGTTTTCCAGTCCAGGAGAGAGCAAGCAAAGAGATAACATTATGCCTTTTGTCGATGATAGTAGCTTAACTTGGTGGTGGGGCCAATGAAATGGTAAAACTGATTCATTTTCCAGCCTCACCATATATGGGTCTTTTGGCTCCCAACAAAATGAGCTTCCTTTCATTTTAGTCTTTTCTCTGCCAGAGTAGAAGCCTTTCCTGCATGAAGCTCTTAATGACACACAGAATTTATATCCTAATAGAGTTTAATCATAAGACTGTCTAGTGATCTGCTTCAGATTCTTTCTCATGCAAGCAGCATTTTTAATGGTGATTTTAGAGTTTATGTTGGATATGATGTAAATGTTGGAAATCACAAAATATGCTTTGTATGATAGAAGAGCAACTGACTGCTGTATGATTTTTAAGAAGGCTCTAACCTATATTGTTTTTGTGAAATTCCAATGTATTTGCACCCTGGTGATAAATAGAATTATTAACTTCTAAAGTATTTTTTAACATGTCATCATATTATATACTCAAGTTTTCTGCGTTACCAGTTTAGTTGTTTGTTTTTCCTTTTTATACCCTCCTTCTTGTACTCTTTCATTTGATATTTTTCTGTGATATACTTCCTGTTCTGTGTAAAAATGGGGCACTTGATCAGAAATACTCAAATCTATGTGCACGCACACAGGAAAGAGCCTGCTTATTATCTATGAAATCTGGATCAGACGCTTCCTGATTGTCTGCAACATTTTGTCAGACTCTCTGTGAGTCCTGTCATCTGGCACAGATTCTCTCCCTCATGGAAGGCCTTCCCAAGCCCGTGTCTGGTTTGTCAGCTCCTATCTTCTGACTGACAGAGCCGGCTTACTCTGCGTCGATCGTCACCCCCTTCACCATGCCAAGGAAACAGATGGAATGAAAGAAATAGGAATCAATAAGATGAAAAAAGTTTAATTTCCTTGGTCTTCCCACAGTATGTCACCTTCATTCCAAAGCCAGAGTTTTTAGAGGGAGGAAATATAGCTCCTTTAAAGAAAACTAGAGGTTTATAAGCCTCTTGGTTGCTTTGGAGTTTGCTTTGCCACAGCTTGACTGTTTTCTTCTTTTCCTTTTTATTTCTTTTATAATTACAATGTTTATTCTGAGTATAATTTCCCCCCCTCATTCACTTTGTTTTGACTGCATGTTAGTTATCAAAGATGAGAAATATGAAAGAGCCAAAAATCTATGTGTGACTATGTCTAGGTTGCGAAGCATCGTGGAAAGAACACAGACTTTGCAGTCAAACAGTTGGTGGTTCAAATCATGGCTCCATTATTTACGGGCTCTGTGATCTTTGGCAATTTGTTTAACCTCTTTGAGCCTCAGTTTTCTCATCTTTAGAAGTATCAATTTTATTGTGCTATTGTTAAGTTTTGAGGGGGATGTGCATTGGAGCATCTTATATAAGCCTGATACTCTGCCAGTACCCTCCAATGGTAGCCACTGTTACTACTTACCTGTGAACTTCTGAAACAGAGACCCATGTACAAGACAATGACCATTAGTAGAAAACCATTAAAAAGGTTGTCGGAAGGTCTGATACTTTTTCAATTGGGACAGATAATATATTTTTTGGCACAAACTATGAGACTGATAGTAAAGTTTTAGGCACATGCTAAAAGATGTTACAGCTTTTAATGGCCCATGGGATTTTATATTTGGAGACAGTTATTTAACATGTTATTCAAATTATAACCATATAAGCCTAAAGCTTCCAGTGGGATGTAAGAAAAAAAAAATCTAAGCACATATATACAAACATCAGTCGATTGGCATTCTTGTTATTAAATTATCTGCAAAGATATTATTAGTTGTGTTAGAACATTTGGTTCACCAATAATCCCTGAAATGATAGAGAGGACAAGGATGAGTTTCTATCAAAAATAAAAGAAAGATGGACGCTAAAGTGGTAGGGAGAGGTCTTAATCAGTAATATACAATTGCATTAGGGAAGAAGGTCTATAGTAAACTGAACTCAACTTTTATTTGTGTGAAGGTGACTGGGTGTTTTAACAGAAAAATGAGGGAATGAGAAGGAGGAGGATGAGCAGGGGACTCAGTAGAGTCAGAGAAGTGAGAAATTAAAAAGGATTGGTCACTATAAAGGCTGATTAGGCCAGCTACATCTGCTACCTGGAATTACTTAAGTTAAGATTCTATTCTCCCATAAAGCCTGTGAAACAGAGCCCCTATCCTTCTACATTTTAAAGGACTGGCTTTTAGGTCTTTGAGAAAGACACTCTAGAATAATAGATTAACATACATCTCAAAGCAACAGAGGAAAGATTTCCAATTTCAAGCCCTTTTGAGTAAATGCTCTAAGAAAGTCTGCTATGTTTGAGTATTGGCTAGAACAAGCAGAAAATTGTTTGTTCTTTGAAGGGGGCAGGCACTTTAGAGGAGGGCGGGGGTCATCTAGGGATACATCCTGGAGCTCTTAGAAACCATATCTGTGTTTCCTTAAGTCTTTAATGTTGGGGCAAAAGTATGGATGAAATAATTTGTGTTGAGAGTCTGTAGTTTCTATATGCCCAAGGTTAAGGCCTGGCCCTAGTTGAAAAGAGGGTTCAGAGGAACCTGGCTAGAGTTTGGTCAAGGACAAAATCTTTGTCATTTCAAGGCAGAGCCAAAATGTTAATACACAAAAGCTGATGTAAATAAACATATAATCATTTATTCATGCAGTGAATAGTTTTACTTGTCAATTATGTACCAGGCCTTGTTCTAGGCTCTGTGAAGTGTGATACTTGCCTTCATAAAGTTTATAGTCTAGAAAAATCAAACCAACCAACCAAACCAAAAACACCATGCCATACTTTGTAAATACAATTTATCCTCTACATTTGTGAAATATTTTAACATATGCCAAAGAGAACCACAAACTATTTCTTCTGCTTCTTCTTTTTCTTCTTATTTTGGCAGGAATTTTAAAAACTGGTAATATTAAGAAGACTATCAGATTGAATACTCTCATAGTCTATTGATGGAAGCATACATTGGTATCAGTATTTCTTGGCTACTATTTTGACAGAATATGGGAAGAGACTTAGACATATTCATACCTTTTAGTTCCCATTTCTGCTTCTAGAAATTATTCCTAAAGAAGCAGAGATATAGTTATATGTAAAGACATTTATCCCAGTGTTAAAATAGTGAAAAACTAGAGTATAAATGCCCGATATAATTGATTATTAAGTAATCAAAGTGTGTGTGTATGCCCTTATATAATATATGTATATCTTATATACTTTACTTAATAATCAAAGATATATGTGTAAGAGTCATGCATTGCTTAGTAAATGGGAAACATTCTGAGAAATGCATCTTTATGAGATTTGATCATTGCGTGAACATCACAGAGTGTAATTTCACAACCCTAGGTGGTGTAGCCTACTACACATCTAGGCTATATGATGTAGCCTGTTGTCCCTAGGCTACAATCTTGTACAGCATGGGACTATGCTGAATACTGTAGGCAAATATAACACAGTGATAAGTATTTGTATATCTAAACATAGAAAAACTACAGTAAAAATATTATAATCTTATGGGACCATCATCATATATACAGTTTGTCATTGTATGTGGTACATAACTATAAATATAGTTTGTGTGTGTATGTGTGGAATAGACATAATGGAAGAATCTTATTATCCTATATTGGAGGGCCCTGTAAGAAACAACTTTTTGAATATCATGGTCAAATCTACCATAAGATTGGTAGATGTCCTTCATTGCATTTTATAAAGACTGTCTGAAAAAAATATAAGGAACATAAGGAAGCGCTGTGCTTTGTTTGAGAAATTTGTTTCTTTGTCGCCTTTCCCCAATGGCCACTTAAGTAAATTGTGTAACTGAGAATCTTACTGCTTTGCGTTAATTGCTAAAAGCATGATAGGCTGGTGGCAGGTATGAACATTGTCATCGTCTGCCTTTTGTTTTTCAAAAAATTAGTTTTATTTTAGTCTCCTTTTTCTATCCTTGTTATTTTCTTTTAAATTCTCAAGAGTTTTCATTTATTTTGCTATAACTGTATTTCATTGTAAACCACTTTAAATCCTTTCTGGAACAAAGTAGGGTATAAATAAATTATAGAGGATATGCCTGAAAAGAAATTTAGCAAAAATTTATATAGGTTTCTGTGTGTGTGTGTGTGTGTGTGTCTCTCTGTGTGTGTGTGTGTGTGTGTGTGAGTGTGTCTGTGTAGGGGATGTTAAAGTGCTTTTAATTATCTTTAAATTTTTCCAAGTTATTTCTATAAGAAGTATGTGTTTTTCTAATCAGATGTAATCATTTTAAAATTTTGTGAAATTCCTTCAAATATTGTTTCATAAATGAAACTCACCATCTACTCAAAGGGCTTTGTAAACTGTAAAATGTGATAAAAATAAAAGAGATTTCTATTTTTGTCACTAAAATTATTAGTTATATATTTAGTGGACTGCATGTAAAGTCATACAAATTTAGGCATATGCTTAACTTATATTCAGGCTTTGACTTGGCACGTGCATATTTTGAAGGAAGAGTGTAATTCCAATACCATTATCATCAAACAACTACTTTGTGTTCCTCAGATATTTCAATATTGCATGGAATTAAAAGTAGAAGCAAACTAGATGTGGTAAAATACATTCTACATATACTTAAACTGCATCTGGGTGAACTTAGGCAGCTAGAAAGTCAGTCTGATAAAACTAACAGGATTTTCTTTCTTTCTTTCTCCTTTTATTAAAAAAAAGTTGTTTCTCTAGATGGATACTTCAAGGATTTCAGAGTGCTTAAGAGATATATCAGAATATTACCTGCCCTTTGTGATGTCCTTAGCATCACAAATTCTTCCTGCTGAGACCACTAATTAAAGGAAGCCATCCTGTGTAGGTAAACAGGGTCACTTGTCTCAATCCCTAGTAAAACTGCCGTCTCAAAGTTTCCTTTTCTCTCAAAAGCCTCTCCCTCACTCCAACATTCTGCTCTTTGAGTCTTTCTTTTGATGCCCTTTGGTTTCCACGTTGTATCTTGTGGCTATACCTGAATAGCTATTCTTTGAACCTCTTCCTTAGCTGCTGATGGCTCAGCTGTGCACAATTTAGGGTTGTGCAGGATATTAAAGGGTGGACAGCATCTTTAGAGTGATTCGCGGACCTCGTCATAAGTAACAATAAGTGTGTGAGGAGGGAGTTGGGAGTCGAGTACCACAGGAATCTTCACTGGGTGGCAGGTGTTAAGAGGCCTGAGGAGGTGGATGAGGATTTTTATTATTATCTTACTAGGCTTTATGTTGGGTAGTTGAGCTTCCATAGAAATATTCACAATACTCTTATTGCTTGAATCAAGGTTAAATAGACAAATGCATAGTAATGTCCCTGGCCTCTTAGTTAAAGCTCTCCTTAGGTTCTTTCTAACAACCAACCACATAGAACAATACGATTTCCCTGGGTTTATAATGGTCAATAGCTATTGAATTCATGTAAGAATTTCAAATGCGATATGGTCTGCCAAATATTTACAATATATGCTGAAAAGAAGGATTTGCATATTTCTTCTGATCTTTAAATATATTTATGTGTATTTTTTTCTTTGTTTTTATGTTTTATTTTTTAGGGGGCTTTCTGGCAAAAATTGGAAAGACTGCTAAACAAATTTTAAAAGAGCTGTAACACTATATATATATATATATATATATATTTGGTAAAAATTAAAATAACATACACAGTCTCTACTAAAAATAGAACAACAGAAAACTACTAATAAAAAACCCCAGAAGACTTGACTTGTATATAGAAAAGAAGAAAAAAGTTAAAAAAAAATCATTGGACTTTGCAAGATGTCGATACTAATTTGTCAAATAGAGGATGTGAAAGAAGGAGCTGAAACTAAAAATTAAAATGGGGAATAATGTGGCAAAAACAAAGTTTTTTCTATTAAAAACTAAAACAGTTTAAAGAAGAAGATGCAATCATTCATAGGCTTCAATGAGCTTGTCACATTGCAGGCATCCCAGACATGTGTAAATCCATTCATTTAAATAAATTTGTTTGCTAGTACTGTTTGCTAGGCACCACATGAGGTGTGTGAGAATGCAAAGAGGAATCATACATATAACCTGTCTTAAGAAAGCTGTCAGGGCTGGGTGCTGTGGCTCACGCCTGTAATCCCAGCACTCTGGGAAGCTGAGGGGGGGAGGACTGCTTGAGCCCAGCTGTTCAAGATCATCGTAAGACTTCATCTCTATTAAAATTAACGCATAAATAAAATAAAGAAAGCTTTCAGCCTATTTTACTAAAAATATTAAAAATGTCATGAAAAATCTTAGTTATAAAGTGAAAGAGGTGAGGAATTGCAGTAAGAGTTTCGTTCAGCAGAAGCAGCCGTGAGGGGTGACAGGACCTTGGAATGGGTGGACAGAAGCTGTGGCAAAGAGGCCTGGGTTTGGATTTGACTCTATTACATGGGCAACTTACTTGTTTTTTCTGGACCTTAGTTCCTTTTAGAAGATGGGATAATAATAGTTCTTAGGTAGGGTTGTTATAATGATTAAAAGTATATATAAATGATTGGTATGTGTATGAGGAGAATGATAACACCTTACAGAAAATGAAATGACAAGATGAAAGGTGCCTGGGCCCCTGCATAACCTTGTGGAGCAAGCCTGCCATACTAGCTATGGACTACCTCCCTCCAGGCCGTTAGGTGAGGAGCATATTTCTATCTTATTTAAGCCACACACCCCCACAAAAGTTAATATAGGTAAAATACTTAGAATTGTAACTAACAATTAGTGAGAGCTCAGTATGTGTTAGCCAACACTGTGATTTCTCCAGTGGTTGCATAGAAATGTGACACTTGTCACAAGAGACTCCAAGAAGTGTAGTCTGTCTTTGCGTAGCCACGTGTACAACTAAAGTTATGGTTTTCTTACCTAAGAAGAGGAGAATTGGTATTGGAGGCAGCTAGTGGTGTATGCCACTCAAGAAAACATCCTATTTAATTCAGCTAGTCTTCATGGCTCTTACTGGACATAGTGCTGGTTGTTTATATTTCTCCTCCAAACTTACACCCACACCATTGCATAACAGTTTCATGTGCTCTGCTAGGCAAAGAATGACACGGAGTTATTGCCTCTCTGTCTCGGCACAATGTGTCTTAATGTGTCTAATTACATAGTCCATTTGTTTCCCTGACATCTAGTTCAGGGATCATAGAGTAAAAGACAGTAAATGTATGTTGAATAATTTAATGAATTCTTGAAGCTTAATATTTTACCTTATTTATTTTGCAAATTCAAAATATGCTAGGAAGTCTTCCAGGATGTATGGGAAAGAAACGTGGACCACAGCTGATGGCTAAAATGAACTCTTTTAATCTCTGCTAGCTGAAGACCCAAGCAGCATGATCAGCTAAGATTTTGGAAGCGTTAGATGCTAGAGTAGAATGGACAGTTTCTGAGTTAGCAGTCCTAGTACAGGAGAAGTTGGGTAGTTGTGATGATTAATACTGAGTGTCAACTTGATTGGATTGAAGGATGCAAAGTATTAATCCTGGGTGTGTCTGTGAGGGTGTTGCCAAAGGAGATTAACATTTGAATCAGTGGACTGGGGCAGGCAGACCCACCCTTAATCTGGTGGGCACCATCTAATCAGCTGCCAGCAAATATAAAGCAGGCAGGAAAATGTGAAAAGGTGAGACTGGCTTAGCCTCCCAGCCTACATCTTTCTCCTGTACTGGGTGCTTCCTGCCCTTGAACATTGGACTCCAATCTTCAGTTTCAAGATTCAGACTGGCTCTCCTTGCTCCTCAAACTTGCAGACAGCTTATTGTGGGAATTTGTGATTGTGTAAGTTAATACTTCATAAACTCCCTTTATGTGTATATATCTATCCTATGAGTTCTGTCCCTCTAGAGAACCCTGCCTAATACAGAGTTATTATGGGCTAAATTGTGCCCCTTTCAAAATTCATATGTTGAAGTCCTAATCCCCAGTACCTCAGAACATGACTATTTAGAGATAGCACCTTTAAAGAGGTAATTACGCTAAAATGAGGTCCTTAGAGTGGGCCCTGATATGACTGGTGTTCTTAAATATAGGAAAAGGAGATTAGGACAAAGATGTACAGAAGGAAGATCATGTTAAGACACAAGAAGACAGCTATGGATAAGCCAATGAGAGTGCTCTCAGAAGAAACCAACTCTGCTAACACCTTGATCTCAGACTTCTTGTTTCTAGAATTGTGAGGAAAGAAATTTCTGTTGTTTAAACCACCCAGCCTGTGGTACTTTGTTATGGTGGCCCTAGAACATGAGTACAGGGGTTTTCTTAATGTAGCTTGGTAATGCAGGGACCACACTGAAGATCATACCGTGACGGGGTAAGGCACACTCCAGGAGGATATTTGATCAAGGGCTTGGCTACTAGTCCGCTGGTGTGCTTGGACTATTGCAGTCACTTCCTAACTGGTCTTCCTGTTTTCATTCTTCTTCTCTTTCTTTTTTTTCTTTAAATAACAACTTCATTGAGATGCAATTCACATAGTGTAAAATTTACCAAGTTTAAGTATAAAAATGATATTTTTTTGTACATTCTCAGAGTTGTACAATAATTACTACAATTAATTTTAGGACATTTTCACCACCTCCCTCTCCAAATTCCACACCCATTAGCAGATTCCCATTTCCTCCCAACCCTTTCAGTTCCCAACCCCCTAGACCCAATCAACTGCTAATCTACTTTCTGTCGCTATAGATATGCCTCTTCTAGACAGTTCCTATAAATGGAATCATCTAATACGTTGTCTTTTGTGACTGGCCTACTTCCATGATTAAGCCCCTTACATTCATACTATCCATACCACACAATGTGATTAATTTTAAGACTTCCTTGTTTAATCACCTTAATGTCTTCTCATGGGAGATCCATAGAATTCTCATAAGGACCGTAGCCTAAAAAACCGTCAGCAATCTCTGCCCACCTCTGTGACTCCATTACTCATTATGCTGTGCCACATAGGGCTTAATGGAACATACCAAGAACATCCTGGTCTTAAGGCTTTCTGCATTAGCCATTCCATTGACTTGGGATGCTTTCCTGTCACTCCAGATCACCACAGGATTTATTCTTGCACAGCTCTCAGCTCAAGTTTTACCTCTCCAGAAATGTCTTACCTGACTGCTCAATCTACAATAACTTTGCACTCCTACTCGTGCCTCCACCAACAATCACAGTCTCCTTACTTATTTTTATGTTTAGATAATGTTTAGGTCTATGAAGAAAATATTTTGCTTATTCATTAGTTACTGTCTGTTTTTGTCTCTACCCCTACGTCATTTAAACATGGGCTCTGTGCAAATAGAAATATTGCCAGTCTTGATCAGGGCTCTGTATATAGTGTATAAAAAGCAACTGTTATATAGTAGAAGCTCAGTTTACACAGTAAAAAGCCTATGATATTTTGCCCTACAAAAATGGGAGTTCGGATGCAGTGTCATTGTGAACTGCTTCCCACTTAATCCCTGTGCTCAAATGAGAATGGTTCCCCAATAGACTCCTGTCCAAGGTTTTCAGGATGGAGCTGAGGAAACAGGCATTAACTAGAGCATTCTTGGAATGACTGAGACTGTCCTGCAAGGCTCAGTAAGCCAAAGAACCTAGAATTGTCATCAGTATTTAAGCTATAGCAGTAGTGCCAAACTGTAGTCAGGTCAAGAAGATTTGAATTGAGCGGCTAGACTTTGGATTTCTAGCCAGCCAGTTGTGTAGAATCACTGGGGTAATTTTATTTACCTGATACTAGCTACATTTTATGTGATTGTCATGTCATGGTGAGGTTTTGCTGTAGTTGTCTAATGGAAGGATGAATGAATGAATCAGGATATAGAGGATCAAAGTATTTCTAATTCATCATGTTTGGTAATGAAGATGGCCACAAGGGAGACTGTCATGTTTGAGAATTCTTTGGCAGGTGATCTTAAGAAGAGACATAAGACGAGAAAAAAATGAATAAAAAGCTAAATAACTAGATGAAAAAAATAAGAAAAAGAATGATAAGAGAAAGAAAAATAGGAGGTATACGACTAAAGATGGGAAGGGCTCTTTTAGCTTATGAGTACTATCTCAAACAGCACCAAGTTATGTAGTCTGATTGTTTCAAGCCAAGAGAAGTTACAGTTTCAGTAAGGTTTCTTGTTTTCTAAATTTCTCAGATATTTCTAAACATCCCACTATAAGTAACCACGGAACATTAACCATAGAGTGAATTGTTCCAAGATTCTTGCAGTCTTTGGCTTTCAATCACCTTTAAGGGTAGAGTACATTTAAAAATAAATAATCCACGAAGTCATCTAGAAAATAAGAAAACATGTGATTACCATGCATTTATTAGTGAGCCACAGATTCCTTGCTGTTTCAGGCCAGTATGACTACATGCAAGGAAGTCTTTTGTAATAATTCAGCTATAATAACATGCTTCATTTAGAATGTATTAGGAATATGCTTCTCTTACTGCTGATTTAAAAAGAAAGAATATATCAGGAAATTGTCATTCATTTGAGTTTATTAGAAAATTCTGAATTAATTACACGCAATTGCAATTAAATTTCTCCAATTTATCATGCTATACCTTGCATGAGTAGTCAAAGAGGACATAGTATACAAAGTATATAACACAAGGATAGTTTGAGTAATATGGTGGAAAGACTATATCACAAGATTGGAAACATCCTGGGATCAAGATCAAATTCTAATGATTTGCACAGCTATGGGACCTCATGGTGTAACACATGGTCTGATTTCCGCTTGTCCTGCATCATGTGTTAGAAATGGTTTGTGAAGAAATTCATCAATTTTGTAGCTTGCTTTATTTAGGCTCTGCACGGAGCATCTATACTGTGTGATTGTTCACTTCGTTTATCTTGTGCAGCTGTTTGCTAGAGAAACATAAGGAAGGGTTTTGAAAACAATTAATTTTTAAAAGAGATTGGGGGTTAGGAATCTTTGGAGATGTTTGTTAATCTTCTCATTTGAATTTAAAGCAGCTCTGAACAGCTAGTTCATTGTTAGGTGTTGTGATTATGAATGGGGCACCTCTGTGTGAAACTACTAAGTTCTTCTTAGGAGACCTTCCAAGCAGAAAATAACCTTGTCATTTCCTGTCCTTTACCTCCCAGAACGGGGGAGGGGATTTGCAAGTAAACCCAGCTTCATGAAAACCCAAGAATATATGGTTTAATTGATTCTTTGAATTGACCAAATCTAACTACAGCGAGAAGAGTGATCTCTTGACCAAATCATCTAGAGTTCAGATTGCTTTTTTAGAAATTTAAGTGATCTGGTCATATCCCTTTGTTTTAATCTTCAACAGTATTTCATAAGGAAAACATAAAATATAAACAAAGATATATAGAACAAATCCAAACAACTGATAATATTGATGGAAAGATTAGAAATGCCATTGTTTAATTGATCCTTTTATCACATTCTTTGAGTATACCTGCATCATCTAGTTCTCCTGAAGTTCTTTTTTGGAGGTACATTCTCTTAATGCTCTTTCTTCTGAGTCTTAACTGTTTATATTAGATGGCAATTTATATTTCATCATCTGTTAACTTTATATGTTTATTGAAACTGTAGGGAAAGATCTGAATAAGTATAGTAAATTCTTCTTCTTTTTTTTTTTTTTTTTTTGGTAAACGTGATAGATTTGGCACAAATTACCAGAACTTATAAACATGGCAAAAATGGTCCTTTTAGTGGCCACTCAAAGAAACATTAGTTTTTTGCTATTTTATGAGGTATAACATACACTATAAATACATAGATACTAATGATAGAGTTTAAAGACTTTGATGAATGTGTACCCATATAATAACCAACTCAATTAAGATTTAGAACATTTCCATCACCCCAGTAGGCTCCCTTGTGATTCTTTCCCATCACTCTTCCATTCTCCCTTCCAACCACCCCATACAACTACTATTCTGATTTCTATCATCAGATTTCTGTTTTGCCTCTTCTGGAAGTTTAGATAAATAGAATCATACTTTTTGTTTGGCTTCTTTCTTTCAACATGATTTTGAGATTCATCCATGTTGCCTGTGTCAGTGATTTGTTTCTTCTTATTGCATGAGTATATTAGTTTGTTAACCTTTTGCTTGTTCATAGGCATTTGGGCTATTTCCGGTTTGGCCTATTATAAATAAAGTTGCTATAAACATTTCTGTACAAACTTTTGTAGAAATAAGTTTTCACTTCTTTAGGGTAAATAGCTGGAAGTAGAATGGTTGGGTCACTGGGTTATATATGTTTACCTTTATAAAAATTACCAAATACTTTTCCAAAGTGACGATACCATTTTATACTTCTACCTGCAACATATGAGAGTATCAGTTGTTTTACAACTTAACTAATACTTGGTAGTATAAATCTTTTAATTTTAGCCATTGTGGCAAGTAGGCAGGAATAGTTTATTGTAGTTTTAATTTGTATTTTCCTGGTAACTTACAATGTTGAAAACACTTTATGTACATATCGGTCATTTTTACACCTTCTTTTACGAAGTGTCTTTCCCTATTATTTTTATTTGGTTGTCTGTTTTATCACTGGGCTATACAAGTTTTATAAATTTTCTGGATAAAATCCTTCACACACATAGGTATTATGAATTCTTTCACCCTGTCTGTGGCCATCTTATTCATTTTACTAGTGATGTCTTTTGATGAGCAGTTTCGAATGTCGATGAAGTCTCATTTTTCAAAATTTTCTCTGTATGGTTCATTCTGTCTTGTGTGAAAGTTTTTTGTCTACCTTAAGTTTGTGAAAATGTATGGCAATTTCTTTTACAGAGGCATCATAATTTTACCTTTAATGTTATGTCAATGATTCATCTCAAAATAATTTGTACGTAGAGTTCGAAGTAGGAGTCAAGGATCAATTTTATTCCTTTATGGATACCCGTTTGTTTCAGCACCATTTTTGAAAAGACTTTCCTTTGGTCACCAAATATATTGTTTAGGCATATATGTAAAAGCCAATTTACCGTGATGGTGGGTCTCTTTCAGGACTCTGTTATATATTTGTCTATTCTTACGTCATTGCAACACTTATTGATATTGTAGCTTTAGAGTAAATCTTGAAATTAGGTAGTGTGAGTCCTCCAACTTTATTCTACTTTTTCTAGACTTTTGGCTATCCTAGCTCTTTTCATTCTTACATTAATTTTGAAAATTAGCTCATCAGTTTCTACCAAAAGCTTGTTAGAATTTTGATTGGGATTACATGAATCTAAAGATCAATTTAGTGAGAAGTTACATCTTAATACTCTTTATCTCAATCAGTGAACATGGGTCATCTCACTATTTATTTGAGTCTCCATTAATTTCTCTCAACATTGTTTAGTAGTTTTCAATGTGAATATCTTGAACAGCTTATATTCAACTTATTCTTGGGTATTTTATATTTTTTTGATACTATGATAGATAGCACTTTGGAATTTTGTTTTTCATTTGTTTGTTGCTAGTATACAGAAATACAATGGTTTTTATTGTCCTTGTATCCTGCAAATGTGCTTAATTTTCTTATTAGATTTAATAGATTATTTTGGATTACTTAGGAATTTTTATGTACACAATTATATTGCTTGCAGGTAGGGACAATTTTATTTCTTCCATTCTAGTGTTTATGCATTTTATTTCTTTCTCTTACCTTATTGCATTGCCAAGGAGCTCTGGTACAATGTTTAATAAAAGTAGTGAGAGCAAATATGCTTACTTTGTTACTAATCTTAGAAAGGGGAAAGTATTCAGTCTTTAATCATTAAGTATAATGTTAGTTACAGGTTTTTCATGGATGCCCTTTCCTTTATTAGATGGAGGAAATTTCCTTTTGTTACTGAGAGTTTTTCCTTTTGTTTGCTGAGAGTTTTAATCATGAATGGGTGTCAAAATTTGCATTCGCTTTTCTACATCTATTTTGATGTTTATTGATTTTTTTTGAATGTTGAACCAACCTTACAGCCTTGGATTAAATCCCACTGGGAGGGATATAGATATATATATTAGTATATGTATATATAGCAATAGAAGTAGATATATATATTACTACTACTTATATATATCTACTTCTATTGCTATATATACATATTCTATATATATAAGTAGATATATATTACTATATATACATATACTAATATATAGTAATAAATAGCAATATAACATAAATAGTAAAAATATAGTAATATAAATATATATTGGTGTATGTATATATAGTAATATCAATAGATATATAAGCATATATACATATATATAGTAGACGTATATACCTATATATGTAGTAGATACATATATACCTATATATATGTGTATACCTATATATAATATATAGATCTACATATAAAATATGTAGGTCTATATAATATATATTATATATAGATATATAGCAATATATATTTATATTATAAATATAAATATTTATAATACAAATATTTATATTATATAAAATAGTTATATATCTATATTATACAGTAATATAAATAGTAATATAGTAAAATAGTAATAGTATAAATAGTAATATATAGTACTATAAACAGATATATAACACATAGATATGTTAATATATATTTATATTATATATACATATACTAATATATATCTCATATATATATTTACTAATAATATTAGTAAATCAAGTATATCTAAAATAAACATGTTATATATAAAACTATTTTTTACATCAACATTTGTGGGAAATATTGGTCTGTAATTTATTTTTTAGCAATGATTCTTGTCTGGTTTTGATATAAGAATTACGATAGCCTCGTAAAATTCGTTGAGAGCTGGTCCCACTTCCTTTCATTTCTTAAAGAGTTTGTGTAACACTGGTATTATTTCTTTAAGTTCTGGGGTACATGTGCAGATCATGCAGGATTGTTACATAGGTATATACATGCCATGGTGGTTTGCTGCCACCATCCCCCCCTGCCCCGTCACCTACATTAGGTATTTCTCTTAATGTTATCCCTCCCCAATCTCTCTATCCCCTGCTATCTCTCCCCTAGTCTCCCACCACCCAACAGACCTCAGTGTGTGATGTTCCCCCTCATAAGAAGGTTTTTAATCATGAGTTTTGTTTTTATAATAGATAGAGAACTACTCAGATTTTCTATTTTCATGTAGCACTTTTGAACAAAAATTTTTGTTTTTTAAAAATTCACTTCATCTAGATTGGTGAATTTATTAGCATAACGTTGTTGAGAATGTTTTTTAAAAAATCTTTTTAGTAACTAGCAGAACTTTTTTACTGCTAACATTTATTTTATGTCTTTTTTCCCCACAATCAGAGGGTCAAGCTAGAGGTTTACCTGGCTTGGAATTTTTTCAGTTGTTTGGATCCGTATGCTGATATTTTTCATGAATCAAATTTGGAAAAAATCTAGCTATCAGTTCTTCATTTTTTCATACCTATTCTCTGTCTCATCTCTCCTTTTCTGACTGCAATCACATATATTAGATTTCTTGAAACTTACGTATATTAGATGCTTTTGATGTAGTGTTCAACTTTTTCTAATTTTCTTTTCTTTCTGTGCTTTATTTTGTCTTTAAGTTTACTGATGTAGTCTTTCATTGTGTCCAATCAGCTATTAATCCCATATATATTATTTTATTTAATACACTATATTTTTTCAGTTAAATTATTTATATTTTTTGTAATTTTTTCAAATTGCTTCTAAAATTTTCCATAGTTTCACCCATTATATAGTATGCCCTATACACTGTAACATGTTAATCATAGTTATTTTAAATTCCTTGTCCATTTGTTGGTAAATTTTTTTTAACTGACTTTTCCTTTGACTACAGGTCATATTTTCCTATATGGTAATTTTTATTATATTTTGGATATTCTGGGCAATGTATAGTTGAGATGTTGGATTTGTTATTTTTCTCTAAAGAGTGTTAATTTATATGTAGTGTGCAGCTAAATTATTGGCAGGTTATTTCAATAAGTGGAGGCTTGGTTTCTCTCTTGGAGGAGTAGGTCTGTTTTTTGTATTTTCCTTAGTCCTAGAGGGAATTCCTTGGTTTTGGGAAGTGGTTTTTACTCTGAGGCATAGATCTTCTTGGATTTCAACAGAAAGATCAAGGTGTTTACCAAGACCCTCTGACTTACAAGGATGTGCATCCAAATCTCTCTCCTGTGTGCTGAGCAGCAGCTGAAAATTCTGATTACGTCTTTCAGACTTCCAGATATTTTTTTCCCCTTGAACTCTTTGGAGTTTCAACTGTGCACAGCTTAGGGATCTTTCAGGATTTGGGGGTAATTTACTTACAGTTTTAAAGCTTTCCATTTTTATTCCTTGTTTCTAAAATGTCTCCCTGGTTCTATAACTTTTCCAGTCTACTTCCAGAAGTACCATTCACCCCTTTTCAGACTTTTTTATACCTAAAAGACTGTACCTTTCTGCTTTATTTCTAGACACCATGTGCATTGTGGACCTGAGGAGTTACCTCAGATGATAAGCTTATTAAGCATATGTTTCATTTAATATGGTTCCATTTCTTCAAGGGTCAAACCCCCTTTAATTTCTACCTTCTTTTGGTTACTCTCTATTACCTTCAAAATTTAAAAAATATTTTGTCCAGAGTTTATAATTGTTATCTGCGAGAGGACTAGTGCTATATAAGCTACCAAAACTGAAACTCCAAAGAAGCATTTTGTTTGTTTGCCCTTGGTAATTTATCTATATCTATAGTTAATGGCAACCATATATCACTTCATGATGGGAATATGTTCTGAGAAATGTGTCATTAGGTGATTTAGTCATTGTGTGAACATCATAGAATGTACTTACGCAAACCTAGATGGGGTAGCATACTAAGCACCTAGCCTACTGGGATGGAGCCTATTGCTCCCAGCTACAAACCTGTTGATACGCTGAATATTCTAGGCAATTGTAACACAATGGTAAGTATTTGTGTATCTAACATTGTTAAACATAAAAAGGTACAACACAAATATGGCTTAAAAGATAAAAATGGTACATCTGTAGAGTACGTACCATGAATGGAGCTTTCAGGACTGAAAGTTGATCTGGGGTGAGTCAGTGAGTGAGTGGTCAGTGAATGTGAAGGCCTAGGACATTTCTGTGCACTACTGGAGACTTTATAAACACTATACACTTAGGTTGCGCTAAGTTTACAGAAATTTTTTTTCTTCAGTAATAAATAGCTCGCCATAACTTTTTCACTTTGTATTTAAGCTTTTTAAGCTTTTTGACATTTTGTAATAACATTTAGTTTAGAATACAAACATATTGTACAGCTATACAAAAATATTTTCTTTCTTCACATCCATATTCTGTAGTTTTTTCTGTTTTTCTATTTTTATTTTTCACTTTTAAAATTTTTTGTTAAACACACACAAACACACACACAAACACACACACACACACACACACACACACGTTAGCCTACAGGGGGTCAGCATCATCGATATCACTGTCTTCCACCACTGCATCCCCATTTCAGGTGCAATAACCTGTGTGCAGCTGTCATCTCCTGTGATAGCAATGATTTCATCTGGAATGCCTCCTGAAAGACCTTCCTGAGGCTGTTTTACAGTTAACTTTTTTTTTTAAGTATAAGGAGTATACTCGTTTTTAAAAAATTGTATTTTTATTTCAATAGCTTTTGGGTTACAGGTTGGGTTTTGGTTACATGGATAAGTTCTTTAGTGGTGATTTCTGAGATTTTGGTGCACCTTTCACCTGAGCAGCATACATGCAATATGTCATCTTATCCCTTACTCTCCTGTCATCCTTATTCCCCTCAGTTCCGAAAGTCCATTATATCATATGGAAATATGTCTTTGCATCCTCATAGCTTAGCTCCCACTTTTAAGTGAGAACATATGATATTTGTTTTTCCATTCCTGAGTTACTTCACTTAGAATAATGGCTTCTAGCTCCACCCAAGTTGCTGCAAAAGACATTTTATTGCTTTTTATGGCTGAATAGTATTCCATAGTGAATATATACCACATTTTCTTTATCCACTACTTGGTTGATGGGCACTTAGGTTGGTTCTATATCATTACAACTGCAAATTGTGATGCTATAAACATGTGTGTGCATGTTTCTTTTTCATATAATGACTTTTCCTTTGGGTAGGTGCCCAGTGGTGGGACTGGTAGATGAAATGGTAGTTCTACTTGTAGTTCTTCAAGGAATCTCCATATTGTTTCCAATAGTGGTTTTACTAGTGGAGTATACTATAAAATAAAGATTAAAAGTATAGTATGGTAAACACATAAACCAGTAACATAGTCATTTATTATCATTATCAAGTATTATGTACCATACATAATTAGATGCGCCATACTTTAATATGACTAGCAGCACTATAGGTTTGTTTACACCAGCATCACCACAAAAGTGTGAGGAATGCACTGGGCTACAAGATTACCATGGCTAAGACATCATTAGGTGATAGGAATTGTTCAGCTCCATAATAATTTTATGGGGACCACCATTGTATATGTGGTCCATTGTTGACTGAAATGTCATTACGTGGCACATGACTGTGTTTATATTCATATTTAATGAAATGTCCTTTAACAAATTCCAGGGTGTATGAATAAACTGTTTATCATGACACCATAAAGAGTACTTCCTTATTTGTCCTTGCAGATTTGGATTTTTTATTAAGTTTATGATAAAATGTCTCTCTTGGTTTTATCTAAAGCTGAGTTTATCATTTCTTTCCAGAACATGATTTTTCTCTAATGTTTCTTATTTCACTAATTAGTACCCAGTTACTTAACTCAGAAACCAGAGATTCATCCTTATATTTTCTCCTTTCTTTAATCCTAATATCTAAGAGGCAGTAAGAGCAAGAACTTAGAGCATAGGCTCTGCTTGGCTTTTGTCCCTGCTCTTTCTACTACTAGTTGCATGGTCTTGTATTAACTCACATAAAATGCTTAGATTAATTCCTGGCATGCAATAAGTGCTAAATAAATGTCCTATTTATTACTACAAATAAAAAATAAATTAATGTCAATCATTAATCAATCATTACTTATCACCATTTAAATCTTTCCATTTCTTTGCCACCTCCCAGTCTAAATCCCTACTCCCACTTGAATTGCTGTAATAACCACTTAATTTTTCTTCGTTTTTACTCCCTAACTCCAATTCATTCCCCCTTCCTACTGCCAGACTGAGTTTTTCAAAGTGAACTTATGATGTCACTCTTCTATGTAATACCCTTCTGTGGCTTTCATTTGCTTTTGGTATAAATTTCCATGTAAATCCTTACCATATATAACAGTGTCATATAGCCTCTGTTTTCCTGTTGGGCCTTGTATTGCAATCGACTCCTCTCTTGTTTCCACACTCCACCCACGTTGTTGTTGTTTTCTTCTTTTTTTAAAATAATTGTCCCTAGAACTCCCCCATTTCTTATTCATTTTAAGACACTTGCACTCTGCCTTTCTCAAATTTCAGCATCGTTGTTCCCTCATCAGCATAAGCTATTTCTATCCCTTCCTTTGAATACAACCTGGTTCAACTAATCTAAATGGATAATAATGAAATTTTATAAGAAACTTTATGACAATACATTTGACAAATTGGATGAAATGAACAAATGTCTTTACAAATTCTCTCTTTTTTGATTAACCTTCTTTTTAATTTTTTTTATTTCAATAGGTTTCTGGGAAACAGGTGGTTTTTAGTTACATGAGTAAGTTATTTAGTGGTGATCTGTGAGATTTTGATGCACCCATCACCCAAGCAGTGCACGCTGAATCCAATTTGTAGTCTTTTATCCCTCACCCACTTCTCACCCTTTGTCTTATTGTCAAAGTCCATTGATACAGATGCAAATTCTGAAGCCTTACTCAAGAAAAAATAGACAACATGTATAGTCCTATATCTATTTTAAAAATCAAGTTCATAGTAAAACTTTTTCAACAAAGAATTCTCCCAACCCAGATGGTGTCACTGGTGAATTCTCTCAAATATTTAAATAAGTAATACTATTCTTCCACCAGCTTTTCCATAAAATAAAGAGGTGAGAATACCTTCCAACTCATCCTGTGAGGTTTGCATAGTTTCAGGAAGGAAATGTGCTGTAATCATGATCTTTATTCTTCCACATGTAATATGTGACCTTTTTTTGACTGCCTTCAAGATTTTTACTTTATCTTTGTTTTTCAGCTGATTGAATATGATGTGTCCAAGTGAAGGGTTTTTAAGTGGTGCTAGGGTAGTGATTCTTAGTGTTCTCTTAACTTCTTGAATCTGTAGTCTGATTTTTTTTTTTAAATTTTTTATTTTTGGAAAATGTTGGCCATTATTTCTTCAAATATTTCTTATTCCCTGTTCTTTCTTGTGTATACTGGGATTCCAGTTAGGCATGTGTTACACCTCTTGATATTGTTTCGTAGCTCTTAGATGCTCTGCCCCGTATTTAAAATCACTTTTTTCTTTAACATTTCAGATTGGGTAATTTCTATTTACTCATATTTAAGTTCATTAATTTTTTTCCTCCATGGGCTTGATAGTGTTGAATCTACTGAGGAACCTGTCAGAGTAGTTCTTTCTCACTTATGATTTTTCACTGTTGCATTTTCCTTGGGTCTTTCTTTTAGTTTTTATCACTCTGCCAAAATTTTCCATTTGTCCATGCATGTTGTCCACATTTTCCACTAGAATCTTTAATGCAATAATTTCTGTTGTTTTAAATTCTCTGATTGTTTCAACAATTGTGTCATATCTCCTTTGCCTCTTAACAGTGGGTTTTTTAATGGTCTTATAATTTTTGGTTGATTGAAACCAGGCATTGTGTATAGGACAATAGAGACTATGGTAAATTGTATTTATGCCTGAGTAATGGGCATGCTTCTCTATTGTGGTGGAGTGCATTAAGTCAGTGTAGTCAGAAGTTGAAATGGGTTTGTTTGCTTGTTTTGCTGTGGTTACCTTCATTGTACTACTGTCTTCAAATTTCCTCCAGGGCTGTCTTGTAGTTATGTTGGGGGTTGAATCTTAAGGATATTTCTCGATGATTATGTTCTGCCTCAACTTTTGGTCTTCTCTAGGAGCCGATACCTTCGAGTAGGCTTTCTTTCTGTCCTTGCCCCTCCTTCAGTGGAAGACCATTTTTACTTGATACTTAATGCTAGCTAGCTTGGTGTTAGGGCTGGAGGTAAAGGGGCATTTCCTATTGTCCTTTTTTAGTTCCAGTCTTAGGCAGGCCCTGTGATCCTGGGTCTCAAGAGTGGAACTTTCCAGATGATTCTGCCCTCTTTCATATGATATCCATATTCTGCCTTGTACCTCTGGTAGATCTTGTGGGGGAAAAAAGTTTTCTGCCTTTCCCACAGTCGTAAGAGATCTTGAATGGTCAGAGGCCAGGATGGTTTCTTCCTCCTTTCCCAGTGGTACTAGTTTTTGGTATTGGTTTTCTGTCTGCTTCCCCTAGCTGCAGTTGGGCTCTACCTGTGCCTTGCCTTTTCCCCGGGCTCTTAAGGCATTTATTCAGTAAGACAGATAGGGGGAAAGGATCTAGATGGGGCTCTTTGCCTCTCCTGCAGTGGAGGCACCCCCCCACCCCCCACCCCAAGCACAAAGGCCAAGGGAAGTTTTCTGTGGCCTCCTGCCTGCTCCTTTGGCATTATACTCTCTCATTAGTACATGGCTATGGTGGTGGGAGAGAAAGCCTGTGAAGTGATAAAAACACCCTTTATGTCTGTGGCTCCCAGGGGCTTCTATACTTTCTGGTAAGTTCACATTGAGCCTTTAGTAATTCATCAAAAAGTTTAAGCTGAAATCTTCTTATCCCTTTGTGTGGCACCCTATTTTCCTCCCATACTCAACTTCATGTGGCCAGTGCTTATGTCTTTGACTCTCCTCAGAGGCACCTGTCTTTTTAAACTTTGAGCCTGGTTTGTTACCTTGAGAACTTAGCTCTCTTATGGTCAAGAAAAGTTAAATGATTTTTCTGCAAGATTTAAAGGGTGGCTGTAGCCCTCCTCATCAATCTATTTTTTAGGTATTATGTAATGAAAAGAACATGTCTTTATGTCCATGGACATTTGAAGTTTTCTTATTTTTCCAAATTATTTCCATTTACTTTCTTATTTTTCCCTTTGATTTTTTTTCATTATTTTCCACATTTCTCCCCCGCCACCAAAAGTCCTTGGTTTGTCCTTTTATTTCCTAGCCCTTCCATCTGTGTACTTTTCTTAATACCAGTGGCTCTTTTCTTTGAGTCTATGCCTTTGTCGTTATTCTTTTCCAATTTTTAAAAAAATACTCCTCCTGTCTTTTATTTTTTTCTCATGTGTTGTGTCTCTCCTATAGTGGGGAAAGAATTTTTGTTAGTGACTTAGCAAGGGAACTTAGGATTTCCCTGATATATATTTAAGATCATATTTTAATGTTTAATGTAAACTATCTCTAATTATTGAGTGCCTGATATGTCTCTAGAAAACTTGCATGAACTTTAAATGCTTCCAGATCACTTCCATCTGTTTTGAGCCCTGCTGCATTTGTTGGGTTGTATTTCCAGAGGGCCGCTAGGCTTTTGAACTTGGAATTTCAATTGTACATCAAGACTCATATGTCCAAAACGATGATCTTATTCTAAGTTTGTACCATCATTCTAGTCACCATGTTAGAATCTTCATGGTCATTATCATCTCTTCACTCACATTCCTTATCACAGCAATTCTATCTTTTACATTGCCTTTGAATCTGCCTACTTCACTCCCCAAGTGTATTAGTCCATTTTCACGCTGCTTATAAAGACATACCTGAGAGTGGGTAATTTGTAAAGAAAAAGAGGTTTAATGGACTCACAGTTCCACATGGCTGGGGAGGCCTCACAATCATGGTGGAAGCAAAGGCACATCTTACATGGCAGCAGACAAAGAGAATGAGAACCAAGCCGAAAGGATTTCTGCTTATAAAACCATCAGATCTCATGAGACCTATTCGCTACCATGAGAACAGTATGGGAGAAATGGCCCCTGTGATTCAATTATCTCCCACCAGGTCCCTCCAACAACTCATGGGAATTATGGGAGCTACAATTCAAGATGAGATTTGGGTGGGGACATAGCCAAACCATATCACCAAATTCATCATTTCTTGTTAATATTATTCATATCTCCCTACTGAGACTTCTGTAATAGAATTAAGGTTCACTGGGTTTCTGCAATGTCAGATCTACTGGTTCTCAGTCTTCATTCTGCTTAAGCATTGGTCAGTCTTTGGCATTTTTCTTCATAACAAGCACTTGGACAGTCAAATAATATTATATACAGATTATTTACCATGACTTATACCATTGTTTCCCCCCTGCTACAAGATCTTACCATGTACTGTCCCCTGTGTTTACAATGTTTTTTCACTCCCCCACCCTTGTCCCTCCCCCACTATTCTTCCCTTCTGAATCTCCAGTAATTAGTAGAGTTCTTTGCACATAGTTGGTGTTTAATAATGCTTATTAAATAAATGAATAATTAATATTCCAGCCAAACTGCCGTAGTTTAAGAATTTTGTATTTAGAAGCAAAAACATCTTTATGAAAGAAATCTTGCTTGGAACCCTAACACATAAATGAGAAAAAGCAGAGCATTCTAGTTACAGCTGGCAGAGGGTGCTGGGGACAGGGTGGGCACACAGGTGGGGAGTGGTGGGCACACAGGAAGTTTGAGTCTCAGAAGCCTGTTGAATCCTTGGTTAAGCTTCTAAGTTTCTCCTTTCCCTGGACCCCAAGACAGCTTGGGAGAATCAGAGGGCTCCCCAGAATGCAGCTGTAACACCTCTGCTCCAGGCAATTATTCTGAAAAAAACTAGAGGTGAGAGATGTGTGTGTGTGTCATACATCCCTGCTGACCCAATAGTAAATTCAGGAAGCTTTAATCAAAGTGAGGGCAGTCACCATTCTCAGGCAAATTTCTATGTTGGCTCTTAAATACACAAATTGCTTATTTAAAAGTCAACAGAGAAGATCCTTTCCCCTCTTGCCAGCTCTTGTTTTATACCTCCTTGGTCAGAAGCACTTAAGGGGCAACTGCGTACATGATTATTAAGAGTAATTTCCTATTCTGCATGCAAAACAAAGCAAATACCTTGTGAAATGGCATTGTTTTGGGGCAGTAATATACATATTGTAGCATTTCATTAATTCCTTTTCATTTATGCACTTAACTCTGTGAAGGTTACTGACAGTTGATTTAAAATACGTATTACTTTAGCTGGTAAGAGTACGTAAAATCACTAAATCAAATTTGCCATGAACATCAACTCAGAAAAATTAAACATGTGGATAGTCACCAAGGACAAAAGGCCAGCACACTTCCATATATTTTCTCTTCTTGGGTTTTTGCTAAGCAATGAATTCTTCCTACTTTAAACACAGCTGTGAAGTTTCTGTTGGAATCAGCTCTCATTTTTAGTGGCTGCTTCTTTGTGCATCAGAGGCATCAAGTAAATTTTTACAGGAAAAGAGGTGTTTAAAAACCTCTTTTAAAAAGGTACATGGAAATCAACAGTGTATTTTATAATAAAAATTATCAATGGGCTTCTTGTGTTTTTTTGATGTATCTTGCCTAAACCACCGCGTTTTACTTTTGACAAGACTCTTTGGCAGGACTTTGTTCTGTCAAAAAGAGGGTGCCAGTGTTCACATATTGAAAAATCATGAAATGGCCTTTTCATCCCTAGTTGTCTTCCAATGTCACTGTCCCTCTTTTTTACCTTTGTAGAGGTAAAACTTCTGAAATTTCATTGCATCGAATGTGAAGTTGGGTGAATAAATGTGTTTGTAAAAATCCATAAAAAGAAAAGAATGATTTCTCCTCTCTGCTTCTGAGCTGTACTTCGTGGTATCCCAGGTATCCATAAGTTTCCAAGTACCAGGCTTGCGAACCTGTTCTTAGCAAATGAACCAGTTAGAATGACAATGTTAATTTAATTTGAATGACTGTGGGTCAACATCACTCTGTTAAACAGCACTGACATACATATTTTGCAGTAAAGCACAAGCTCTATTTAACTTCCCATGCTCTAGACACTGTGCTAGGTTCTGGAGTTACAGAAATGAAAAAACAGCCACTGCCTTTCGAGCACTGATGATTCACTGCTGGGAGAGAGGGGTGGGCAGATGAGCTTTTATAGGGCAGTGTGGCAGGTACTATGCCAGAGATCATGCACAGGATGCTACTGGTTAGGACCATTCCAGGATGTTCAGGGCCCCAGGGATATATTTGTTTAGAGAACAGTCTATATAAGCAATTTGATTTAAAAGTATGTTATAAAATCTTGGGCCCAGATGAGGTATATTGACTTACTGATGAAAACTTAGAATAGTGGGTAGAGAAGTGCTTAGATATTTGTTTTTTTTTTTTGGTCTCATCAGTGCATTTGAGGATTCTTTGTAGTGGCCAGGCACCATTGCTTCATGTTCTTTACTGTCCAATGTGCCATTTTCGGAGAATTTGATATTCCCATCATGAGAAAAAGACTGCTACATTGTTATTACTCACAATGCCATGGCTCTTCGGGACCTTTTTGTATTAAAATAAAACAGATCTTTGGTCCTCTGCAGGTCCCTAATATCAATTATTTAATGATAATTTCAGCAGGACTCAGGATGCTGTGTCAACTTTCAGGTCAGTTGTGGAGACCAACTTCCCAAAAGTTATTACTGTGATTCACTGATGACGACCACAAAGTCAAGTCTTACCCACAATTTGCAGGAAAATGTGAATGATAATTCATTTTCTGATCATGTAAAATTTACTGTTCAGAATATCATAGTATAAATTGAACAACACATCTTCCAAGCATATCTTCTCTTTAGGCTACAATCATTGCGTTTTTAGAATATGATCTCTCTTCAATGTTAACTACACCTGTGCCTTCTGTACTTCTTTACTTGTGAGGCAAAGAGGAGTAAGAGCCCACTGGCAGAACGAGAGGAGTGATCCTGTTAGGGCAAAGAATACTCATTCCTCATGTTCCTTATTCAGTATGTTTAAGAGGACTCAAAAGACCATGATGTCAACACATTGATCAGAAGCAAGAGAGGACATCAATGAGAAGGATCTGTTAACTCTGCAAAGTGTTGAAAGCTCTCAGAGGAGATAGGTTCAGCCACTCTTGCAGAAGTATCTGACACAGGTTATGAAAATTTGGAGATGGAGTGACCTCCTAGGGTCTAGCAGTGAGGCAAGGAGAGCACACAGAATAAAGGATTCCTGCTGCCATCTCCACTGCCTTCAGGAGCTATAGACTATAGGCAGCACTACAGTTAGAACAGAGATGAGTGAGAACAGAAACAAGAGTCCACACAGAGGGCTCTAGCACAAGGGTTGATGGTGGACAGTCAACATCTCAGAGACCTGAACTTGTCCTGGGTCCTGAGTGACAGTCATCCCCAATCAGCATGTCAATAACATCTAACTGTGAAATCTCATGCTCTGCTGTGGAAAAAAATATTGCGCTGGTCAATAAGAGCAATTTGTTGAGTAGGCCACCCTCCTGCAAACACTAACTTAGCCATGGGGTCCCACAGTATTCCTCAGGGCATGTGATCAGTCCTCTCCATGGGATAGTGGATGAGACAGTGCCCTGAAGAAAAACAATGGGAACCAGGGCGCACACATATTCAACTTCAGCCTTGAGACTTTGCACCCAAAGGGTATTGCTGGCCCTCGCTCATCCCAGGTCCTGGAAGATAATTTAGTACATCTCAAAGAAGTCAGTCTTACTCTTACAAACACAAGGTTTCCTGAGGTATAGGACATGGGATGTAACCTTGAATGTCTAAATTTAGTGTCATGTTAATTGATACAAAGACAAAGAGGTAGACATTCAATCATCCTGGAGAAAAAGAAGACAAGGTAAGCTTTCTGAAGAGATCCTGTTTTAGTTGTCTCTTGAAGGATGATACTGTATTAGGTAGCTAGACAAGGGAGGAAAACTATTGCAAGCAGAAAGGACAATGGGTATAAAGCATAGAGACTGTGAAGCTGCATGCTCTATTTGGGAAGCTGTAAGTAAATCACTGTAGCTGTAGTGAAGAGGTCATGTAGGACTTTGCTATTCCAGGTGTGGGCTGCAATAGCTCACAAGTAGCATCAGTATTATTTGGGAGCTTACTGAAATGCAGAATTTCAGGGCCCACCCTAGGCTTATGAGCCAGAATTTGTATTTTAACAAGAACCTACTCCTCTTCATTCATATGAAATTTGATGCTTGAGAAGCTTCGCAGTTTCCTAAAATGGAAACGTAATAGTGAACTGGAGCCAGATGCTAGAGTTTGGATTTTACTCTGTAGCTAAGAAGAACTCATTGTATTTCAAGCAAAGCATTAAGATGATCATATTCTGCTTTTAGAAGAGTTGGGTAGCAACAGTGTAAAGAGAACTGCAGAAGGGCAGGCTGTGGGAGTGAGATGATGGAGAAAAGTGCTATGGTCTAGGCAAGACAAGAGAAGAGGATGAATTACGGCAGGGAGATGGAAAGTGGGAATGCTATTTCTCAAATAGAATTGCAAAACATGCTAGGATATAAGTGAGATAGATTGAAGAGACTAGGATGATATGCAAAAATCTGAGTGATTGATATCTCATGGCAGATAACCATGAGAAAGCATATATAAGATGAACAGATTTTTGTGCAAGAAGATGAAGAACTTGAGGCGTGTGAGGGATATTTAAGGGAAAATGTTCAGAAGACATTATGTGTATGGGAACAGGGCTCAGAGAAGAATGTAGGCTGCAGGTTCAAATTTGGGAGTCAGCATATAGGTAGTAATTAATATCAAGGCAAAGGATGAAGTCACCAGAAAGAGGAGAATGGTGGTTTAGAATGAAGCATCAGACAATACTAAGATTTAATGGTAAATAAAAAACAAATCTGCAAGAAAGAGTTCAGACAAGTAGAAGGAAAACTAGAAAAGACTGGACACAGGAACTAGGGGAAAGTTTTCAAAGATCTTTCAATATGATCAAGCATTGCAGCAAGGCCAATGAGGAAGGACTAAAGGGGTCTTGAAATTGGTTCATGGAGACACTGGAGTGCATCATTCCAGGAATGGAAAGTGGTATGTATGGATTAAGAGAAATTAGAAGGCTGCGAGAGCCAGTATAGATGAACTTGAAAATAGTGGCCTTCAAAATGTGGTTCCTTAATCAGTAGCATCAGCATTCTCATGTTCCAGGAAATGCAAACAGCAGAACAGCAAAGAAAAAGCTTTAGCATGGCAGTACCTTTTTATTTTTAAAGGTAAAGATTTTTATTTACAGAAGCCTGGACTTCTTTTAGTGTATAATTTTGTTGAAATATAAATAAGATCACATTTTATTTATATTTTCATACATATGCATGTATATATGAATATATATTTATGAAAGCATACAAATCAAAAGTTTACAGCTGAATGAATTTTCATGAAGAAAGCACGCCACTGTAAGTGCACCAGGATCAAAAGGAGAATATTACTAGCACCTGCAGAAGACACCTTCATCTCTCCCATTCTTGAGGATATAGTACAATGACTTCTAATTCCATGGATTGTCAGTTTACATGAGTGGAAACACGTAGAACATACTTGTTTGTGACTAGTTCAATATTACATTTGTTAGAGTTATTCTTGTTGTATTTGGGTATTTGGTTTTTGTTTCTTCATTTTATTTGGTGTATAGTATGCCATCATACGCATATACTATAACATTTGAATGGACATTTGAGTAGTGTCCAGTTTGGGGCTATTACAAATATTAGATTGGTGCAAAACTAATTGTGGTTCTTGCCATTAAAAGTAACTTGCACCAAACTAATAGTGCTGCTATTAACATTCCTGTGATTTTTTGGTAAATATATGTCTACATTCTAGGGAGATATATAGAATTCTAGATCATAGGGTAATGTATGTCTGCTCAGCTTAGTAGATACTATTAATTTTCAAAGTGGTTATACCAGTTTACACTACTACCAGCAGAATACAGCACTTCTAGCTTCTGTATATCCTCACCAACACTTAGAACTGTTTATTTTTCTCAAATGGCCTTGTTGGTTAGAATACAGTGGCATTGCATTTCCCCAATGACTTATAAAGTTGATCCTCCTTTTCTATTTTCATTGACCATTTGCATATCTTCTTTGAAGTTTCTGTTTAAAGTGTTTTGCCCGCTGTTCTATTGGATTGTCTGCCTGTTTTTTTACAGGGCTGGGGTTTTTTAATTTCTAAAATCTTAGCTTTCTGTACCTTAGAGCATGTACTTTATTGCTAAACATAATATGTCAATAATAGCAGACAAGATAAGCCACCTGGCTGAGGTTGAGTCCCCTTAAGCAAAGGCTAACTGATAATCTAAAATACAGCAGCAGCAACAACAACCATAATAATGCTCCTAATGTGATAAAAAAAAATGTAGGGGGAATGTTGATGGTTAGAAGACAAAAAAACAATCACATTTATTCCTAGAAAAACTGAAAGCCACATATGGACACACACAGAAAGAATATGGGATTATTTAAATCTCAATGTCAATTTTTAAAATGTCATTATTATAGGAAATCAGATAAACAGCATTATTTAAGTTTTCAAGTAATGAATGAACCCATGTTGTCCCCAATTTACTAATTATCTTCTTGCATCATAGCTTAATTGTTCCCTAATGAATGCCTTGCCATTTTCAAATATTGATTAATTACATTTAAAAATTTATAATTTTCTGACTTCTTTGTGTAGATTGGTTTAGATACACAGACTGCAGTTACACATTCTGGGTGGGGCATCCCCCAAATCTAATAAGGACATTGTTAATAAAACTATTACACAACCCATGCTAATTCTGGGAAGAGATACAGGAAAGCATTACAAACTCAGTGAATAAAAAACAATCTCCTACATTTACATGTTTATCCTTGTATTTTTTATGTTAAAAGCCAACTAAAAAGAGACAGAAAATCTGACTTGATAATTGCTTTCAGCCCCCTTAGTATTTGACATGTCTAGATCCTTGCAATGGTGTGTCATCAACTGCTGAAGGGCCATACTATTTTATATTTGCAGCCCCATTTTCTCCTAGTTGTATAAAGACATTTAAAAAAATGAATTTAAAAAAATTACCTTTTAGGGACCTAGGTTCCTGTCCTCTAATCTGTCTGAGTTGTCTAGGTGTAGTTTGCACAGAAACCACTTATACTTGCTTATTTTCAGGCCATTAGTGGGTACCATTTTCTACAATTAGATTACCAGCTCTTTGGATGGTAGAGGCCATTCTCTGTGGTTTTGAAACAGGAGCTGAGCACATCTGCCTTTGTGGGTTAAGCACACATTCTGACCTTGGCTTTGACCTCATTAGCACATAGTCCAAATTACTGAATTCCCATTAATGACTGACTAGATGATTCGCTGATGACTAATTTAACCAGTATTTCCTTCTATCTTGGCCTCAGGTTGGAATTTGTAAGCCTTCTGGAGAGAAAAACAATTATTGAAACTAGATTCTCTCTTTCTTTCTTCCATTTCAACATCATTATCAATCCTTCCCAGAGAGCACTGCTGAGTACCGATTCAGCAGACACCGATTTAAATCCTTCCTCTGCCATACACTTAGCAGCAGTGCGACCTGGGACAGGTTAGTCAGAGAAATTGAGTCTCAAGAAGACTCTGCATATCAGGGAAGAATGTAAATTTGTTAATATGTGCGGAACACTTGGTGCAGTGTCTTACATGTGGTAAACACTAAAAAAAGGTGGATAGCAATATTATTATTATGATTATACTCATAATAACCTTGGAATAAAATTGTGGCCCTTTAAAAATGGAAGAGAACAGAAAGATAACGAGAAGAAAGAATTTTGAGGTCCAGAGACATGAAGTGACTTTTTCAAGGTTACGTAGTTTATGAATAGCAGAACTGAGACTGAAACCAAAATTTTCTGATTCCTGGACCAAAGCCCTTCCCATCTCGGCAGATGGCTTTCCTACGTAATACGACTGAGGTCTCCCATAGTTAGAAGCAACACCCAAAGCTGATGCTATTAAATAAAGAAGATATAACAGACAAGTTAAATGCTATATGAAAATACAGCTTCCTGCAAGGGACCTGAGAAACAACGCTAGATTAGGTGAAAGGTCAAAGAGATGCCTGTTTTGTGGGGCCTCAAGCACAAGACAGGCTAATAATAGAGACAGGGTAATGTAAAACACTGCTTATAGAAGTAATTAATTTCATAAAAATGTCCATATCACTGCCAATGACCACCATCTGATCACAACTGTCTTTCATAAAATACAGATTTTCTTTCTGTGAGTTTTTATTTGTTTGTTTTCAAAAATTTTGCTGGAGACATGCCACTGTACTCATTTCTACTTTGGTCTGCTCAAAACTGAGTTGTGTCTTCAATCCCTGGTAAAAACAAAATTGACATTTTTCTTCCAGTTTCTAATTTCCTGGCACAATAGTAGATACAGATGTATGCATTTAGCCTGAAATTAGGCCTTGAGAGACTCTAACTAGCACCCTAACTTGGAAAATTGTCTCATGGATGCTGAATGGCAAAAGTTAGAGACAGAGTATAAGACTGTGGATGGGTTTATTATGTAATGTGATACATGGCTATACTTTACTGGTATTTCTTAGACATCAGTATAAATATTTTAGATAGTTGATATTTGGGGGAAATGTATATTTGCTGAGTATACTGAATTATATTATTGGCACACACGTCCTTTAACATCTTGCACAGCTATTAAAATATAATAAGTTAAAATACTTGTTTTTTCCTTTTTTATCATTTAGTATTTATTTTTTATTTTTCAGCTTCATTTATTTATTATAGGTATGTATATATGTATGTATTTTTCTTTCCTCTGAAAAAAAAAATGGGATACGTGTGCAGAACGTGCAGGTTTGTTACATAGGTATACGTGTGCCATGGTGGTTTGCTGCAACTATTAGCCCATCCTCTAAGTTCCCTCCCCCTCACGTTCCACCCCCTACTAGGCCCTAGTGTGTGTTGCTTTCTTCTTTGTGCCCATGTGTTCTCATTGTTGAAGTCCCACTCATGAGTGAGAACATGTGATGTTTGGTTTTCTGCTCCTGTGTTAGTTTGCTGAGGATGATGGTTTCTGGCTTCATCCATGTCCCTGCAAAGGACATGATCTCATTTCTTTTTATGGCTGCACAGTATTCCATGGTGTATATATACTATATTTTCTTTATCCAGTCTGTCATTGATGGGCATTTGGGTTGGTTCCATGTCTTTGCTATTGTAAATAGTACTTCCATAAACATGTGTGTGCATGTGTTTTTATAGTAGAATGATTTATATTCCTTTGGGTGTATACCCAGTAATGGGATTGCTGGGTCAAATGGTATTTCTGGTTCTAGATCCTTGAGAAATCACCATACTGTCTTCCAAAATGGTTGAGCTAATTTACATTCCATCCAAGAGTGTAAAACCATTTCTATTTCTCTATAAACTCGCCAGTATCTATTGTTTCCTGAATTTTTAATAATCGCCATTCTGACTGGTGTGAGATGGTATCTCATCATGGATTAGATTTGCATTTCTCTGATGACCAGTGATGATGAGCTTTCTTTCATATGTTTGTTGGCTGTGTAAATGTCTTCTTTTGAGAGGTGTCTGTTCATATCCTTTGCCCACTTTTTAATGGGGTTGTTTTTTCCTTGTAATTATGTTTAAGTTCCTTGTAAATTCTGAATATTTGACCTTTGTTCAGATGGGTAGTTGGCAAAATTTTTCTCCCATTCTGTATCACTCTGATGATAGTTTCTTCTTTTGTGCAGAAGCTCTTTAGTTTAATTAGATCCCATTTGTCAATTTTGGCTTTCATTGCAATTGCTTTTGGCATTTTTGTCATGAAGTCTTTTCCCATACCTATGTCCTGAATGGTATTGCCTAGGTTTTCTTCTGGGGTTTTTATGGTTTTGGGTACTACATTTAAGTCTTTAACCCATCTTGAGTTAATTTTTGTATAAAGTGTAAGGAAGGTGCCCAGTTTCTGTTTTCTGCATATGGCTAGCCAGTTTTCCTATTCGTTAACTGAATAGAGATCATTTCCCCATTGCTTCTTGTTGTCAAGTTTGTTGAAGATCATATGGTTATAGATGTGTGGTGTTATTTCTGAGGTCTCTGTTTTGCTCTATTGGCCTATATACCTGTTTTGGTACCAGTACCATGCTGTTTTGGTTACTGTAGACTTGTAGTATAGTTTGAAGTCAGGTAGCATGATGCCTCAAGCTTTGCTCTTTTTCTTAGAATCGTCTTGGCTATACAGGGTCTTTATTGGTTTCATATGAAATTTAAAGTAGTTTTTTCTAATTACGTAAAGGAAGTCAATGTTAGTTTGATAGGAATAGCATTGAATCTATAAATTACTTTGGTCAGTATGGCCATTTTCATGATATTGATTCTTCCTATACATGAGGATGGAATATTTCCCATTTGTTTGTGTCCTCTCTTATTTCTCTGAGCAGTGGTTTGTAGTTCTCTTTGAAGAGGTCCTTAATGTCTCTTCTTAGCCATATTCTTAGGTATTTTGTTCTCTTTGTAGCAATTGTACATGGGAGTTCATTCATGATTTGGCTCCCTGCTTGCCTAGTGTTGGTGTAAAGGAATGGTTGTGATATGTGCACATTGATTTTGTATCCTGGACTTTGCTGAAGTGGCTTATCAGTTCAAGAAGTTTTCAAGCTAAGATGATTGGGCTTTCTAAATGTAAAATCATGTCATCTGCAAACAGAGACAACTTGATTTCCTTTCTTCCTATTTGAATATCCTTTATTTCTTTCTCTTGTCTGATTGCCCTGACCAGAATTTCTAGTAGCATGTTGACTGGAAGTGGTGAGAGAGGGCATCCTGGTTTCGTACCAGTTTTCAAAGGTAATACTTCCAGATTTTGCTCATTCAATATGATATTGGCTGTGGGTTTGTCATAAATAGCTCTTATTATTTTGAGATAAGTTCCATCAATACCTAGTTTATTGAGAGTTTTTAACATAAAGGGATGCTGAATTTTTGTCTGCATCTATTTAAATAATCATGTGGTTTTTGTCTTTGGTTCTGTTCATGTGATGGATTATGTTTATTGATTTGTATATGTTGAACCAGCCTTGCATCCCAGGGATGAAGCCAGCATGATCATGGTGGGTAGGTTTTTTGATGTGCTGCAGGATTCAGCTTGCCAGTATTTTATTGAGGATTTTCGCATTGATGTTCATCAGGGATATTGGCCTGAAGTTTTCTTTTTTTGTTGTGTCTCTTCCCAGTTGTGGTATCAGGATGATACTGGCTTCATAAAATCAGTTAGTGAGGAGTCCTTCCTTTTCAGTTGTTTGGAATAGTTTCAGAAGGAATGGTACCAGCTCCTCTTTGTATTTCTGGTAGAATTCAGCTGTGAATCCATCTGGTCCTGGGCTTTTTTTGGTTGGTGGGCTATTAATTACTGCCTTAATTTTAGAGTTTGTTATCAATGTATTCAAGGATTTGACTTCTTCCTGGTTTAGTCTTGGTAGCTTGTGTATGTCCAGAAGCTTATGTTTCTTCTAGATTTTCTAGTTTGTATAGAGATATTTATAGTATTATCTGATGGTAGTTTATATTTACATGGGGTCAGTGGTTATATCCCCTTTATCATTTTACATTGTGTCTATTCAATTCTTCTCTCTCTCCTCTTTATTAGTCTAGCTAGTGGTCTATTTTGTTTTGTTTTGTTTCAAAAAACTAGCTCCTGGATTCCTTGATTTTTTGGGGGTTTTACCTGTCTCTATCTCCTTCAGTTCTTCTCTGCTCTTAGTTGTTTCTTGTCTTCTGCTAGTTTTTGAATTAGTTTTCTCTTACCTCTCTAGCTCTTTTTATTGTGATGATAGGGTGTCAATTTGAGATCTTTCTAGCTTTCTGATGTGGACATTTAGTGCTATAAATTTCACTCTTAACACTGCTTTAGCTATGTTCCAGAGATTCTGGTACATTGTCTCTTTGTTCTCATTGGTTTCACAGAACTTCTTGATTTCTGCCTTAATTTCATTACTTACTGAGGCATCACTCAGGAGCAGGTTGTTCAATTTCCATGAAATTGTGTGGTTTTGAGTGAATTCTTAATCCCGTGTTCTAACTTGATTGCACTGTGCTCCAAGAGACTGTTTGTTTTGATTTCAGTTCTTTTGCGTTTGCTGAGGAGTGTTTTACTTCCAATTATATGTGGTCAATTTTAGAATAAGTGTCATGTGGCACTGAGGAGAATATCCTAAATTTATTGATTTGGGGATGAAGAGTTCTATAGATGTCTATTGGGTCCACTTGATCTAGAGCTGAGTTCAAGTCTTGAATATGCTTGTTAATTTTCTGTCTTGTAGATCTAATACTGACAGTGAGATATTCAAATCTCCCACTATTATTTGTGGGAGTTTAAGTCTCTTTGTAGGTCACTCTCTGCTTATGCATTAAGAAAAGGATGTATTTACAGAAAAAGAGGAATACAGGAATTTCCTCCTGTGTTCCTTTTTTCCTCCTGTATTCTTCCTGGTTTGATTTTCAGAATCTTGGCTTTTACAAAGAATGGGGAGAAACTCCAAGAATGAGAGGTCTCCTAGATTACATCCTCTCCTAACCCTAATGTCCCTCTACCATCCCAAATGTACTTACCAAAAAAACTTCATGAACCTTGTTGAGGGAGAAGTGGAGGGAAAGAAAGAGGGAAAGTTAAGAGGTTTGGGAGGGAGAGAGAAAAAAAGGAGGGAAAGAGGGGAGAGAGAGAGAGAGAGAAATACAGACATGTGTTCTGCTCTTGATCTGGGAAGGCCAATTCCTTAGAATCTTGGAACAGAGGAATCATCTTCTGTTCCTAGTTCTTTGGTGGTCAAAGGCTCAAGGAGAAAATGGCTGCAGGATATATGGTAGGTGGGGCTTAACACAACCTCATCAAGAGAGTCTCCTGACTTGAGTATAGCTCAAGAAAGTGCTGCCATTTCCTCACTCCAAAGAAAGGCCTGGCAGTGGTGGTGAATCCCACCAGAGGAGAGGAGTAATCTGGAGCAGATTTAAGCATTGAGCATAAGGCCTGTGTGGAAAGAGGAATATCCTCAGCAAATGCTGCATTGACAGGTGGCATTGAACACCATCTCTTTCTCCTCTCTTCTGGTCAATGCATTGGTACTATTTTAGATTATTGGACATTAGCATGACCTCAGGAAGAGGGAGGAACCCCAGATTAAGATGCCATTGAGTTTCCAAAAATCTAGAGGATGGGGGTGGTGGAGTTTGACACAGAAATTAAGATGTATAAACAGATAAGGACAGTTACATTTCTTGCATAGCCAAGGTCAGGGACTAACATTCTTGCTATAGAAGATTATGTTCTCTTTATTCCCATTACATAACTTATTTATTTATTGAACAGTAGCTTATAAAGGATCTCTGGATGCCAGGTCCTGGTACAAGATTTATATGAGAACAAAATCTTGGATGTAACACATTCTTGAGAGTCAGATTTTAGTATGGAAATTACAATAAAAAACAACAACAATAGGCCACCTTTTGTAGGAAGAGAACATAATTACTGTGATGTTTAGACTCTCATACTTTAAAGGTAAATCTTTGACATTTTTATCCTTCTGGGAAAAAAACAGAAGTTAATAGGACTCGTTAAAAGAAAGCAAAGTTTTCTTCCTTGTACCAATTCACTGTTATTTATTAATCTCTTCTTATTAAGTGTTAACTTGCAAAATTAACAATCCAGTGTTTTAATGGGAAAAGAAACAAAAAGGTTGAAAATGGAGCATTTAAATTGCTAGTGGAAATTTTTAAATTGGAATCATTAACTGGACTGCATTTAAAATTGATATTATAGCAGCCACCTTAACTTCTACACAATTTACTCTGACACTCTTTTGTCGTGGGACTATTTTGGAAAATTCTGATTTGGACCAAATGTAGATTCTGTGAACTCTGAGCAATATTTATTCAGGATTGCTCTTCATGAACTTCAGTTTCTGTGTTCATAGAGAGAATCACCCTCTCCTGCCACCCACTATGCCACCATCTGAAATCTTATCCATCTCCAGGTGTGGAAGTCATTTCCTGGGCTCCATCTTTGCATGCTTATTGTTCCAGCAACAAAATTGAAGCTCAGGAAGTGAATGTTTCAAGTTGTATTCCTTGTAAGCAGACCCTGAAATGAGGGCTTGTGCAAAAGTGATTTATTAGGGAGCATCCCCAGGCAAATGAGGGCGGAGGGAAGTAGAACTAAGAAGAGAAGGATCAGGGAGGGTATGTGCATAGACAGGTGGCATTGAGCACAACCTATTTCTCCCCTCTCCTCATCAATGCATTGGTACTATCTTAGGTTCCTGGAAAGTAGCATGACCACAGGAAGAGGGAAGAACTCTGATTTAAATGCCATAGAGTTTCCAAAAACCTAGTGGATCGGGGGAGGTGGAGTTTGAAACAGAAATTAAGATTTGCGGACAGATAAGGACAGTTACATTTCTTGCACAGCCTATTCCTGTAGAGTCCCTCAGGAATAACTTTGGCTCAGTTACTCAGGGGAGGTCTGGAGATGGTGTAGGTCACACCTCAGACAACATTTCTTTTCTTTTCTTTTTTTTTTTTTTGAGACAGAGTCTTGTTCTGTCACCAGGCGCCAGGCTGGAGTGCAGTGGCGTGATCTCAGCTCACTGCAACCTCCGCCTCCCGGGTTCAAGCAATTCTCCTGCCTCAGCCTCCCAAGCAGCTGTGACTACAGGTGCATGCCACCACGCCCAGCTAATTTTTGTATTTTTTAGTAGAGACGGGGTTTCACCATGTTGGCCAGGATGGTCTCGATCTCTTGACCTCATGATCCACCTGCCTCAGCCTCCCAAAGTGCTGGGATTACAGGTGTGAGCCACCGTGCCTGGCCCAACATTTCTTAATAGTTTTAGAGAGAATTAAGTCCTAATTTCTAAAGGCATCCACTGTAGGCAATGAATTAATTTCTCTTCTATGCATCCAGAATGGTGTCAATTGTGTCCCATCCTTGGGGGAACTGAGAAAATCATCACAGAAATCATGTTCTGTCTTCTGTGATTCAGATGAGGAACACTGGTTGAGAAAAGCAATGAGGGTATCTGAATCTGGAGGATGGAGAAACTGATGTATTTTGTACTCCCATTTCCATCAGTCTTGGTTAAAGGCTGCCACTCAGGGATGACACCCATTCTTCGGTTCTTGGGGCTTTCTCTGCCAGCAGATTAAGTGGGTTCTCACAGGCAGTTATTGGACAAACACATGGGTGTTGGCTGTGGGGGTGGAAGCACAATGGGAGCCATCGTACATGAAAATGGTGATTGAATCCAAGGACATTTGGAAGGAATGCTGATGGCATCTGCTCCAGCCTATCCCTCTGTCATGCAGATCTACTCATGCCTCATGTTAACTTTACTCCATTGTTTCTTAGGATAGAGCTGGTCATAATTTCTAAAAAAAAAAAAACAAAAAAAAACACCCCAAAACCTTTAAGAAGAAGGTCCGTGCAATGAGCTACAACCCCTCCTGTTGCAGATAGATATTGATCACCTATTTCCTGTCCCACTCATCCTAGATTTTGTTTACCCTTGGCCGGTACTCTGCAGATCTGGTGGCTTGCCTAGAGGGTGATCCAGATATTCATCCCTGTGGGGGCTGGGATGTGATTACAGTGCCTTTGCTCTAATTGCTTGCTTGTAGTTGAAACTGGACAAAAGACCCAGAGATGACTGAGTGGGTTCTGAATTCCAGATAGTCTTCTTCCTGGCACACTATGTAGCAGCAGTTCTACCCTCTCATTATAGTCAGGACTATTGACCCTGGCAATCCAGCAACTTTTTGCTGTGTCTGCCTACTGACACTAGTGGTCCAAAATGTCCTAAAAGTTGTAGCATTAGGTTTAGTGGGGCCCTTGTTTCCTCTGGTGGAATTGTTTTCCTCCTGACCCTTAGGCAAGAACCATGGCCTCGAGACACACCAAAATCAACATCGCATGGAAGCCTAAATTTCCCCAAGAATGCACTGGATTTGATGATGAGAGGAGCCATTTCTACTTTACTACTTGGTTCCTGGACCCTTATTGGGGACAACACCATACAGTGATTACTGGTTCAACCTGAATGATGAAGCTATAATCCCACAGGTTATCATTTCTAAGAGAGTGTCTTAATTGCATCCGTAAGAAGCCATTCTAAAATTCTATATAAAAAGCAGCTTTGAGATGATGTGGTATATGATAGGATCAGTGGATATTGTGACACAGTGCTCATGTTTGCATCTTCTTTGATGTAAAGTAGGTCAGTTGGCTTGAAATGATGTCACGTAGTTTCAGTCAAATGAGACTTGAGGTATGTAAGTCAGACACTCTGGGATCCCTCAGATAGAGGTGCTGGCCAAAGTTCTTCTGGTAGGAAATGCAAATCCATCTCCAGAATATGTGCTTATCCTAGTCAGGACAAATTATTGTAATATTATTCTTTCTATAGTAGAAGGGATTGGATGTAATAAGCTTTTCACCAAGAGGCTGTTTTGTCTCCTTAAGGCATGGTTTCATATCAAGGGCTCAGATTTTGTTTCTGGTGTTGACAGGGTGGACATTTATCAGCAACTGTAACTGGATCAGCCTTGGCACATAGGAGTTCATGCTATTAGGTTGATGGAGAGTCTCCATTTCTACAACTCTCCTCCCTTCCTCTCCTTTCCCCTCCCCTCCTCTCCCTTCACCTCCCTTCCCCTCCCCCTCTCCCTCCTCTCCTCTCCTCTCTTCTCTTCTCTTCTCTTTCTCTTCTCTTCTCTTCTTATTCTATCCATGGTTCATTTTTGGAGGTCATTGCTGAAGCACTAGAATGGCTCTGGACAGAGACTAGCTGGAATCTTTCAGATGACTCTTGACTACTTTATTGTTATATTCATCCATTTTCATAGTGCTAGGAAGAAATACCTGAGACTGGGTAATTTATAGAGAAAAGAGGTTTAATGGATTCACAGTTCCACATGGCTGGGGGAGACCTGACAAACATGGCAGAAGGCAAAGGAGGAACAAAGGCACATCTTAGAATGGCAGCAGGCAAGGCAGCATGTGCAGGGGAGCTGCCCTTTATAAAACCATCAGATCTCATGGGACTTATTCACTATCACAAGGACAGCATAGGACCCCCCACCCCATGACTCAATTACCTCCCACTGGGTCCTATCCAAGACACATGGCGATTATGGGAGCTACAATTCAGGATGAGATTTGGGTAAGAACACAGCCAAACCAAATCAAATGTGTAGTGCCTTCCCTACATTAGATTCTGTGGTGGACACTTAGATGTAAAACAAAGATTGTTACACTTAGCGTTTTACTCCTACGGGTATATGGCTATATCTACATGACTTTTTTCCTTCCCCTATGCTCCAATCTTTTTCCTTCTAGTTTCTGATCAACCTGTCAATGTATTTACCACACTCAAGAGCTCATGTATATTTTTACCTTTGGCCACTTCTTCCCCTCCACACAGTAGATAACCAAGTATACTGCTTAAAGTTCTGCCCAAATGGAAAAAAGTATTTTCCTTATCAAAAGGCCACCCATTAGTGGGTAAGAAAGTCAACATAGTCCTGAGATAGGATCATAAATGCGTACTTTTGTTTATTTCAGGTGAATGAGAACTGCTTCTAACATTTCTTATAGAGGAGTGTTAGAAATAATTAATTAGCCAGATGCATAACTACATACCAAGTACCAGAGTCAGTATTAACCTGTTGTAGTAAACATATTATGGTCATTGCAACTTGGTTAATTTTTCGTGATCCCCTGTCTGCCATGATTCATTGATTTTGTGTGTATCAAATTGGTGGCTGAAGAGGAAATGTGTGGGGAAACCTTTCCTCAGTGTTTGTTAAATGTTTGAGAGTGGTATTAATCCCTGCCATTTCATTTGAATATAATGTAGTTTCTGATTGTCAATCTTGGCCAAGTTGAGGGGTAGGGAATAGTTTTAGGGGATTTCATTCAGTCTTTTCTCCCATGATGATCTTTACACCAGAGGTTAATGTGCCAAGGTAAGCGTTCTTCAAACTGCTGAATATATCAGCTCTTATTCTGAGATTTCTCTCTCATTTAATGTAGGACGTCATTTATTCCAGACTTCCAGGAACCACTCTATCAGTGTGTTAGGATTGACTCCAGATGCTTTTGCCAGGATATTGAATCATGAATATTAAGTCATGGAATAATGTCCCTGTGTCAACAAACTCTCCCTTACAATGTCTTATGTTCTACCAAACACCTCTTACTGAGTCTAGTACCCTCAAAATCCTCCCTGAGCCATGTTCACTTGGTTTCTACCAATACATATTAGCTAGGTACTGAAGCACTTTTGGTGAATAATCCATTCTCTTCTGTTTTAGTTTATTTAGGCTACTATACTAAAATACTGTAGATGGGGTAGCTAATAAACAACAGAGATTTATTTGTCACAGTTCTGGAGGCTGGGAAGACCAGATTAAGGCCAGCAGATTTGATGTCTGGTGAGGCCTCATTTCCTGGTTCATAGATGGCACCTTCTCACTGTGTCCTCACATGTTAGAAGGGCAAGGCAGCTCTCTGGGACTTCTTTTATAAAATAAATGGGCTTTTCTTAACCCCGTATCTCCTCATGATGTAATCATCTTACAAAGTCCACACCTTCTAATACCATCACACTGGTGATTAGGTTTCAACATTTAAATTTCAGAGGGACACGGACATTCAGACCATAGCATGTCTTGTATTTTTCCAGTTGATCCATGTTGAGACTTGACCCTAGTCATGGGTTTAGTGGCCTGTAGGGAGGTGGGATGGATATTGAAGAAACCGAAGAACCAGTCCTAATTTACAGATATAGTTCTTATCAATTACCCTATTATAGCATGCTAAGGGTTATTTTCGCATGATTTACCTCCAACAATGGAATTAATTCCTGTTGCCATCTGGTCAGCAACTGATCCAACTCGAGAATCCTTTCCTGAGAGTCCACTTCCTATGACCACATCTAGTACCAGCTGTCTTAGATTAGATTCTCCAGAAGTAGAATCTGAGGCAGAGCCATATGGAAGTGATTTATTAGGAAATGTTTCTAGGAAAAATAGGGAAGGGAGTGGGGATATGTGACCAGGAAGGGAGAGAGGCCATGTGAGGGTGTTTTAAAGAGGGTAACTAGCTTAGTTTCCTAGAGGATCTCAGAAAACAGTATAGACCACACTTCAAAATGTCCTGATTAGGGGAAAGGGATTTGGAGTATTACCCTGCCACAATTGGTCAGTGTTTAAGAGTGCACCCGAGGTGACATGAATTCTGGCACTTCTGGCTCTCTGTGTATGCAGACAAAGAGAATTCTGGCAGCCAGGACAGCCCTACGACAAGGAGATGCAGGTTCTGGCTGTGAGCAGTAAAACACATTGGTAGCTGCTGTGCATGAGCGTTTTAAAGAGATCAGAGCAGGTATGGGGAGAGCACTGGCAGTACCTGCCACTGTCATCTAGGAATAAGCACTGAGGAAAAGATTCATGTGCGACTAGATAGCAGTCCTGTAGAAGAGAGAGTATATTTATCTTCCCATACTATTTATATTTTGACTATCTTTACAATAAATGTAGGCATGTATTGGCTTTATTCTTTGTAGTCAAATTTTGTTTCAATAAGTAGGCTACATGAATCCATAGTCCTAGTCTGGTGGACTGATGAAGAAAAGAACTTATCCTTATCTATTCCCTGGTGAATTGTTGAGTGGAACTAATCCTCTCACTAAGGGGGAAAAAGACTAAGGGGAAAAGGGTCACTTCTTTAAATCCCCTTCTCTTGTCTAGATAGGTTGATCTTTGGTAAAGAGTTTGATAATTGAGCTATGGCATTTCTACTTTTGGGATGATAAATTGTTATGTTTTCGATGCAGCTTTCAGATCATCTCTTTGATATAAAAGCTATGGTTGTAATATGAAGAAAAATTGCTTATATTTTTAGACAGTTACATTTAAATAGCATGCTTCCTTAAAACAGAGACACACCAATATTCTTCCAAAAATGTGAAAGAAACAGATTTTAGCCTATCACCTTGAATGAGACTTTGGGTGTAAATGAGTCATTATAGCTAATGAGAAGTGTGCTTACACTGTGCATTGTCATTGCTCTGGATTATATATATCTGACCATTTCATTGTTTCTGGCCTGGGGCAAGCACAAATGAATGAACAATGGCTGGGATGTCGATGACTGAATGTCAGTTTGTGCCAGTCCACCTCTCCCATTCTCCTCTATTTTGATTTTTAAATAAGCATTAGGGCAGGAATTCCAAATATCATATCTTCATGTTGGATAAAGGAGGTTTTCATTCTGAGTTGGCTCAGTGAGTGGTCTCTTGGGTTGAAGCAGAACCATCTGCTACTTCTGTTTTGATTTTCACAGTCGAATGTACACCTTACTACATAAATATAATCTATGTATTCTTAATAAAATGACACCCTATTTATTTAATGAAAATTCAGAAGGTGACAGATAAATGGCCAGTCATATGACCAGAAGAGGGTTTTTCATTTGGTTTAAAGCTCATTTTCTTGTTGAGAACTTAGCTTTTAAATTTATTTGTAAAGAAATGTAATTAAATTGATTTTTTCCTGCTAATCCAGAAACAGAAAGTGGAAGGTATCAATGATTATTTTTTAGAATATGTCATCACCTCATGCTATTCCACCCTCTTCTGCTTCCTGCTCATGTATTTAAGAACTCCACAAAGATGTTCTCTTATCAATGAGCTGTGTTAGAAAAAACATATGGAAATTATATCCTGCTGGAAAACACACACCTTTCTATATCATACTAAAAGTTTTGCCAGTGTTTTGTAGGTGGTAAACATATTATTGGCAAAAATGCATTTTTAAAGTAATAACAGAATTTTTCATTTGAGACAACTATTTGAAATTACAATGCTTCTCTGCATGGTAATTTGAAAAAGTATTTTAATGTATGATTTTAGCTAAGTATATGAAATTATATGCTTAACTAATTAATACATTCTCATAAGTTCTCTTAGGCTATTTTTACATCAGATGATGAAATTTTGATCACTTACATAAATGATCAAGACATTCAGCTTGAGCTTTCAATTTCTCACTCTCCAAGTTTTCTGGTTTTAGCATTATTTGTAGTTTAACTCTACATGGGAAAACTAACCCTTTCAAAATAGTTTCTTTTCACTCTATTTTTGGATTTTTTTTCCTTTCCCAGTGACTCCTTTTGATAGTTTTCAGAAATTCCCATGTGCCCAAATAAACATGAGGTTATTCTTAGTATATTAGTAGTTATTATCATGGGAGAAGAATAATTTTAATATTAATAAAAATAATTTCCACTCACTGTTAAAATGAATTTGTTTATTTTTAAAAGTTGATTCAATGATTGATTTATATAGAATGTTAATTTTTTAAAAAGGGCAACTCTGTGTGGAATTGAAAAGCTTTTGGCATCCTTGCCTGCCCTGCACAATAAGAACCCAGAAATCATTCTACACATCAAATGGAAACCCAATCTCATAAACCTAAATAATAACTCCTAGTACTGATGCTCTATTATTAAGCTTTGCTGAGTCAAAGCACTTAAATAGAATTAACAAATAAAATTTTCAAAGACTCCCGTGAGGTAGGTAAATGTTTTCTTGCTTATTTCTTTAGAGACCGCAGTTCAGGGTACTTGCCAAAGCTAAAAGGTCATTGTTGCTGAGCTCAAGAGTGCCAAGAATTTTCTGGTTGCTAATCCAGTTCTTAGATGATTATAATTAGAGCTTGATATAAACTATGCCTAGTTTTGCATTTGGTTCAAATTAACATTAAAATTTCTTGACCCATTGAAATTATTATATACTTAATGGAATTGCAGAGTTGGAAATGTTTTGAAAATGATCTAGTCCAATTCTTCATTTATAGATGTTGAAAAACTGAAGCTTGGGAATGCCAAACCCTGCTCAGGCTCCCAGTCTTCTCTCCAATGGACTGCTGTGCAAAGATTTGATGGTCATGGCTTGATATGGAAACCTCCCAGTAGTTCAATAGAGTTTCCAAGAGATGGCATTAGATCTGTAAAGTAGTGGGTAACAAAGAAAAGAGGAGAAAAGTGTTCTAGAAGAAGAGGTGATGGGAGGTTGTTTTGTTCTGTTTTGTTTCTGATCAAGCTTCTTTCTGTGCTGAATGACACCATGCCCAAGGAAGCACATGTTCTGTTTCTTGGAAAAATTCCTTGGCTCAGAGCCATCACCACAGACCTTCTTAGACACCCAAAATGGGCAAAGAATACTTGCTTGAAAGAATATTTGTAATATTTCCCTTGAAAAGTCAAGGGTGGTAAGAGGTGAAGAAAAAGGGAGAGGTTGTAAGGGAAAAAATATGAGTGCAGATGTAGCAAACAAGGGGCAGATGAGACATGAAGATGAATTCTGGCCTCCCAAATATGGCATACCCTGTATGCTTTGAGAGACACACGTACCCTCTGTAAACTCAAGAAGTACTCTGAGAAGTCGCTGTACTTTTTCTTTGTAATAATATTTTAAGTAACTTTTAAGTATCTTCTTAATGCCGTTGCTCTTATCAGATTGCCTGTCTGAAAGATCTAGTTTGATGTTTATTAGGTATCTCAAAAGCAACATGTCTGAAACTAAACTTCTAATCCCCCCCAAAACCTACTTCTTACAATGTCCTTCCTAACCTAGGAAATAGCAACTCCATTCTTCTAGCTGCTTAGGCCAGAAGTCTCGCAGTCATCTTTAAATCCTCTCTCACATCTCACATTAAATTTTTCATGGAGTCATCTGATTCATCTCCTCACCTCTGAATTACGTAGAGCCCCTGATTACGTTGCTCTTCCCAGACCATGACTGCTGTCTTTGTTTATTAGGAAATTGGGAAAAGGCATACCAAGAGAGGTCCCAGTGAGCTATGTGTTTTCCAAGCCAATTTCTCCCTGCCTTCATTGTATAACGAGCAACCTTACCTCCTTTTGATGATCATGATCAGTTACTATCATGAGGATGATGTTGACTTTTCTTAAATGCTGGTCTCTTTATGCAAGAAGCTCAAAGTAACAGGGTGAAGGCCATGTGTTAAAATTTTTAAAGAGTTTTGCAATGTCCCCTGGTAGAAATGTTCAACATTTCTAAACCTCCAGGCCCAGAGCTGTGGACGTGAAAAGCAAAATTCTCCAAATGGGTCACCAAGAATTACATTAAGCAGAGATACTCTAACTTCTATCTTTCTATCATTTTGTTTCCAGATCCATGTATTGTATCTATTGATATGTTATAAAATATGACAGTTATTGATTTAGCAGGTAACATAGATGGAAAACAAGGACCATATTAACCTTCTCTCCTGAAACAAACACACCAGACATATACATCAAGCAGTTTTTAAGACACTGATGTCAAAAACAAAGAAAAGTGATCCCCAAGAGACAGAAAATAAACATGTTGAGCCATGTGATTTCCCCCTGCTGACTGTCTTGAGACAGTTTTCAGTTGGCACAGGGAAGGGAAACAGCCAGCCAGCCATGCAAACTCCCTAAGTTGAAGCAACAAAGCCAAGAATCTAGATAAATCAAGGTAGCCAGAGTTCATAATACAGAAAATCCAAGAGGAGAGAGCTTCATAGAAAGAGCATGCTGGAGGTCTGCAGAGGGTCCCCTTTCAGTATGCGATGGAGTATTAAGCAGTATATGTATATGCCGGGGAAAAGAACCATCTGAAAAAATTGGAAACAATAATGCCTGGAGCTCACATGGGGCCAGGATAGTACTTGTTCATACCAGAAAGACTAGAAAAACTCATAATTACCAGGGCATTATGTAGGCTTTCCAGGAAGGACTTGCCTCAGTAGTGGAAAATAGTAAGTCCTATACTGAGCACTGTTGTGGACATCCTAACAAGTCATAAAAGCAAGACCTGAAATAATCAAGTTGTTTCCAAGTCACTTAGCTTCAGCCCAGATGAAAGCTCAAGATTTACAGAAATTCAGAATTATCCAGCACGTAACTAGGTAAAATTCATGTCTGACATCCAAACAAAGATTGTGAGGCATAGAAAGAGGTAAGAAAACACAACCCATAGTGGGGGAGAAAAATCAACGAATGAAAACTAACCCAGAACTGACACAGACATTAAAATTAGCAGAGGATGACCCTGAAACAGTCATTATAATTGTATCCCATACAGATATGAAATATATTTTAAAATACAAATAAAATTTCTAGAGATGAAAACAACAATGGGAAGGAAAATAACCTGGATGGGATTGACGGAAGATTAAACATTGAAGAAAAAAAAGATGAGTGAACCTAAAGGCATAGCAATTGAAACTATCCAAAAAAATTTAAAAATAAAGAGAACATCAGTGAGCTGTGGAACTGTTACGGGATCTATAGGGTGTTGATTTTCTGGCCAGAAACCTCTGTGGCTGATGGCACCTTTGCCTGAGTTCTTGTCCTGTGAGTTCTTATCCTGTGTCCAGGAAGAATGAGGTATGCAGACAAGTGGAAGGTGAACAAGATGAAGAGGAGCTTTATTGAGTGTTAGAACAGCTCAAAGGAGAGCCACGGTGGGTAGCTCCTCTCTGCAAGCAGGTAATTTCATGGAGTGTTCAGCTTTCTGCAGAGAGAAAGCCCTGGAGAGAGTGGCTCCTCTCTGCTGGCAGGTCATCTGGTTGTCTCTGCAGCTCTCAGTGGATGCCGTCTTCTGTCCAGGAACCTGTCTGCTTCTTCCTGCCTTTGATGGCACCCAGGCTCTGTTGGACTTTTCCAAGATTGGAGGGGGCACCAACAGCAGGGAGAAGCCAGGCAGCAGAAGCAGGCACTTTCAAGCCTGCAAAAGTAGGGGACTTCTTTGTTCCCCATGAGTGCAGGGATGCCTGAGTCTGCAGCTGCGGTTTGCAGGATGGGGTGGGGCTCCTGACTGCTCCATGGAATGGGAGGTTCAGGTGTGCAGCAGTAGTTTGGGGAGCTCCCGCTCCAACTCAGAAGGGGCGCTGCCATCAGAACAACTTCAAGTGACCTAATATATGAGTGGTTGGATCCCCCAAATAAAGAGGATGGGGAAGAAAAACATTTGAAGAAATAATGGTCAAAAACTATCCAAACTTAATTAGGACTATAAAGCCACATATCTAAGAAATTTAGTAAATTCCAAGCAAAATAAACATAATAAAAGCAATACCAAAGCAGGCCATAATCAAATTGGTCAAAACCAGTGATAATGAGAACACTTTAAAAAGGAGCTAGGAAAAAAGACATGTTACATATAGAAGAAAATAGGTTAGGATTACATCAGATTTCTTGTTGGAGGCTACAAAAGCAAGAAGACAGTGAAGCATCATCTTTAAACTGAAAGAAAATAAAAATTGTCAACCTAGAATTCTCTACCTGGCAAAAATATTACTGAAAAAAAGGGTAAAATGAGATGCTTATACAAAGGCTAAAAGAATTCATCACCAGTAAACTTACACTACAAGAAATGTTAGATGAAGTCTTTCAGCCAGTAGGAAAATTAGGTCAGATAAAAATCCAGATCTATACAAAGGAAGAAAGAGAACCAGAAATGGTAATTACATGACATACAAATGGTGTTCCAATTTGTATTTAAATGTTTTTCAAGATGATAGGCCAATATAAATAGTAGTCGATTGTGGGGTTTATAACATATGTGAAAAATAAAATGCCTGACAAATAGAGCACAAAGTCCAGAAATCAATGTACATTATTGCAGGGCTCTCATGATTAACATGAAGTGGCACAATATCACTTGAAGGTAGGCTGTGATAAGTGACAGGTGTATATGATAAACTCTAAAGCAACTACTACAATAACAAAATAAAGCATACAGTTAAGAAACCAACAAAATGAAAGCATAAAAAATATTGATCCAAAAGAGGCAGACATAAAGGAAAAAGGCAACTAACATCAGATGGGATAAATAAAAGAAAAGCTGACAAACTCAAACCTAAATATATCAGTAAGTACATTAAATGTAAATACCAGGTTTGGGCCCAGGTAGTGCCAAGGATTTCAAGTAAGTTGCATGACTAGGTGGACCAGAATCACATGCCATCCACCATTGTGGCACCAGTGACTCTTCTGTGGCTCAAACCAGTGGTCAAATGTCATGTCCTTCTAAGCAACTGAAAGTGGAAGAAAAAGGGTTAAGTTTGGTATTGTTGAGTGCAAGCCCAATATGTACAAAGCCCTACTCAGGGGTGGCCTTGAAGTACATAATTAAGGGAAATTACCGCCAATTGGCAGAACTTCATATGATGCATTTGATTATCCACTTTGCGTGAAAGAGAAGTAGCTCATGAGCATTTGTGGGTAGAAGCAAATGGCTTAGCTTGTTTATGAGGATAAGGAAGGGGAGTTACTAGGAAGATCAGAGATGAGGACAACTGCATAAGAGATACGTGGATAGGCCTAAGGGATTGGGCATGAATTACGAATATGATCTAAACAATGAAGCAGACAAAATAACTCAGTAGATTGACTTCAAACAGCTTCTGCCGTTGGCCCCCCAAAACTGGTAGAATGGGTAGATGAATGGAGTTTCCAGGAAAGCAGAGACAGAAGATATCTATACACTCAGCAGCATGGGCTCCTACTCACCAAGGCCATCCAAATAACTACCACTGCCAAATGCCCAACCTGCCAAGAACGGAGACCAGTGCTAAGTCTTCTGGTATACAACCAGTTCTCCAGGAGACTAACCAGATACTTGGTGACAATTTGATTACATTGGTCCCTCCTACTCTAGAGAGGAGAGTGATTTATCTTCACCAGATTAATGTACTTTTCAGTTATGAATTTGCCTTTCTTGCTTGACTCAGCCAGTGCTACTTTCTAATGTCTTTCAGTGTTTTAACAACAAACACAGGATCCTGCATAATATTCCCTTAGACTCAGGGACCCACTTTACAACAAAGGAGGTGCAATGCTGGGCATATGACTGTGAGATCCACTCTCCCTCTCACATACACATTATCAGGAACTTGCCGCCTGTTAGAGCTATAGAATGGCCTTTATTTATTTTTAATAGTCTTGTTGAGATATAATTAACATGCAGTAAACTGTACATGTTTAAAGTATACAATTTTATAAGTTTAGACATATGTATACAACCAGGAAAACATCATCACAATCAAGATAATTACAAATAAAGGTAATAAACAGATAATGCCATCCAAAGATTTTCTTGTGCCACTTTGCAATCTCTCCCTCCTACCATTCCTGTCCTCCAAACAACCACTGATCTGCATTTTGTCACTATATGTTTGTATAAGCTAGAGTTTTATATAAATGGAATCATGTAGTATGTATTCTTGTCTGTCTTCTTATACATAGAAAAGTTTGAAATTTATCCATGTTGTTTCTTTTAACAACCGTTCATTCTTTTTATCACAAAAAAGCTGTGTTTTCATTTTAATTCAGTTAAAATATTTTCTAATTTCTTTTTTGATTTCTTCTTTGATCCATTAGTTATTTAGAAATATGTTATTCAATTTTCAAGCATCTGGAGACTATAATTTCTTTTGATTGTGTAGGGTGACTAAGTCTCTTGTTTGCTACTCATGTCTTTTGCCACCAGCATTCTTTCAATCGACTACACGGCTCCTTTTTCTCAGGACCTTTGCTGTTACCTTACCTCCAACTTTGCTGTTCATTATGATAATTGGGCCCACCTTGCTTGTGGTGTTATGTGTCATCACCTGGCCTCTCTTATTTCGGATCTTTTTATTTCCATTGCTATCAGTGAGCCAAGTTCTTTAACACCATCTTTCGTTTTTAGTTCTAGACTGCAGAGAAGAACCAACTCTGAGCTTCTCAATGATGCCATGGTCCCATGGAGCAGTCCATTCCTTATCCTTTTGATAAATGTTCTCCCATGGCACATAGTGGACTTGGGTTAGCTAACCTTCACTAGGTTTTCATCTCTAGGATTTTCTCTTCTCTGAGTCTTTCAATTCCTTCACTTACTATGGGTCATCTATTTCTTCAAACTTACATAAGCCACCCTAAAAGCCTGTTGGCATGGTCTTCCAGAATGTTTGGCCACTCCATATTGATAAACCCTTTCTTATCCCATTTCATCTTCCATATCTGTTAATTCACATCCTCAGGATCAAGTTCTATGATCTTCTGTATCTTACTGATATATGTTGGCAGCTTCTTTGGGAAACAGTCTATTCCTCTTTCAGCAGGTTCAGCACATTTTCAATCTGGCTATATTATGACTTAGTCCTAGTTATTGGACTGGGGTCAGGAAAGTAAGTAGGGGTAAGTCATGCTGGGAAGGGTGCATGCAAAAGCCTTTGTGCTGCCTTTAATCAAGAAGGGAACAGTGGCCTTGTAACATGGAGCAGTGGTCGACTTTGCAAGTCCAGAGGGCTCAGGGGAATATAGAGATTGAAGATTTGAAGGCGTTAATCCTGATGTCCTTATCAAGTCTCAAGATCCCACCCCTTCTTAACTAAGGCCCTGAACTTGGCATAGGTGATTTTCCAGGATTGAGAATTCAACCTTCTCTGTAGCTCTGCTGACCTTATGATTAAGCTTGGGCCTGAATCCTCAGTGTTTCTGTCCTCCTGCTTCAAGAGATGGAAGCCTGTTTGTATGCTGCCAAAAAGGTCTGGCTTTCCTACTGTACTTGTAATTCATTGTAAATCTCCCTCAGTCTTTCAACATCTTTCTTCAATGCCCCTATAACTCTCATTAATAACTATCAGATTTCATACCTTTTATATTTACTATTTCCTCCAGTCTTTCGAATGTCTGACATACTCTACCACCAGCGTATTTCCATCCTCTGGTATCCAATTCCAGTTGGCCACTGGTGAAAGTTTTAGTAATTGCATAGCTACAGCATGCTGAGGGCTTTAAATGCTCAACCTACCGCCAGTGACAGGTCTTTATGACCACCTGATTAGCAAATGATCCAGCTCTAAAATCTCATTGTAGAATCTGCTTTTTAGCACCATTGATCACGCCAATTTTTATAGGTTTGATACCCTAGAAAACAAACGATGATTTACAGATTTGCACATAGGTGGGTTATTGGAGACTGCTCTTAAGAAACAAATGCGTAAGAGAATGAGGGAAGCCCTAGAGGGAAGAGAAGAAGCTGAACTGAAATGCAGTTGCAAGAGAGGCCTCAGTGAATCACACAGAAGTCTAAAGCTAAAATGGCCTCACCCATGATTTGATGCAGGCTCTGCCTAGGGAGGGGAGTAGACCTGGAGCACAGCCAGCGGTACTATCTCGGATGAGTCACATTCCTTCAGCCTAGGGAAATTTGTGTTGGGGAACTCAGCTGCGCGCCCTCAGCAGGCACCACTCCAGGCAGCGGAAGGATAGAGATCCTTGGTCCTGCAGTGTGGTATCTGGATGGTGTATCCACAGCAACTACTATAAACATTTTAGGGCTTTCTGGCCCTTGCTTAATATTAACATTTACGAGAACATTCATATTCTTTGTGAAGTTTTAACCAGATAAAAATTCAGACATCACTCACCTAATCTATCTTATACTTAAGGATATCTTAAAAGACTTAAACATTTGGCGACTTCTCTGGCCCCCCCCCCTTTCCCGGACCACAGAACCTCGCCCGGGAGCTTAATAAATTGGTGTTTAATTTTCCTAAAAAAAAAAAAAAAGACTTAAACATTTAAATTTGGAGGCCAAATGCCTTAGGGAAATAAAGAAAGAATTTGTCTGCCATTTCTCCGTTTTTTTCTGTGTAGAATTTATACTGAGCAATGAAATGACATTGAGTCAACATAACTCACTGAGCAATGAATTTGCATCGAGTTACCATGACTCAAACATTCCTAACTGCATCGTGAATTGTTTATTGAATAACTTATTCTAGAAGCTTGATTTTGCCAGGGATGAACCTCATGCTTGCTGGTTTTCAGTTTCTAGAATACTGTCTCATTCTGGGATTAGGAGTAAGTGGAGTGTGTTAGTTCAGTTTGTTTCAGGCCTTTTGCCATTTGTTTTTCTTCTCTAAAATTCCTCATAGATCATTGGTGGTAATCATATTTTTGATGTCTTAATACCAGTGCAAAGACTTTCTCTGCCGCTACCTCCTTCTCATCATCTCAGCTAAGTGTATTCTATTTAAAGAACTCCCCACCATCCTCTGCTTAGACCAAGCTCCTCTTATGGTCCAAGATAATTTTCAGTAGTGTGACTTTTATCTTGTCATCCTTATGTCATAAAAAGAAAAGAGGTTGAGGCTATCACTTATCAGAAGGCTGAAAAGTGATGCATCCTAACTCTGATAGTAAATAACAATTTTTTGTTAGATTAGTATAAACACAATCAATAAAACATTAATTATTCCCATGGTACCTAGAAATACCAATAATAAGCATTCACAAGAAAATCCATCCTCAAAGGCTACAGAAAGTCATAGACATGTAACAGAGGGGTGCTCACAAGAAATTTTTCAAAATGAGCACACTAAGAGTTTATTTGTTTGTATTTTTGTTTGGACACGGAAATCATTATTAGTTCTTACTGATCCTTGATTTATGGCACAAATGTAAGAGTGACTACATTTCTGGAAGGTTTAAATAATACTTTACGATAAATTAAGAGCCACTTAATTATTTAATATTAAAAAGCTCCGAACGTCAGGCGTGGTGGCTCATGCCTATAATCCTAGCACTTTGAAAGGCTGAGGCAGGCGGATCACTTGGGGGTCAGAAGTTCAAGAGCAGCCTAGCCAACATAGTAAAACTCCATCTCTACTAAAAATACGAAAATTAGCTGGGTGTGGTGGTGTGTGCCTGTAGCCCCAGCTACTCGGGAGGCTGAGGCAGGAGAATCGCAGTGAGCCAGGTTATGCTACTGCACTTTAGCCAGGGTGACAGAGCAAGACTCCGTCTCAAAAAAAAAAAAAAAAAAAAGCTCAGTAGGTTACACATTTTATAAAGTGGCCCTACTTTAAAAAAATCAGAGTTACAAGTTGTGAGTGTTATACTACTATAGTTAAGTTTTTCCATCTTTAAGTTTTGGCTTTGGGAGGGGTTCACAGACATATAAATTACCTGTCTTTCGACCTACAGCTGGTAAGACTACAAAGTTCACAGTCTTATTCTAACAGAGCAGGAAAAACTGGGTTTCTTTATTCTTTATTGAATTCCTTATTCTGACTTTAGTCAAACAGGGGACAAAAAGCTCTTCAGTTACATGAATGTGACTTGCATACAGCTGTGAAAATTTTCACACATCAGGAGAAATCAGCAACATGTACTGCTGAAAGAAGCGGGAAAAATGGTGACTGCTAAGTGAAGCTTAAAGGAAACACACCCCAATGTTTATGTAGGCAAATGAGTGAACATAGACCCTGGGGTCCCAAATACATCATTTTTGTGAATTATCATGCACAATTTGTCCACACTGACAAGATGATTAACCATTTTGCATCTGTGAATTCATGACCCCAACACATGAAAGGTAAGCATGGCTGTGTTGACAAATGAAATGGCTTGGTTGTAAAATTCTGGTGCAAAGGAAGGCGTTATAAGAAAAAAGAAAAAAAATTAGAAAAATCTGTAGGGAATACATTCATGTTCATTCTCTTGTCAGTCACCAGGACAACCTTATTCTCTCAAAGAATGATGGTTACGACATTAATTAATGTGGAGGTAAGTGGGGGAGATATTCAGGAATACAATTTTAGGGTAAAATTATTTACCTTGTCTGTGAGAGTCCCTACATAGCTTCATACTTCTTGTTATCCCAATGGCAACGAGGGGCAAAGGAAAAGTGTACATTTACAATTGAATTCTATCATTTTTAAAAAGCAAAACTTCATAATTGATGGGTAAAAAGTACAAGATATAGTCCTATTTTTAAAATGCATATACAAAAAAAGAAAAAGTTCAGGGTGATAGCTTCATGTTTTGTCAATTCTTAGAGTCATTTCCTTATTCTTCACAGAAAAACTATTTTCGAAAGAGCTGTGTATTCAAATTGTGCTTTGACAGTTGTAAAAAGGAGTCAGAAATCATCATATTGTATTTGTTCCCACAATTTATTACTGGTATCTCTTATGATCCTTGTCTTTATGACATGGGGCTTCATGGGCCAATACCACAGTAGAAGTCCACATAAGAAAAAATGAGTAATAACAGCTAATGTGTATATAGTGCTTCCTATTTGCCAGACCCTAATTACATGCTTTTTGCATATTGTTTAATAGGTATAAAGATATAGACAAGCTTTGGTAACAAAAGAAAACTAATCAAATAAAACATATTCATGCTTCCAAAACAAAAAAAAAGAAATAAAAAGATTTCAAGGAATGCTTGGGATACTTGGAATAGCTATGTTTGGATCTCTGGTGAACATCAGTGATATTGACAGCTAGAAGGCAATAGTACACAATGGTGCCATAGAAGATTTCAAGGCAAAGTTGTGTGGAATGAATCCAAATGTTTCCAGCACATTCCAGCATTTAGCATCCCTGATCATGGGACCCAAGGCAAATGCTGACTAGCACATTGAACCTCATTGTAATCACTTAAGTTGTTCTATGCATTTCTACCTCAACAATTCAACCTAAGTATGGACACATTTTTGGAAATGATCTTTTTAAAGAATGGGCTGTGGCCCCCAGAGTAGGGAGTAGCTCCCCCTCTGTCAACCTTGCTTCTTCCTGAAACCCAATGCTATGTACCACTGCAATTTATTAAGAGTTAATACTAGTTATAGTTCTGCAAATACAAAAGTTTGTCATTAAGTCCTAAACTGTGTATTTATATGTAGTAACAAAGGTATAATTGGGTAAAAATTGATCAGAGAAAAATTCCATTGTCCTAGAAAGTAGGAGTAAGAGGGACTGAGGAAGAACTTTGAACTCTCTTGTAAGTAAGTCAAGAAGGGAAATCCACTTTTTGGGATTTTTACCTCTCTTTGGATATAAGGGACTGTAGCACATTTTTTTTTCTTTGATAGAGTTAGGGAGATTGAGGAAATTGAGAAAGGCACGGACATCTGCTTTCAAAAAGTATTTGAAAGGTACCCACGCAATAGTGTGAGGGGGATAGCCCTGCCCTGAGAGAGCCAGCACATTGCAGTCAGGCTGATGGAAGGCAATGAGAGAACTAGAAACAGATCAAAACCAGCAGCTATGCTGCAGGCCCCCGTCTCTGCTCACTGGCTTTCTGCTTCCAGTCAGCTGGGAATCTGATTCAGGATTTGAAGAAAGCCTGAGAGCCGTTTCCAAGGTGTCATTAACTAGCTATCTCTGAGTGCAACTGGTGCTTAGAGGAACAGATTTCAATTACAAGGCTCCATCTCTAATTTGAGCTGCTTAATTTTAACATATAAAGCATGATTTTCTGAACGAAAATTAAAAATAGATCCTGCTGAAATAAGTTATTAGAAAAATTAGCAAAATGTCTCAGAACTCCCAATTTGGGGAGAAAAAAAATAGGTCCTTACAATTAGCATTATTAATAATTCCTTAGTTGTGAGGTCCCAGTGCTTGCTTAATTGCAGAAATTCAGAATCTTTCAAACTCTACATGTTAAAAATAATAGCCAGGGACTCCTTTGCCACCAGCATGTGGGTGGTAGGAGGAAGTGGAAAAAATAAAAACTCACAATGCCTAATGATTTATTAATGAGTTTCATCTCTTTTTTTAGAATTCGAACCATTAATTACATGTGTGTCTAATCACTCACTGGGTGATGGAATGTTTTCCGCCACCAACTCAAGAGACAGACACACTTCATTATTTGCAAAGAGAAACTTAACAAGTTTAAGTTTCCCTTAATTCCTTTAGCCATTTTCAAATCTCCACATTTGCAGACAAGCTGGCAAACAAAAGTTATCCTTGAAGCTTTCCATCTGGGCCCACTAACTTCGATTAGGAATTAAAAGCAGGGTTTATTTGTTTGTTTTGTTTTCAAGAGCCCTCTGCTAAGGCTGATGGGTCATTGCTTTGCTGGGTAGAAGGGCCCAGAACAGCCCATTGCCGCTTTTATTGTCCCAGAGGTGAAGAAAAAAACAATCACCCAGGATTTCTTCATTCATTCAATAAATGTGAAATTAATGAAGTAAGGATTGGATAGATAATTTCAGCATGTGAATTTTGTAAGTATCTCTAAGAAGTAATCTGTCCTTCAGACAGGCTCATGCTTTACTGTTCTATGTCTGTGGTTAAGGACTTTAAAGGAGGTAATTTTAAAATAACACTTGCTCAGAAAACTTATACCAGGCCTTTCTTGTTGATGTTTTAAATATCATAACAAACTTGATCTCCAGTAAGTCAAAACTCCATCTTGGGTACTTCAAGCCTCTTTGTTTGTATTCCCCTATCTAATTACCTCATTTTTCATTACTTTCCAGGTGGAATTGTTACTTCTGCTAAATACATTTATTTGCTTGTTTATTCAACTCTCAAGCCATTCCTCAGGATTTACGTCAGCCACCCTTGCTTCCGCCATACTTAGTTGACTTTTACCTGCCAGGCACTGCTTTAGCTAATGGGGATAAAGCAGTAGAAAACAAGTCCTTCGCCCCGAGAAAGTTAGATTCTACTGGGTTGAGCATACAACTCCCTCCTCTTCACCAAAATAGCTTATTCCCATGTTTGAAATTCTGGTGGCCTTGCTTCTCAACTCATGAGGACTTTCCTGACCTCCAAACAATTAACTAACAGCACAAGTATTTACTTTTGTGTTCCTAGCATAGACAACAATGACTGGCATATGGTAAGTGCTCTATTAATGTTTATACAATGAATGAATGATTCTGTCCAACCTGGCTACTTTTTGAGATTGTGTATATAGCTATACTAATAACTTAGATTTATTTGGAGCTTTCAGCTTGCCAAATATCCTTACATATCTCCTTTGACCTTCACTATTTTTCTAATGTATTAATAGTAAGCGAAGGAGTTATAACCATCCAGAGAAGAAACTGGAGCTCTTCATGACTAAGTAAATTATTCAGGCTTAAATAACTAATGGGCAAGAAAGTCAGGATCTTAAAGTACTCCTCTTTCAACCACACCTGTAACTTATTTCTGTAATTTCTTTAATATTATTTGTATTCTTCCTTCAGACCAATGGTTCTCAAATGTTTTTCATCAGAATCACTTTGTGGGGGGATGGGTTGTTAAAACCAGATTTTGAACTCCAACCCCGGGGTTTCTGATTCAGAAGGTGTAAAGTATAGCCTGAAAGTTTGTATTTTTCGCAAGTTCCCAGGTGATCCTCGTGTTGCTGGTCTGAGGAACACACTGAGAACCACCATCTTAGACTATAAACGCTTTAAGAGCAAGCATTATTTTCTATGTCTTTAATCAGTTATCTGTGCTTGGTTTCTGCCACACAACTGCTCTGCTGTGTCACCTTGAATAACTCACTCACTCTCTGTCAGGGAGGTAATTTTTTTCCCCCTCATTCTGGATCCAAGTCGCTCATGTAGTTTAAATGGATTTCACTTGTTTTGTGGCAGAGATTCAGAACAGCTGTGTGGGTTCCTCTTCTACTTGTTTGGTGAGTGTTTCTCGACTTGTTTTTCGACAAGTGTGGTCCGAAAACCACATGCAATAGCATCATCAGGGTGCGTACTAGAAATACCCATTCCTAGGGCGCAGTTCAGAATCACTGAGTCAGACTTTTCAGGGCTGGGGGCTGGTAGTAAGTCTGTTTAACAAGTGCCCGTGGAGAGTCATATATGTTCCAGAGTTACAAACCTTTGCGTTAAAACCATTTTTAAGATGCCGTTTTCATTTGTATCTTCTGGATGAAGAACTTGAGCTTCAAGTTTCTCTCCTAAAGTTAGTTTTCCAGATCTTCTCTGAACCTTCTCCAACTTGTTTGAGTAGCAAGGGATGAATTTTTGGGCATATTCTCAAAGAGTGCTGCATGCTGTTCCCATGTGTGGGTTTCTGCCCAGTATTTACAGAGAAGTTTTTTAATAGGCAGTGTTTTGGAAAGTGACTACTGAAGATGTGAAACGGACTAGGCAAGGAAAATAAAGTTGCTTTAACTTTTTTGAATTTCACATTTAATCTTCAGCCTGAAACTTGGCTCTTTATAATTATTATATTAAATGAACCTGACACACCACAAACACTATTTAAATATTTTTAAATTCATTTTTAGATTTTGAAGTCCTTGCTTGCCCCAAACCCCTTCATCATTGACTATGGCTTCATGAACTTTAGTTGGGAAGAATAACATTGTTTCAGTGAAAATTTTCCATTTTGGAGTAGACCATTATTTAGCAGGCTAAATCTATGAGTTGCTGTTTTTCAAGTCAGTGTTTTCAAGAGTGGGAAATGTCTTCTTGGTTTAGTAACCTGTCTAAGGTTGCTTGATAATTCTGGAGCAAATGCAAGTTTTAAATTGGTCTGAAGTAGCTAATCTGAGGAATTGCTTCCCGACTTAAAGCCTTGAAAGTAAAACTTTTTCTCTTGGCTTTTGTTAACAAATATTACCTTGTTCTCAGCTGACCCAAGCATTCAAAAGACAGTATCACCGGCTATAGCAAGTCCTTTGGAGGATGGCAAAAGTAGAGGCAGTGGCATTTTCTGGAGACTTGGAACCATAGAGTTTGAGACATGGAAAGGGTCTTCCTGGACATTGAGTTCCACATCTTCATTTTGTAGATGAGTAATCTGAGACCAGATAAGAGGATTTGTCCAGGTCACCAAAATTCACATTCAGACCAGTTCATTTGACCAGTGTCTTTCTATCCCACAGTACCTTTCCACTGGAAGAAAAAAAGACTACCTGAAATCAGATAACACCAGTTTTTTTTTTTTTTCTCCACAAGATTTTCTTTGTGCAATACTTCATCCTAATGTAATCTGTGGGGTCCTGTATTAAGTACAGTAACAAATCGCCACAGGTTTAAAGTCTTAAAACCACACGGGTTTATCTTATAGTTCTGGATAACAGAAACTCAAAATGAACCTCACTGGGCTACAATTAAGATTCCAGAAGAACTATGTTTCTTCTGGAGGCTCAACAAGATAATATGTTTCTTGACTTTTTCCAGTTCCTAGATGCTGCCCACATTCCTTGGCTGGTGGTTCTCTTCCAGTTTCAGAGCCAGCAATGGCTAATGGAGTCCTCACATCTGATCTGACATTGACCCTCCTGCTGCTCTCTTCCACACTTAATGACCCTTGTGATTACAGCCTGCCCCCAACATTTTATAGTCAGCTGATTAGCAACTTTAATTCCTTTCCCAACTTTAATTGACCTTTGTCTTGTAACATATTCACAGACTCCAGGGATTAAGATGTGGACGTCTTGCCGGGGATAGGTGGTAGGGGAGGGCATTATTCTGCCTGCCATAGGTCCCACTGGAGAAACAGCTAATAATTATAATTTAACTTCTTTAAGTGTAGTCTTTGAACTAGCAACATCAACATCACCTGGAAACTTCTTAGATATGCAAATCTTAGGTTCTACTCCAGATTTGAATCAGAAACTCTGGGTCTGGGACCTGGCAATCTGTCATTTAACAAGCCCTCTGCGTGATTCTAATGCATGTTTGAGAATCATTGTTTTAAGTAATATAAGAACCCAAAATCAAAATTTAAGTGAATTATTTATTTTGACTTAATACTGTTTGTTGATGAAGAACTTTACATTTTACTTGCTAATTTTACTTAGAATTTAAGGTTCTAGGAGGCTTAAGGATTCTGGATGTACCTTAGAGTTTCTGAAGGTGCTTGGAGAACAAGCAATGCATGGCATTTCCATTTTCTCAAGTCCATATTGATCTGGGCAGCTTGATTTTTATTATTTATTATTTGCTTTGTTTTGGAGGTGGCAAAGTTATGTACAATTTCATTTGGAAAAATGAACCACTTCATTTAGCAATTTAACCACTGCTAAAAATATTTCCGAAGACAACTAAATATGTCGAATATTATTTGCGGCTTTACGAATTAGGTTCAGCAGAGTTACTTAGCACATTTTCATTTGTTGACTTCTGCTGCAGGTCTAGCTGAGTAAGACAAAACACATAGCAACAGAGATGCCTTCAAACTAAAGCCTTGGTAACCCTTTGTTAACATACTTAGATAAGAGAAATTTTCGAGACTGTCTATTCACCTTTAAAACAAACAAAAGACGCTGTGTCTTTGCTTTGTCGCGTGTAGACTTGAAGCTCTGAGGTAGTGATTGACTTCCCCAAGCCCCACATCTACAGAGTGGAGTTAATATGACATTATATAGCCTATGGAGGGAACCATCAGCATATTATCTGTGGCAGATTGTGGAATTTGAGTGAAAAGATGAACCACTATAAAAGCCAGAAAGCAAAAAACAAAACAAAACAAAACCCCAAATAATCAAAAGATTTGTCAAACTGCTGTTTGCCTGAAGCTGGCATCTGAGAATAACTTTCCCAGAAACTGGCAGCACCTGAAATTACCAAGTGTAAACATGATGGGAAGAAGTAAGTATGAAAGAAACTTGAAAAATCCATGGTCTTAATATTTGCTTCTTGCAGCTTTGCATGAGGGCAGTTTCTTCTTTAATATGCAGAACTCTTTAAATTAAAAGCAACAAGGGAACTTCTCTAGGACTCTCATTCCCTTCTTGGATTTCTCCTGTTTACTGCATATCTGTTTATCTCCTGTATATCTGCAAGGTGGGCCATCCTGAATCCATCATGTTGTCTTTATTCCATCATTTTAAGACTTTGTAGATTTATGTTAAACCCTTCAAATACTTTCCTAATTGAGCATTCAAAATTTTAGAAATATCAATTGAAACATCATATGACAGGCACTGTACTAAATCCTGGGATTACAGAATTGAGCCAAACAGACATAATTCCTCGCTTCACTAAGCTTATAAAAGGCCATATACATATTTCCCTGAACTCCTATATTGGATTATGCAAATACCTTTTTTTTTTTTTTTGCTTTCTTACTAGCCCAGTTACTCTAATCACCTTGTGACTTTACCTATTTGCTGTTTTCACATTTATCTCTGATATGCACAAACTTTCAAAATTAACATTATATTGGTCTGAAATCATATGCTATTTGAAGGAAGATTATTTAGATTATCTTTCCAAGCGCCTTCAGGCTGTTTCTATTTTTATGGGGGCTGCTTCCTCTCCTTTGTTTTCTGAGTCTAATTAGGCTTGAGAGGTATCATGAAATAGGTCAGACATGTATGGATTTGAATTTTTGTTTGTCTCTGCTCTCTCTCTCTTTCCCTTTTCCTATATATATGCATAAATTTGGAAATTTTAATGTACTATCTCTGAACCTCAGTTCTTTCAGTTAAAATGGGGGATGATATTACCATATAAGGTGGTGATGAAGATTAAAATATATGTGTATGTGAGTGTATTTATGTATGTGTATAAATATATACATATTATACTTTTAAATGGAGAGATATTTATTTAAAACCATGACTGGCATATAAAGGGTTCTCATTAAGTATCACTTGCAACTCCTCCTAGTCAATTATTCTTATTAAATGTGTACTCTTTTGGTTCCCTTTCTCCTCAGGACTACCACTGGAGTCTGTGTAAAGGTCCCTGTATTAGCCTCCTATAGTTTTTTCTCTTCAGTCCTTCACTTTTAATTCCGTAGGTACTGCTTTCACCATGTTACTTCCCTGCCTAGGTGCATACTGCAAACATGAGGGGGACTTCAGAAAGTTCATGGAAAATGCATATTATGAAAAACTATGCATGGATTTCAAAAAAAAAATTTTGCACTGAAATAAACTCATACTAACTTATTATAACATATCTGAACAAAATGTAGTTTGAGGCACTAAGAAGAAGACATCTGTTTGAAAAGAGCCCCATCAGAACAACATGAATTCTGCTAAAATTAAAGCAAGAATGAATATCAAATTTATGGTGAAGCTTGGGTGGAAGAATGGTAAAATTATTGGTGCTTTATGAAAAGTTTTTGGGGACAATGACCCAAGGAAATCAGCAGTTTAAAAATGGATAATGTGTTTTAAGAAGGGATGAGATGATGTTGAAGATGAAGTCTGCAATGACAGACCAACTACATCAATTTATGAGTGAAAATTCACCTTGTTTAACATGTAATTGACAAGGACCAATGATAAACAGCAGAAACAATAGCCAACATCAGAGACATCTCAACTGGTTCAGTTAACACAATTCTGGCTGAAAAATTGAAGTTGAATAAACCTCCCATTCAATGGGTGTTAAAACCATTATGCTCAGAGGAGTTGCAGAAAAAAGCAGAGCTTTCACTAGAAGTTTTAAATAAATAAGATCAAGATCCTGAAGCATTTCTTTTTTTATTTTTATTGATTTTTTTTAAAGAGACAGAGTCTCTCTCTGTCACCCACCTGGAGTAGCTGAGAACTGCAGACATGTGCCAGCATGCTCAGCTAATGAGATCCTGAAGCATTTCTTCAAAAAACTGCAAGGAGATGAAACATGGCTTTTACCAGTATGATCCTGAAGACAAAGCCCAATCAAAGCAATGGCTACCAAAACATGGATATGGGCCAATCAAAGCAAAAGCACACCAGCCATGAACAAAGCTTGCGGCAACAGTTTTTTGAGTTGCTCAAGGCATTGTGCTTGTTAACTGGAGGGCCAAATAATAATAACATCTGCTTATTATGAAAGCATTTACGAAAGTTAGCCAAAGCATTAGCAGAAAATGTCCAGGAGAGATTCACCAGAGGGTCCTCCACCATGACAATGCTCCTGCTCATTCCTCTCATCAAATAAAGGCAATTTTGTGAGAGTTTTGAGGAATCTGCAGGTGTCCACCTTACAGTCCTGATTTGGCTCCTTCTGACTTCTTTTTTTCCTACTCAAAAACTCTGTAAAAGGCACCCATTTTTTTCTTTAGTTAATGGTATAAAAAAGACTGCATTGGCATGGTTAAATTCCCAGGACCCTCAGTTCTTTAGGGATGGACTAAATGGCTGCTATCATTGCTCACAAAAGTGTCTTGAATTTGATGAAGTTTATGTTGAGAATAAAGCTTATATTCTAATTTTTTTATCTTTTAGTTACATTTTTCCATGAGCATTTTGAAGTCCACTCATACTTATCATCCCTTGTAATACACCGTTTGGTGCTATTGGCGCTTTACTTTGATCTTACTCATGATGAGACCGTTTCACTCAATTTTTCTCGCAAAATCCGTGTATTCCGGTGATAGTTGCTGCTTTTCTTTCTCTCGATGCACCATGCTCAGTTTTACTCAAACCTTTGTTTACATTGAGGTAAGATTTTAAGTTGTATATGAGTCAACTTTAATTTTAAAAGAATATGCTTAAGAGTTCACTTACATGGTGCCTATACTTAATATAGTTTATTCAATCTCTCTGATTATAAGCTACAGCAATCAAACTAGCTTAGGCCAAAAAAGTAAATTATTATTTCATCGGCTGCAAGTACAATTCATACAACTAAATTGCAGAGGACAGAGATTCGAAGAGTCTTTAGAACAGATAAAACCAGAGATAAGGCATGCCCCCGAGCTCCTTCCATCTCTCATCCCTGCTTCTCATGGCCTTCTGATTTCACGCTTTCTCCCCATAGGTTTGATTCTTCCACATCTTTAGCCCCTCATCAAAAGCCCTCTGAAGAGAGGAGGCTGATTCTCTTCCAAGGACGCTGGTCTAGTTTAGGTCAGGTGTCCACTCCTGGCTGTAGGGTCATGTAATAGTATGGAAGTTCCCACTGTAGTTTTCTCTGTAGTTCTCTCTCTCTCTCTCTCTCTCTGTGTGTGTGTGTGTGTGTGTGTGTGTATGTGTGTTTGTGTGTGGTGGGGTATGGCTGGGAGCTGTTCCCAGGTGAAGAGAGGGGGAGAATGCTTGGTGTTAGTACTATAGAAGTATTATTATTAACATCACCTTTGGAAACTTGAGGATGGATTTGTGCTCTTCCAAGTCTGCCATATAGGTAATCCTATTTTCACACAACATCTCCTTTGATATTAATGAAAGAAATATTATACTGATCTTGATGGCCACTACCATGTCTAAAAAAGACATGTATTATTCTACTATAATTCTACTTGCAAGGGCCTTATGAAAATGAGCTTGTGAATATAATTAATTGTTATTTATCTTTTGGATGTACCACTGGCTATATAATATGCATAGTAGTGTCACACAGTTAAAGTGTCACCTGTTTTGAATACATACTTCTTTATCAAAGAGTAACTCATGAAATCATCTTTTATATTCACCACTGACTATACCTGGTACACTGCTTAACACCAAACAGCCCACCAATAATACTTCCTGACAGTTTTTATAACTAGTTCCACCTTTATTTTAGATGGCACTTTTTGGTAGGTTCAGTTTTTCGAAGAACAAGAATGGTAAATATAGAACCCTTTGAATATTTGTTCTCCAAAATCGAAACACATTTTTTAGATAAAGAAAGTTGTTTCTGGTCACCTACTGACTTTCTATCTAGCTTTACAATGCCCTTTTCATCTTGATAGAATTCTTGAAATTTAAGAAAATCCTTATCAAGTTTACATCTGTCAAAAATAAAGAAAAGAAATTCAGGCATCTTATTCAGACTTCTGCTGACCCTGAGGGTTTCTCTATAAGTTTAGTAACTGAAATGAAATGTTAGTACTTAACAGTTGGAATCCTCTCCGATTTTGGTTACCATACTAAATAAGCTGCTGACACAGCATGAGAGCTTGTAAAGGATAAAAAGATCATCTCTGGTCTGAGCTAAGACACTCTCTCCTACTGCTTTGCCCTTACATATGCCTGTGTGGGGCTAAACATCTGGTAGACCACTTATTATTTGTGAATGAGGGCAATTATCCATGGCACAGGTGTGTTATCCTCTGAAAGATCTTATTTCATTCTAATATGGACATGTCTGCAAATAATTTATGAGATGCCCTTACTTTATAGTCATCTTTCACATGGAGAATAATTGCTAAGCTGCTTTTCTCCATTTTTCCTTTTTTTTCTTTCTTTTTAAATGAAGAGTTGAACTCTGACAGGTTTCAGCTAGGATAGTAATTGTAGCACCTTTGGTGAAAATGTGAATGCTAAATAAAGCACTGGTTTTTCTCTGTAAACAATCGAAGAGATGCTATAATCTTCAGCATAATCTATTTTCAAGATCACATTATTCTTTTTTTTTTTTTTTTTTTTTTGAGACAGAGTCTCACTCCATCACCAGGCACCAGGCTGGGGTGCAGTGGCGCGACCTCGGCTCACTGCAACCTCCGCTGCCCGGGTTCAAGCAATTCTCCTGCCTCAGCCTCCCGAGTAGCTGGGACTACAGGCACGCGCCACCACGCCCAGCTAATTTTTTTTTGCATTTTTAGTAGAGACGGGGTTTCATCATGTTGACCAGTATGGTCTCGATCTCTTGACCTCGTGATCCGCCTGCCTCGGCCTCCCAAAGTGCTGGGATTACAGGCATGAGCCACTGCGCCCAGCGATCACATTATTCTTATAGTCAAAAGTAGAAGCAATTTCCTTCAGTTTTTGGGCCATTCTCATTGTGTCTCTGTCTCTCTGTGTCTCTCTCTCTCTCTCTCTCTCTCTCTCTCTCTCTCTAATGTCAGTAGGTTAGAAGTCTGGTGGTCAGCATCATACTCATTCACTTTTTTTCACATTAAAAAAAATGCACAGATTCCATTAACTTCCTTCTTGTTCTTCCCTTTTCATTGTGCATCATTTGGATGTGTGAGCAATTCCTTAAAAGTCAGGGAGCTTTTAATTCTTTTAAAATCAAAAATTATGATTTGCATTTGCATGTTTGCAAATAATTAATATAGTTCATTTACAGACATGTCAGGACTTTGGACTCATTTCCTAACAGGAGACATCCTTCTTAAAGTCCATTTGAGTTATTTGAAATTCAAAACAATGGAATCTTTTCTCTCTACACAGGCTGTGTTCTATATAAAGTATCTCCAACAGATATTTATATATTGAGATATTTATAATGTAAAAGGAAACAGAATGTATGGGTTAAAATCAGTGCCTAGTAGTCAGATTATTTTGGGCAAATCATTTAACCTCCGTGAATGCAGCAAACTGGTTAAACATACGGGCTCTGGAAATACAGACCTGGGTTTGAGTGCTGGCTCTGTCCCATCACTCACCATGTGACCTCTGTTAAGCTTCAGTTTTCTAAATATATCATAGGGATTAATACCATGTCAAAGGAAGATAAATTTGTGTAAAATGTTTAGCACAGTGCCTTACAGAAGGAAGTATTAAATATCTTAGGTTATTATTACTATTATTAAGTGTTCAGTGCATATTAACCATTACCACAAGTAAATATAAAATGAAAATAATAATACTTGTCCTGCCTATCTCAGAGGTTATTATAAGTATCAAATGGTAGCATATGTATAAAACACTACATAAATGTAAGATACTATTTTGATATTTTATAAGCTATAACTACCCTGTATAAAAGAATCCTTGCTTTTAGTAGTGCCAAAATTTTGGAATTTTTTTCTTGTTCACTGTTGTATCCATAGCACTTAGCATGGTGCCAGGCACATGGTAAGAGTTCCAGAAATTCTTATTGAATGAAGTTATTGTGTTGCTTACTTTGCCACTTTTTGGAGTTTGAAACAAATTCTAATTCTTTCTTTTACCAGTGAGGATTTTTTGTCTTACTTGGTTGGAAGTTATTGGGAAAAAATTGAGGTTAAATTCTGGGTTTTTCTATTGGAGGTTCTGGAGAAGGATTCAAACAGAATATAATACAGTATCATTAAAGGTGAAACAAAAGCAAATTGGAAGGCAGCTTCACGCTCACTGTCTCCCATCTCTTAATCAGTATCGAGTGGAATTGATGAGGGAGGGAAATAAAAATGGAGCATGATCTTGGCTGAATCATGTGGTAGAGGATCTGGCTGAGTCAGAGACAGGGTAAGGAGCAAGGCTGCTTTGATTAAAAAAGTGAAGAAAAACATAACTGATTGTAAGGATGACTTTTTCTATTACCCCTCCCTTCTTTTTCTCAAAAGAGAGTAATAAATGGAGCATTAAAATAAAAGTTATAACAAAATCAAAGGAAGGGAGGTGGAGGAGAAAGAGAAATAATTTTCTAACAGCCAAAGAATAATAATAATTTCTTGCAGTGAATATAAATGCATTGGTATTTGGTATCTCACAGATCTAGAATATTCTGAAAACTTTGGTCCCTCATCCTCTCCATCACGTTTTTCCTACCAAACCATACTCCTGCCTCCTTGAATTTTATCTGAAGAGCTGAATAGAAAGTGATACGGTGTCCATTTTGATTTTTATCCCAGGCGACGTTTCTGTTCTTGAAGAGATCAGTGGAAGCCTAGAGCCTTTTTAACTTAGATTAAATCACAGTATTCATTAAGTAATCTAGTGGTTCTTAACCTGGGCTGGGCATCATATTTACTTAGGAAACTTTTTAATAATATAGATTAATCACAAACTCTCTTATTCAGTAAATTGGGGGAATTTGTGGCGAAAAAATTTGGGGGTTTGTATTTTTAACAGATTGAGATGCAAGTGATTTTGTTTATGAAAACCACTGATCTGGTTAAACCTAGCTATTTTATAAGGAAGGAATTTTGAATCAAGAGAAGGGAAGTGACTTCGTTAAGAGTGTGCTGTCCTGGTATTGAATAAGATGGCAATGCCCCAAGATAAGGGTTAGAAATATGCATAGCACAAAAATGTGGATTTATAAAAGCAACTGAGATTATGCATCTGACCAAATGCCAGAGCTTCTAGCAGGTAATCAGTAAGTCCTCGAATTGAACTTTCCTCTCTGTTCTTCACTGAGATGTCCCAGTCATTTGCTCCCACACAGCATGTGACAGCATTGCTGGAATAAGTAGGAGCTCAAGCATAGTGAAAAAGAAATTAATGCCTCACCTGCTGGAAACACACGTAAGAAATGGTGAGGCTCTCATGTCTCCTTACATAACTTGTATTCTTATTAGTTGGGGCATTGACTGCAAATGTAAATATTAGTTATCTTTCTCCCATTAATTATTGTCACACAGATTTAAAGGGTCAGAGATTTGGAAGTTAATGCCTCATTCAGTGTGGGAAAAGTAACACCATGCACTTTGGCTGCTGTTTTTCTTTCTGGCTGACTGCAGACCAATTGTTTCTGCCCCATCTCAGCTGGCTGGCAAAATGCTTATTTGCATAGGGCAGCTATTTTCATGGTGGGAAGGGGGCAGCGTCAAACTCGCTTTTGATTTCCAGTGAGGCTGTGGATCTTAGAACTGATATCCATTATATCCATCACGTTTTATGCCTGTTCTTTTCTGTGATTAGGACATCTTCGTGTGTTCTTTCACTATGACCATCTGGCTTTCTCTTGTGGCAAAAGATATTCTTTCCTCCAAACTAACCAAGAAAAGCCCAAAGTTTTTGTATTGCTTTGTTGAGAGGCAAATGATGCAGCATGAGGTAGTGAGGTAAGAAACCTGGGTTCTATTCTCAGTGAGCCATGAGGCTTGGGTATGCCGATTAAACTTTCAGAGCCTTGGATTCTTCATAAAATGAGAATAGTCATAGGCATGTGGCCTATAATCTAGACAGGTGAAATAGTAAAGAAAACAATTATAATTTGTAGTAACTAAGAAAACTATATTCAGTTTTGATCATCCCCATTGATTGCTATTTCCAATGGGAATTGAATTTTATCATTGGACTTTTTGAGGGAAATGGTCTTCTTGTATGGGACCTTTATTAAAAATCAAGTCCAAAGTCAATTACAGACTTGAAAGTATTGAGTTCTTAACAGGTGGTGAGAGCGTATGAAGACACCACCAAGCACGTGGACAGATCAGCAGGAAAGCATCATCTGGCAGTCAGACAGGGAACAGTGGCTGGATATGCTCACCTGGCAGTGGACAGGTGGAAAGGCAGCAGGAGTGCAACACCATTGGCTCCAACGCTTGACATTAATCACATTCCTATGGAAATACTGCAATTTTTGCAGCACACCCATGGAAGGGAACTGTCAGATTCTATTGGATGTTCACTTACACTTTACTTAAGAATAAAACAAACAAGCTAAAAACCAACAAACAGTTTTGTCCCAGCAACATCCCGAAAGAGAATGGAAATAATATTAAGCTTATTGTGGTAGTTGAAACCTTGAGAATAGGGTAATAAAGCACAGGCCTCTCTTTTGTAAGCCAAATTATTGCTGAGGAAATATTGGCTAGTATATGGCCTGCTTACTTCTTGAAGTGCTGCTCTTGGTTGTAGACATGAGTTTAGTCTCCTTCTGGGAGCATCTGAGGATTTTCTCACAGAAGCAGAGTCATAGCTATGAGTAGAAGGGGCAGAATATTATAATTTGCTGAGGCAATGCAACTCTATGGATTGCTCCCAAACTCTGGTTCATATCTCCTTTCCAAGGAGGAAGGGTAGATTCTCTTGAAGAGCTATGGAAATTAGCTGGATAAGTATTCAATAAAAGTTTATTAATGAATGAAGTAATGTCTGGCATTTCTACTTCTTACTTCCTAGAACACCTACTGTCTTTGGGCTTCTATCCCAGTATCTACTATACTTGTTAGTGAATGACAAGTCCATTAGCAGATGGTCCCAAGTTTGCTTTGAAGTTCAACATCTCCAAGGAATTGGGCTCCTTTAGTTCTTCTGCTTTGTCATACTCAATAAGTTGCAAGTATCTCCCCCTCATGGTCTCAAGATGAACTTTTGTAGTCTCCAAGCCATCATGTTATCACAAATATTTGTTCTTTGTTCTTTTTATTTTTTTATTTTTGAGATGAAGTTTCACTATTGTTGCCCAGGCTGGAGTGCAATGGCACAGTCGCAGCTCTCTGCAACCTCTGCCTCCCGAGTTTAAGTAATTCTCCTGCCTCAGCCTCCCAAGTAGCTGGAATTACGGGCACCCGCCATTATGCCTGGCTAATATTTTTGCATTTTAGTAGAGACAAGGTTTCACCATGTTGGTCAGGCTGGTCTCAAACTCTTGACCTCAGATGATCCACCTGCCTCAGCCTCCCAAAGTGCTGAGATTACAGGCATGAGCCATCACGCCCAGCCAAATATTAATTCTTTATAAAGCAGGAGACATGGATGGTGGCGGCTTCTCCTCTTCCACTTATTATGGAAGAAACTTGCTCTCAGAAATCTCCAGTGGCTACTTTGGCTTAAATCTCATTGACCAAGATTGGCTTACATATGTGTATTTTACTAGTCACTGGAAAAGGAGAATGGGATTCCCCCTGATTGCATTATATCAATCCTGATTCACATACCGGGGGTGAGACAAATCCTCTCTCCCCCAACAAAATTGTTATTTATAGAGGAAGTAGGAAATACCATCTCTAATCTGCGTAATCCTTGATGGCAGAACCTGCATTATCCTGTCTAGTTATCCCTGAGCATGTAACAAAGTGCTTGGTCCATCACAGAGTCTCAGTAATTTATTAAATAAATGGTAAATGGATGGATCCAGAGAGCAAGTCAATAACAAATAATTGAGTCCAATGTAGGTTACATTTTTTTTTTTTTAAGAAATTGACTATTCCAGGCAAGTAATACATATCATTTCTAACTCTTTGATAATCCATAAAGTAAGTTTTCAGATCCACATTTCATTTATTGAGAAACTAAGGCAAAGAGGTCTTGAGCAACTTGCCTAGGGTTACAAACCTAGAAAGTGGCAAATCCATGTGGTTCCCAAATTAGTCTTCTTCTGTAATACCGTAGTACCTCTTTATGTTGGAACATAGTTTTTGGTTCTACTTGGCTTGCCTGAGATGACTGTTTCATTTAATGTCCTCAAGGCCTAGAGTATCTGAGGTAGAAACTGAAGTCTTCAGATTGTATCTTCTCTAAGCACCTGTATTTGCATATGAATCAAACTGAATGGGAAGGGAAAAAGCAAAGTGAAAAGGTCTCTGGTGAAAGGCAGATAATCTGTCATTTTCTAATGAATATTTTCTCACTGATCTTTAAACCTGTCAAAGACACTTGCCTAGCACATAAGTTTGAACCAATGTAAAACAAACTAGTGAAGTGAGAAGAGACAATATATAGAACGAGAACTCTTATTCCTGATCAGTACAGACAAAGGCAATTTAGAGTCAGTACTTTGGGGCGTTCCTCACAAAATTACTATCATTTCTCACCTAGACCATTGCAAAGGCTGTAACTGGCCCTACTTGGGTCTTTCTCCAAATGGTAGCCCAAGTGGTTTTTCAAAATCAAATCTTTTGTCACTCACCAGTTTAAAAGTTTCACTGGCTTTTTATTGTGTTTAGAATTAAAACTAATGGGACTTGAATACTCAAATTGTCTCTTAGGCCTGGCCTTCCTTAGCACTCTGTCCTCATCCTATACCACCCCCCATTACTCTCAGCCCTGGCTGACTTCCATCACTCTTTCCTCCCCTCATTCACTGAACTCCCTCCTAGTGAGGATTTTCCTGCACTCATCCGTGACTGGAATACTCTCTCCTGAGGCAGGTTAACTCACTCAGCCTTCAGGGCTTAAGCATCAGTGCCCTAACAGCCCCACCCACACCCTCAGTTTAAGTTTCTTTATTCTGTTCTCTTAGAACCCTGTTTCCTTTTTTTTTCCCCCCCCTAGGATTCATTTCACTTTGTGTTTATATACTTTTTTACAAAACTGTTGGTTTGATGTCTGCCTCTTCTTATTTTTTAAATAGCTTTATTGAGATTTAATTCATCTATAATACAATTCATTCATTTACAGTATACATCTAATGGTTTTTATTTGTTCACAAAGTTGTACACCTATCACTACAATCAATTTTAGAACATTTTCATTACCCCCCAAAAGAAACCCTGTAACCATTAGTAGTCATTTCCCATTTCTTTCCTCCTCTTTTACCTATCCTCTCCCCCACAGTGTCCCCCCAGTCTGCCCCGGCCCCAGGCAAGCACTTATCTACCTTCTGTCTTTATTTGCTTATTCTGAACATTAAAAAACATTCTTTCTAACTGTGATTATATATCCTTTGACCAACATCTTCCCATCTTTTTCTGCCCTCTGACTTCCAATGCTCTGGCAACTACCATTTTACTCTCTGCTGCCTCCCCCTCCTGAGTCAGTAAGAGGTAGCAGGGGCATAGATGATGGAGGCAAACAGGCTGTGTTCAGAGTGTAGCTCTAATACTTAACAGCTGTGTGACCTTGGACAAGTTACTTTCCGTGCCTCACTTTCCTTAACTATAAAATGGGGAATATAATAGTATCTACCTCTTGTAGGACTGTGAGGATTGAATAGATTAATATAGATGTAAAGTACATAGAACGGTGCCTGACACACTTTACATGCTATTTAAAATGACTAGCTCTTTAAAAACATGTCTAATAAGCTCACCATTGTAATGTCACCATAATCTTCATCAGAGAGCACCATCCTGCACACAGTGGATGCACAGCAAACATTTGTTAGATGAATGGATAAAGACGGGAATGTCTATTTTAACACAAATATCTTTTTTTTTTCCCCAGTCATTGTTACAACCTTTCCATAGTACATGAAAAATAAGGCATGGCTGGCTTTTATAGATTGAAAATGTTAGATCTTAATATCCATCCAGGCTATTTGAAAACCTAAATAAATCTTTAAGTTTTGGCTTGATGCTGAATGAAATTGGTGCTTGAATCAGGATAGGCTTCCAGCCCACATACATAGAGTAATCTCTGAGCCCTGTTATAGCTCAAAAATAGGACCCAGCTTACTTTTATTTTAGCAGACTTGTCAATTATATTTGACATTCTGGGTGAATCTTTTTTCTTTTCTTCCATTGGAGAGTTTCCAAATTTGTGCTATCTAATTGGTTGGCCTTCAAAAATTTACTGAATTTCTTGGAAGGACTATTGATGAAGCAAGGTAGGTATTTTCAATGTTTTCACTCACTCTGTCTTTGGCTTCATGCTTTTTCTCTGTAACATGTATGGTCTCAGCTTGCAGACCCGTTAAAGTCCTGTGTGAAGGGGATAGGCAAACCAAGGACATTTATGACCCCACAACCAGCAGGTGGAGGAGACTGGGCTTTTGGTTTATTCATTGACTTGTTTATTCTTCTTTATTCATGAATTTTATCTGTATGCAAATAGGAATTCTGAGCCAAAGATCACAAAGACAATGAGATAGGAAGTAGGCCAAAGATTGGTGATTGAACCTTGATACAGGATTCAGGTTGCAGGTGGTGAGGTGGGGAGGGCAGGGTTGGGGAGAAAAGGAGAATAAGAGTGAGAAGAAAAGGGACTGCAGATGAGTAAAGAAAAAAAATACAAATAAATTTTTTAGAAACATCCTTTAAAAATGCATTCCAGGACAGACAAGCTTTTCTTTTACTGGCAATAATGCATTTGAAATGCATTATTCAGAGAACACAATATTACCAAAGTCAACATGTATGGTGACAACTTTGCCTTGTTGCAGAAAGAAAAAAAATAGCGATGTGGAAGTGCTTCAAGTAAATGAAAATGAATCCAGTTCATAATCAAGTAAAAATGTTATGGGTCCAGAGCCAGAGAATATTCTTATAGTGGGCTTTTTTCAGCACCCTAAATTTAACCAGATGGAATGCTTTTTAAAGAACCACCCTATTCAAACTTTGGAAGTGAAGAATTTGTCTTTTAATGGTAAATTTGCATTCCATCAAAAGATGGAACACATCATCCTCAGCTTACTTATTACCCAGAAATAAATTATAATTTAATTGATTTTATTTCATGGTCTATGATGAATACCTAGGTTTCAGAAAATTGATTTCAGACATGACCAAGTAGAGATATACAAACAACATGAGTTGAGACACATGAAAAATGTGAGCTCCATTCCTGGTATACTGAAAGCCATGTAACCACAAATTCTTGTTGGTTTTAATATGAGTATCCTATTTCACAAACCCCAAATAGTGAGGTTAGAGAGAGAATACTCACTACCCTGAATATGGAAAAATTAATGCAGCTGAATTATTAGTAAGGGCAGAGCTAGTTGCTGAAATGCAAATAGGTCAACAGCAAGTTAATACAATCCAACAGAGAACCATGGGATCTGTCAAAAATTCTTGGTTTGAAAGGAGTCCCATATGCTACTGAAATAGCATCATAATTTTCTGATAGCTATGACAAGTGGAAGCAGTAGTGGTAGAATAAGTGCCCATGTTGCTCTAATTTCTATACAATGGGTTATGCTTTTGTCAGTCACCAGGTTGATTTAGATATCTGTTGGTAATAGTGGTAAAGACACAGTTTTAACAGTCAACAAATACTTATTGAGTGTCAACTATGTGTCAAGCACTGTGGTAGGTGCTGGGAATGTGAGGGGTGGTAGATAAAAAGGGAACTAAGGCACTTGCTTATTCTTGTGGAATTAACAAACCTACTGAGGGTTATCCAGACATGGAAACAGTCATATTGTGCTTCAGGCATTACTTGAGATATACACATAATCCAGTGTGGTCTAGAGAGGGCAGCTACTCCTGCCCTACTGTGAACGAGAGAAGGTTTGCCCAAGAAGAACGTATTTGAATTGGACCTTTGCAAGTGATTAGGATTTTGCTGGGCCAAGAAGGAGGAGGCAGAAAGAGCATCCAGGCACATGAGGGGTGTTTCCAAAGTCCAGGAGGTTTGATAACTCACCTGGGATTGGCGGGTAAGTTGATTTGGCTAGATCTGTGTGAGGAATAACATTATTGCATTTGAGTCTTGTGTTAGTTAGTTTGGGCTGCTGTAATGAAGTTCCAGGGGGCCATAGGAATCTATTTCCCACAGTTTTGGAGACTAGAAGTCCAAGATCAGGGTGCCAACATGGTCAGGTCCTGGTGAGGACCATCTTCCAGGTCACAGACTGCTGCCGTCCGGTTACATCCTCACATAGCAGAACTGGAGTGTTTTCTAGGGCCTCTCTTTATGCAGACACTAATCATATTCATGAGGGTGGAGCCCTCATGACTTAATTTCCTCCAAAAGGTCACTCCCTAATATGATCACGTTGGGGGCTAGGTTTCAACATACAGATTTTGGGGGAAACATAAACATTCAGTCTATCACAAGACAATCCTATAAGGTGGCTAGACATTATTATCTCTAGTATATGGATGAGAAAATTGAGGCTTAGGGAGGCTGAGCAACTTAATGAACATCACCTAGCTTGGGGTCATCTCTACAACTTCAGTTTCACAATCATGAGTAATAGTTTTACACAGCACAGCTGAATTTTGCTCAATGATGTTAAAATGCTAATATGGGGAGAACATACGATATCTAAGAATAATGCTAACATGATAAACTTCCAAATTATTCATGACATATAAGCCTGCCTTCTGCCACCCAGCACACTTTTGTTTACTAACTTTTGTTAGGAAATGACCTTTTTTTTTGAAATATATTGAGATGGGTGGCTTCCTTCTGAGGTTTCCTTAAGAAGTAAGTGGTGTGCTTAAACATAAGTCCAACTGAATGGCTCACTATAATATACTGATGCACCCTAAAGAATAACATTATTGCATCTTTATTTTATTTTATAGACAGGATCTCATTGTGTTACCCAGGCTAGAGAGCAGTTGTGTAATTACGGCCACTGTAACCTTGAACCCCTGGGCTCAAGCTATCCTCTTGCCTCAGCCTCCTGAGTTGCTAGGACTTACAGGCATGCACTACCATACATGGCTTTTTTTTTTTTTTTTATTGTTTGTAGAGTTGGGGTGTTGCTATTTGATCAGACTGGTCTTGAACTCCCGGCCTCAAGTGATCCTCCCACTTCAGCCTCCTGAGTAGCTGGGACTATAAGTGAACCTCACTATGCCCAGCACCTAAAAAGAAGTTTAGTCTGTATCATGGAAGAGAGAGCCAAAAGATGGATAAGAGATCCTGGCCTAGGAGCATGAAAAAAAGATTCTTCACAGTTCAGAGGAGAGGATGAAACATATTTAGTGTGTGAAAGAAGTAAAACACAAAAGTCTTTTGATTTATCATCTAGGAAAAGGAATAAGAAAGCAAAGCCTAGGAAAGGAAATACAGTCAAAGGAGTAGGAATTATAATAAATCCTTAGAAGTGGCTTAATGAGGTCAGGGAAGGAGACAAGACAAAAGGGAAAATATGTTAGGAGAATAGACTCCATTAAGTGGTCATTATAGGAAGAAGAAATCCCTCTGGGAAAGATTGATGACCTATTCAGGAAAAAGAAAGGCAGGCTCAATCCCTAGAATAAGACATACTACACTCCAACTGGTGTTTTTGACCCTTGGAATTCAACATGATAGTCAAATTGTGCTTTGCTACTGACAAGATCTCCAAATTTAGATAATTTATACAATGTATAATTATAAAACACTATCCTAAGAATTGTAATTCTATCACATTTCCATTTGAGACATTGTGTAATCACTAAAATAAGAGCAATAAAACAAAGGAGAAAAAATTCAAAATTGTTTTAGAAAACAAAAATTCTTTTGTGCTGTGTTTCTGGAATATTTTGGTAAACATGTCAATAGCAAAGCATATACATTAATTATAACACCTACAAACAGAATAAAATGGAAGACCATATAAAACTAACTTCAGGTTCATTGAAAATAACCTATTAATATCTAAAAATTATACTGCCTTCTATTTGAGCCATTATATTATAACTTAAATGTGATTTGCAATAAAACTAAAGAAGAAAATATCAAAATTACATTGGCAAGACAAAAAAACATCATCCTGTGGTTCTGAATTTCCAGGAGACTCATTGGAAGGTGGGACCAATTCAAAAGGTGAGCCACTTCTGTTTATGGATTGTGTGGCAGAGGGCCAAATCCAACAGTTGCTGTTGAGACACTTCTTGGTGGAGGAAGTGCTGGGCTAGAGAAGTCCCTCAGTGAAAGTGATTTCTGGGAGATTCCTCTTCTTAGGAGTTTCCCCCCTGAGATCCATCTGATGGGTTGGGGGAGAGGGGAAGACTCTAGATCAGCAGTGTCATGTTTAGTTGTGTATGTAAGGGGGCAGGGGGTTGGATCTAAAGACAGTCCCAAGTATCTGCCCTAGGACAGCACTCGAGCACTAGGACAAGCTCTGTCTTATGGAGAAATTGCTGCATCAGGACAGAGCTGGCCAGATGGATGGGTCCTGATCCTGTGGTCCTGACCCAGGGGGAGATGCTATCTGGTCAAAATCTGACACTGTACCCTGGATCCTCTCACAGCCTGATGTTCCTCCTTCTTTAGGGACTTGGTTGTCTAGGAGATTCCGTGGTAGTCCTTCCTAGCCAAATGCCCTATTTGTGACATTGAATACATAACAGTATTTTTAAGGCATTTAAATTATTCCTCAATATTTTTTTTTTCTGATATGTGTATTTTCTTTTCTAAGTTAACATGACTTCTTTCAACCTACAAAGCTGAATTTCATAATAGTAAGTGATGCTTTTGACTTTTTCTGAAAGAATTTTGGCATATATTTTATAGGTGTCCAGCTCTTTATATACATGGCTGATCTTTTCATCTTTCTTGAAAAGATGCTCTTCTATTTTTTCAGGATAAATTCTCTGTAAGTTGGATATTTAGTTAAAATTCATTTCCTCAGTGCAGTTCAGAAAGGAATAGAAATTTCTGCTTTCCCTTTCTGACTGCAGCTAAGTTTTCTCAGTTTTGAGACTTTTAATATATTCTTTAAATGCATCAGTTATTTTATTTTATTCAGTTAATTCAGTATACATTTGGTTTCTGTTATCTCTGAGTTCTTACAAATTTAACTCAGCTTCATCAATCAGTTTCTTCAAAACTTCTTTGGATTCATTGTCTAAGAGGTCTCCATTTTCTAATGCATTCATTATATCCAGTTCAGCAACCCAAATCTTTTATCCAAAGCGTTCACACTGAGTCTTCATCTGATTTTCTTTACCATTTTGATGTTTTTCAGTCTCACTTATACTTTCCTAATTTTTTGATAAGTTTGCTTACTCATCTTTTCCATTCTTCAGCTACTTATGAAAATAGCTTTGTACTTCCCCAAATATTAGAATATTCATTCAAAGCATCCTTTAGTATTGTTTCTCTCAAGTTGTGCTTCATTATTTGTGATACATTTCGAAGGCAGTCTTGTTAGCAGCTACTTGAAATGGAATGAGTTTTTAGGTATCTTTTAAATTCTGAAACTTTCTTGTAATGTTAGCTATTAGATTAACCTGTTATAAGTATTTAAATTTAACTTCTTCACAAAATCTACATTTTAAGTCCAAGTCCTACTTTGTTTTATAGCTTAATTACTATTCACAAAATTAAAAGAGAAAAAAGTCAAAATTAGTGGAGAGATAAAAAAACATTTTTCTGTGGCTCTGGATTTTTACAAGTAGACTCATTGCAAAAGAAGATATACAGATTAAGTAAGGTGTCTATTATTATTAGTCATAGAGGAATGCAAATTAAAATGACAATGACATACCATTTCATATCTAGTAGAATAAATAAAATTTTTTAGAAGTTGAATTCTCCAAATGTTACTTAGAATGTTGAACAACTGGCACTCCCATATATTGCCGATAGGACTTAAAATGGTACAGCCACTTTGGTAAAAACAGCAACAACAACAACAACAACAACAACAACAACAACAAAACCTGGTAGTTTTTAAATAAGGCTAGACAATAGACTAGCCATTCTAGGAATTTCCCCAAGAGAAATGAATACATATGTCCACATAAGGACTTGTAACAAGACTGTTCACAGCAGCTGTATTCATTATAGCTCTAAAATAGAAAAACTCCAAATGTCCATCAATTGAAGAATGGGCAGGCAACTTTCTATGTATTTTATACAATGCATACAATATTTCATACAAGCATTTCATACAATGAAATACTACTTAGCAATAAAAAAAGGCATGAGCTTCTGACTTACACAACAGGTACGAATTTGCATCAAGTTGGCTGAAAGAAGCCAAACACAAGACTATTATACCATTAGATATGTACAAAGCTCAAGAACAGGCAAAACTAATCTGTGATAGTAGAAATCAGAATAGCGAGTACCTGTACAGGAGGGTGGGGTGATGGAGTATGAGCTCTTAGCGCTTTCTGAGGTGAATGAAACTGTCTATAACTTGATTGTTGTCACATGGGATTTTACATTTCTTTCACATTTCATTGAATTGTACATTTGTACATTTTACCTTACTAAAATAACTGAACTGGGATTACTTTTGCTGAGAGGGTGCAATCAAAGCATTCTAAAGCCATGTGACTGCATCTGGATGAGAACTTGCTTCTTAAAGATCCTTTGACATCTGGGGGAAAGAGCAATTAAGAAAGTATTAGCGGAGCTTGAGCACTCTTGCTTTCAAGAAAAAGGGTTGTTCACAGCTTTCAGCTGCTCTTCTGCTACCTTCATAGCCTCTCCTGCTGCTACTCCCAACCAATATTTAAAGGGGGGGGAATTTATGTGAGAAAGACAGTCTCACATAAATTCCCCAAAATTAAGATCATGTGGGGAGTGGGTGGTAGAAGAAACAGTGTAAGAGAAAAAAATGAGAGCAAATATGGTATTTAGCTTAAGGGAAAGAAAAAACTTGTTAGAATATTTATGTAAACAGATTTTGCTTAGAATTGAAAGAAATTGAAATGTTGAAACATGGAGCATGAGGCAACAAAGAAATTAGGGGCAGGTGAGTTAATACTTGCCAGCAAGTGAGAATTGCTTCCTATAAGCATTCAGGCCGATCCTCTGATATTTAATGAATCATAGGTGTAAAAACAAAGTCTATGATATTGATCTGCTGTATATACTAATTTACCAGTGAGTTAAAAAAATTCAGGTTCCAAGTAAGTTAAGTATTTCTACCTCTAAAATATAAATCATTCCACATATTGTATGCTTTCATATATAGGATATATCTAGAACAGGGAAAACTGTAGAGATAGAAAACAGATTAATGATTGCCTGGGCTGAGAGGACATAACTAAGGAGTACAGTGTTTCTTTTTTGGGGGGTGATAAAAATATTCTAAAATTGATTGTGATGCTGCTTTTAAAACTCTGTAAATATGCTAAATGCCACGGAGTTGTAGATTTTAAACGGGTGATTGTACAGGATGTGAATATCTCAATAAAACTGTTAAAAATGTCAACTATTTAAACCACACTGAATAGGCAAATAAAAAATACAAGTGACTGTTTTGTTTGTGAGCAGATTTCACATGTATCTCTGATTTCATTGAAGGCTTATAGGATGGAAATTGAAGAAAGTTATCAATATGTTAAATTTTCTATGCATGAAGAGGCAAACTAAACTAAGATATAACATATTAAATCTTAATATAATAATTCCAAAAGAAAGATCACCTCAAAAAATGTCACTGTGTGGCAGACAAGTAGATGATATAAAGATCTCAACTGCCTTTTCCTTGAAAAGATTATTTGTGCTAATGTAGGCAAGTGAAATACATACACGTAGCCTCTGTTTTGCAGCCCTGTTTTAAGAAATGAGGATGTAAACATACATAGTATAGCTCATAAAGGGACACTGACTATTACACTTTACCGTGTATAGTTACAGTACCTGAGAGGTAGAAGGTGGTCAATAAATGGCTGCTGAATACCACCTTTGAAAATTGTAAATCACCATGAAAACGTAACATATTAATTACTCTTTGAAGGCAGCGACTAAGTTTTGTAACTCTTTGTTCTGTTCACAGTGCCTTTTACATGTCAAGACTGAGAGCCAAGGAGTGTAGTGGAATTAATTCCCACTGGTTTGGGAATGAGACATGACTGAGTTTGAATCCCAACTGTCAGCTCAGGCTAATTACTTACTGCTTTAAGCCTCAGTTTTCTTCATAAAATGGGGAGGCCATAACTCATAGAGGAGTTGTGAGATTCAAAGCAAAGAATGTAAAGAGCCTAGAAAAATTTTGGCATGTTTAAAGTGCACATTATATTTAAGTCGTTTTTCTCTGTATTTAACGAATAAAAAAATCACTGTCTTATTCAAATGTAGATATGAATTATTCCCAAATCAAGTATTTAATTTAAGTATGGATTATTTTTGGAAGCATTATGATAAAATTATTGTTAAAAAACCTTTTGGGTGAAGCAAATTTGAAATGTAAGAAGGTAATGATAAAAATATTCTAGAAAAATACAAATAATTTTACAAAAGTCTATAGAAGGTTTTCTGAGCATGGCACGAAGACAGATGCAAAGGGAAATATTGGTAAATTAAAATACCTAAGAATTTAAGTTTGTACCTAGAAAAATCACATTTAACAATATTGAAAGACTACAAACAGAAAAATATTTGATCTACAAGGCGAGATATTTTAATATATATAAAGCACCTGCAAATGAATGAAAAGTCAAGCAAATTAAAAATAGGCAAAGAGTAGGGGTATCCAACAGATGAATTACAAAAGACTAATAATCATGTAAAAATTCATATTTACTAATAATTTAAAAATTGATATTCATTTTTACCTGCATATATATATTCCAAAGATGAGAAAGAGTGCTATCTGGAAGATATACCAAGGTGGTCCATATCCTGAGCCACAAAACAAATTCTAACACATTTACAAGCATTGAAATTACAGTGTGTTTTCTCTGACCAATGTGGAACCAAATTAGAAATCAATAATACAAAGATAACAGAAAAATCCCCAAGTGTTTGGGAACTAAGCAACACACTGCTAAATAATATGCAGGTCAAAGAGGAAGTCTCAAGGGAAATAAAAATATGCTGAACTAAATAAAACTAAAAATACAACATATCAAAATTTGTGGGACTCAGCTAAAGCAGTACTGAGAGCAAAATTTATAGCAATAAATGCATGCATTACAAAAGGGAAAAAGCTTCAAATTGGTAATATAAGCTCCCATCTCATGAACCTAGAAAAAGCAAAATAAACCCAAAGTAGAAATAAATAAATAATAAGTATAAGCAGAAATCAATTAAATCGAAAACATCAAATCAATAGAGAATATCAATAAAACAATGAACTGGTTCTTCAAAATGACCAATAAAATTGACTAACTTCTAGAAATACTGATGAAGAAAAAGAAGAAGCAGATTACTGGTATCAGGAATGAAATAGATAATACCCATATATACCCTGAAGACATCAAAAGGATAATAGGGGATACTATGAACAATTCTACATATATGAAGTTGACAACTTAGATGAAATGGACTAATCCTTGAAGAATAAACTATTACAACTAACCCAATATGTAAAAGATAATTTGAATAGCCCCTATAACTACATAGGAAATTAACATTTTAATTTAAAAACTTCCCAAAATAGAAATTTCCAGCCCCCAGTGATTTTACTGGAGAATGAATTAACACCAATTTTATACAATCTTTCAGAAAACAGAAGAGAAAGGAATATTTTCTGTCTTATTTTATAAGGCCAGAATTATTTGGATACCAAAACTAGATAAGACAATGCCAATCTCAAAAAAAAAAAAAGTACAGATCAAGATTTCCTGCATTTAGACACAAACATCCTCCATAAAATATTAGTAAACTGAATCAACAGCTATAAGAAGATTAAAACACATCATGAAGTGGGTTTATTCCAGTTATGCAAAGCAGATTCAGTATTTGAATATCAGTTGATGTAACACACCATGTTAACAGTCTAAAGAAGATAAATTATATGCCCATATCAATTGATATAAAAAAGCATTTGACAAGTTCCTACACTCTGTCAAGTGTTCCTTTCATTGATAAAATCTCAGTAAGTCAGTAATAAAGAGGAATTATTTCAACTGGATAAAGAGCACTACAACACTACAAAAAAACCTACAGCTAAAACTCTACTTAATGGCATAAGACTAAATGCTTTCCTTTTAAGGTTGGGAACCAGGCAAGGATGTGGGTTCTTACTGCTCTTATTTAACATGGTTCTGAAGTCCCTTATTCGTAATAGCCCAAAACTGAAAACAACCAAAATGCTCCTCAATAGGGCAATGTTTAAGTAGGGGTACATCCACACCATGGAATACTATTCAGCAATAAAAAGGCAAACACTATTTATTAATGTAATAACTTGGATAGATCTCAGGGTTAGCATGCTGACTGAAAAAAAGCCAATCTCTAAAGGTCACATACTTGGTGATTTCATTTATGTAACATTCTTGAAATTATAAAATTATAGAGATGGAAATCAGATTAGTGGTTTCCAAGAGTTAAAGAAGAGTTTGAGCCTAGAAAGGAGATGGGCGTGGCTATAAAGGGCAACAGGAGGAATCCTTGCAGTGATAGAAATGCTGTATCTTGACTGTATCAATGTCACTATGCTGGTCCTGATATTGTACCACAGTTTTATGTTTCCATTTGGGGAAACTGGGGAAAATGTAAGGGGATCTCTATATTTTTTTATAAGGACATATGAGTCTACTACTATCTCAAAAGTAAAAGCTTAAAAAGCTATAAAAAATAATAACTGTTATGGAAAAATGAGCACACTCATATATTTTTCTCTTCTGATAATAAGTGGTTCTACATTTTAGAGAAAAACATGAAAATAACTCGATTTAAAAATTGCATATACATATACACACACACACACACACACATATATATATATATACATTATTTTTTTTTTTTTTTTTTTTTTGAGATAGGGTCTTGTACTGTCACCCAAGCTGGAGTGCAGTGACACAATCTTGGCTCACTGAAACCTCTGCCTCCCAGTTTCAAGACATCCTCCTGCCTCAGCCTCCTGAGTAGCTGGGACTAGAGTTGCATGACACCACACCGGGCTAATTTTTGTGTGTGTTTGTTTGCTTGTAGAGACGAGGTTTCACCATGTTGCCCAGGCTGGTCTTGAACTCCTGAGCTCAAGCAGTCTGCCCACCTTGGCCTCCCAATGTGCTGGGATTACAGGCATGAGCCACTCCCCGCCCCCCAACTCCCAGTCCCATCTTTTAACCAGCAATTCTACTTTTAAGACTTTGTCTTTAGGACATCCCTTCATACAAATAAAATGCTTATTTTGGCATTTAATGCATGGACTGAATGGTATAAATTATAGATAGATAGATAGTTCTAGCCTATCAGTAGGGTATAGGTAAAACTAGAGTACATTCATATAAATGAGTATTATACAGCCATTATAGTGGATCAGGTAGGAGAGATGGCCAGAAAAATAATTGTGAGGTATTAGTAGTTGAAGAAAGCAAATTCGGAGCAACACTGTTTTCCATTCTTGTAAAATAATAGTAGCATGTATGCTTACATAAGCACAGGAAAAAAATCAGAACAAACAGAGATCAAGTTGTAAACCGTTTACCATCACTCCCACCCTGGGGCTGGAGTAGGATGACAGTACAAGAAGTTGTCACTATTTATATATTCCTACATTGTTTCATTTTTCATTAGGTATATTTACTACTCTTATAATAAAAAATAGTTATGACATAAGCAATTTATAACATTAGCACAGGGTTTTACAGTTGGAGACACCTTTTTATGTATATGATTTCATTTAATGAGCAAACAGCCTCACGAGGAGGATAAGTAGACCCAATGTGTGATATGAGGAAATAGATGGTCCCAAAGATTGACTAACTTGCCCTAGGATTCTCAGCTGGTGAGTGACAGAACACAGGTCTAGAGTCTTTGGCCCATGCTTTTTGCAGGCTGATCCATTACCACACTGCTTGTGGATTTCTTTTGCCTGCTCAAACCTTCTTGGCTACCTAGAATGACTCTCTTATTTCTTCCTCTTTGCCTTGTAGCCTATCAGTCAAGACCACATCCTTTCAAAAGCTTATAGAGCAGAAGTAGACTCCGACCGCTTGTTCAGCTTGTGTCCTTTGCTGCTTTGCTCTGTTCCACCTTGCACTGGATGGCTTGCACTGCACTTAAAGGTATGTTGCACACTACTAAATGTTCTTCAGCTGTGGGTCTTTTATATACCCAAGGAGATCTTATGTGATATTGAAGGCAGAGGCCAGTTCACAATTTCTTTGGTTGTCTCCTTACACATGGAGAATACAGTGCTCTGTTCAAAATGCGCTTACAGCAATTCACTGTTAGCTTAACATCATCTTCAAAATTAGCATCTAAATGCAACTCACGAAGGATACAGTATTCTTTTTCATTGGCTAATAGTGAAAGTAAGAGAATCACAGAAGGCTCCCAAGTTGATAAGGGTAGAATTCCTATACCCTCAAACTGAGAGCTACTTCCCTCTGGAAGTGTAGTGAAATGAGTTAAACTACAAAGTAGCTGATTACTAAGATTTTTTCATTTAAAAACAAAACACTATTTTGCCAACAGCTGCTTTTATGGTATATCTTCTACTCACACTAAATTCATTGGGCTTCTGTTAAAGAGGGAATCTGACTGTGTTGACAAGTTGTTTGACCCTGAAACTGTGAAAGTTCAACTCTCTTGCTGCCAGTTTGACCTCTCATTAAAACTGTTGGCTCCTGCCTGTTTCTGGTTATGTTAACCATGGGGTGGGTTTTTCTATGCAGTTAAAGGATAAAGACCAAAAGTTTTGAAATCTGATCATCATTCATAGTCCTGTTTATGATCTCTTACCACAAATGATCTGTTAGACGGCCTTCTATTAATCATCTCTTGAAGAGGAGGAGGGAGTCACTTTGCTGTATCTTTTGTGCATAGGAAGGTTCCCCTTCATTTAACCTTACTGGAAGAGACTGCAATAATCATTTCTCTTGCTGATGGGTGGCCATTGTATTATTGTTTGCTCTCTCATTTAAGTTGGTGGGTGGCATTTATAGTGTGTGCATTCCATCCTTCTGATGATTGAGGGGTAAGGATTGGGCAGGAGAGGTACGGTAAGGAGGCAAAAGCTACCTCTGAGATGAGATTCCGAAATAAACTGAAAGGGTTCTTATCCTAGCAACCCTCAAAAAATACATAGAAACACATCTGTCCCTTATTTTTTCAGCTTGCTTTATGGTGAGTCATTCAAGTTCTTAAAACCATACAATTACACATGCTAGCAGCAGGGAAAAAGAGTCGATAATAAACCTGGCAGGGGTAATTTAACCAAACCATGCATATCAGTGGTTTATACCAAGAAGGGAGATTTAGGAATTCTTTTCAAGATACATGCTGGCATGTGCACACACTCACAAATACATGCAGGTCCATAGGCATATATATTATAAAGTTATATATATGCACACAACTACACATACCATCTCTAGAATGTTGAGAGGAAAATGTAAATGGGGATATTCTATCAAAGAAATGCAATGTAAAACAAGTGTGGTTATAGGTTTAGAAAAACAGAATTCATTTGTATGTGCTAGGTTATCATACTCCTGCAGTTAGGTAAAGAAATATACTCTTCTGAGAAAATTGTAATGAAAGAAATGTTAACAGTTTAAGAAACAAAGAATAACTGAATATATCCAGATTGTTGCTTTCTTTAAGGAAATGAGTAAGGGCACAAAAGCTTACTTATACTGACACCATTGCATTAGCTAAATCCCATTATGTATTTTTTAAAAATCTGTTAGTAAATATCCTTTGTTCTGAAGCCATTATTTGAAAAAATGTGGAGATTAATATATCATGGAACATTATCTATATGCTGTAAACAAATGAGGAAACAGAACTAGTTGTAGATATAACATCCTTCAGAAGAAGAAACTTAGCACTGGGTCCTAGGCTGTCGGTTTAACATATTTATTATAGGTAACTTTGCAGATGTTAGTAAGAAAGCCTTAGAGGTTCAGGGGGAGACCCTTATTACGTAAAATATACCATAAGATAAAATTCTTAGACTTTATCACTTTTTCTTACAAAATAGTTCTTTGAGTCATTTTTGTTTAAATTGTGATTTACCATAGGATGGGAAAGTTAACTATTGATTTTTTTCCAAGCTTATAATTATTTTAGCCTTTAAAAAATGTTTCCTACATTTAAAAATTATGTTTTTGAAAATAGTTGATAAAAACTAAAATGTGAGGAAGACTTTTTTATTCCATAGAATTTATTCCTCACCTACAGCTCATCAGATCCTCAGCTTCTCTATCCCTATTCTTTCTCATTGTTCAGTGTGATGAAAGAAGTGTTAAATGCATTTCTTCCCTAGGATTCTTTTAGGCATGGATCACAGACTCAAGGAGATAAATACATTATTCACACACAGACATATGCACACATCATACTTCTTTTTAGTAATCCTAAAAGGTAATTTGATTCAGGTTGTGAAGTTGTTTGCCAATTTGTCTGTTAATGTAAGTCCATCCATTATTGGTAAGATATGTTGTTATGATGTAAATATCTTTCATATATTCAACTATGTAATTGTATGATGATATTGGTCCTGGAAGTATTTCAAGGCACATTTTTGCACCTGAATATGAAAGCAGGCCTAGTTTAGTGGCATACTTTGAATTTGGAGTGCTTTTACTTTTTTTCCCAATTAGGAGTACTCTGAATGTGTACGTGTGTGTATGTTTTTGTGCATTTTGAGAGAAGAGTTTATGCATGAATCTGGATTGAGGATACATTAAAAATATATCTACCCCAGAGCGTTTTACCTTAAATATATTTCATTTTGTACATATGACATAATGTTAACAACTTCTTCATGTGGTGCATTAAAGTAGTATCTTTCTTTTGAAATTTAAAGTGAGTAAAATTTATTTTTGTTCATGTTTTAAATACTCCCGATTGATATTAGAGGTTAAATGTTTTCCACAAACATTTTGAGGTCATGATGATTTAGAAATGTGTTGTCAAATGTTGTCATTATTATTATTGTAAATTCCCTGACTTGACTTATTAAGGAATTAAGTAGAGTTTTTAACTAAACTTTTCTGAGTGGTTTGGTAGTCACTTTGTGCTTTTCATTAGAGCTCAAAGTAAAATTGATCTGATTTTTTTTGTCTTTGATCTTACATAGTATTGTGGGAGTATTTGGAACATTTACTTAATAGGATTTCTAAAGAAACTTGTATCAAACATTTTGTGAACTCAAAGAAATAGCATGTGTGTAACAAATAACCACAGAATCTCAGTGGCATACAGAAATAAGTTTTTATTATCATACTTATGGGTTAGCTGGGGTGGCTCTACTTTAGGCTTGGGTCAAGGAGACAGATGGGATAGCTGTGCTCCATATATTTAATTTGGGAACCTAGGAGCAGTTGATATCTGGGACAAGTTTTTCTCAAGGTAAAGGCTGACAGAAGCTGAGTGGATCCATGGCTATTAAGGGCTGGAACACTATAACTTCCACCCATATTTCCTTTACCAAAGCAGGTCATATGGCTGAACATAGTATACAATGGGGTTGGGAAAAGTTATTTGTTTAATAGGGGGCAGGGAGTGAATGTTTGCTAAACCATGATCCAATCTATCCCAGACGTAGATTCGATCTATACAATCTATCCAGTATTTTTGGATTTCCTTGTCATAATTTAAGAATATACTTTGTCCCATTCATTGACTTCTCATTAGAACTGAACTTGGAACCTCTGACCCCTCAAAGATGCCTGGCTTCACCTACATTTAAGAGGCCATTGAAATTCTTCTTACATACAGTACACAGATGTTTCCTGACTTATAATAGTTTGATTGAGGATTTTTTTTTACTTTACAATGATGTGAAAGTTATATCCATTCAGTAGAAACCATACTTGAAGTACTCATGCAACCGTTGTTTTCCACTTATAGTGCAGCATTCAATAAATTACATGAGATATTAAAAACTTTACTATAAAATAGGCTGAATGTTGAATGATTTTGACCAACTCTAGGCTATGTAAGCATTCTGAGCACATTTAAAGTAAGCTAAGCTATGATGTTCAGTAGGTTAGCTATATTGAATGCATTTTTGACTTATAATATTTTCAATTTTCATTGGGTTTATTGAGATGTAATCCCATTGTAAGTTGAGGAGCATCTGTATTAGCTTTCTATTGCTATTTAAAAATCACCAAACATTTAGCCATTTTAAATAATCTATACATTATCCCACAGTTTCCATTGATCAGGAATCCAGGCAGAGCTTAACTGGGTCCTAGGCCCAGGGTCTCAGGGGGCTGCAATCAAAGTGTCAACAAGACTGTGATCCTTTAAAAAGTTTGGGGCTGTCTTCCAATTCATGTGTCAGCAGAATTTGGGTCCTTGTGGTTGTAGAACTAAGGCTCCTGTTGCCTTGCTGACTCAGAGATTCTCTCAGCTCCTAGAAGCCCCTGCAATTTCTTGCTACACAGCCTACCCATAGTTTTCCCTCACAACATGGCAACTTACTTTTTCAAAACCAGCAGAGAAAGCTGTTCCTCCAGTCTGCAGAAGTGGAGCCTTATATAATGTAATGTAATAACAGGAGTCACTACCCATCACCTTTGCCATATAACATAGCCTAACCAAGGGAGTGACTGTTCAACCCCTTTGTCATATTCTATCAGCTGGAAGCAATCAGTGGGCTCCTCTCCACTCAAGGGGAGGGGATTATATAAGGAGTTAAGTCATTGGGGGTCATCTTAGAATTCTGCCTGTCACATACCATAATCTACCAATTAAAAGCCACAAACCCAGCACTTCTGCCCTTGGAAGAATTATACTTCATACAACTCTGGAAAACCGGCTTCTCTGTTTAGCGGCCATCACTTGATTCATGGAAAGAAGTAAGTAATCTGTAGCTCCAGGACTAACCTAAACTTCCTGAGGACTAACTTACATTCCTCAGAAATATTGGAGGGATATTAATCTAAACCCCCAAAATATTATCAGTGGTGGGATGGGCATAGAAGTGGTTAGTTTCTTTAAAAAAAAGGATACAAAGAAAAGAAAAAAAACAACTAACAGTAACACCTAGGTTTTAAAATCATGCCCAGCTCATGTTTGACAATCCTTCTGATAGCCCAAATACTATAAATTTAGTTGACGATAACAGAACAGATGGAAAAAACATATGGTTTGTAGGTAGTGTGTGGTGGTTGATATTTGCGGTACATTAGGGGAATTTATTTTATTTTGTCTCTTTCCTTGTGTAACTTTGTGATACTTTATCAAGTGAATTTTATATACCTTTTTGACTTATCTCTGTTGCAGTTATTAAGCCCTCTTTGTGACTTGAATATAATATTAACAAGGGTTTTTATAATATTTAACAGCAGGCATTTAGACACACTGGCAAAAAGACTATTTCATTCAGGAAAACATATCTTTAGCCATTTGGTGTTATGTAGAATCCTTAGATAGAGATTACACAGGTAAAAGAAGCAATTTAAGGAGATTAATTCAATGAAGGATTAGTAAAAAAGGTCAGCTTGACTGGGATTTCATTTAGATATGTATCTAAAATTTCGACAAAACCCACCAGGTCTTGATTTAACAGTGATCTCTAACAACTTCACATTTTCTAAAGAAAATTTAGTCAACAGATCAGAGGATGTGCTGAAAATGCTACTTTTTGATCCTGTTACAAGAATAAGAAAAATTTAATGTGCAGAAAATGGCATAAACACATTTGTTTATGTGTGATCTTCAATTTGATTTTTTGAAGGCTAGATAGCAGCTCTGGAAACCCTGTACCACTTTAAGATTTACCACACAACACCCAAAATTGAAATGCAACTTTATGTTTGTCTATTTGCAATTTTTTAATTAAAAAAAAATCTAGATATTTATTTAAGGTTTTTTCAAACAGACAGGGCAAGATTTTAAAAAGAACATTTCTCTTTAGAGGGACTAAGGGATAAAAGTCGACTTTGGCAATACAGTATAAATTAAATAAATATGTGTGAAAATCCCTATTCCTGTTGGCTACTTAAGAGCATGTGTATAATAATGAAGCCACACTGAAAATCAAAATTGAATTATTGGTAATATTTCTTAAATGATTCATTCAGTCTCCTGGCATAACTCTTTTTTGTTTTCTTTTCCTTACCTATTATATCAAGATAGAAACCCATATTCTTGGTTATCTTAGCAAATGAATAGCTTTCTTTGGATTTCATCCACATGACTTTTCTTTAATAGCTGAATTGTATGGATTCTTTTTGTCTCTCAGTTTTTGAAATCCTCTCTCACACACTAAACGTACTAGAACAGGCAAGAATAAAGACTTTGTCTTAGAATGGCTTATTCTCCTGTAAAATAGCTATTTAGTATATATGTTTCTCCCTTAACAGTGAACACAGTGGAATAATACATTAGGCAAATTTTAAATTTCCAATCAAAGCACATTTAGGTTTAATGAGTGATTAGTATCATTTTGAATTATTATTAAGAGAATTAAACATGTTTTTATCTTTTAAAACAGACTTTAATTTTTAGAGCAGTTTTAGATTCACAGAAAAATTAATGGAAGGCATAGAAATTTCTCATATACTCCTACCCCACACATATTTAGCCTCCCCCATTATCGATATTCTCTACCAGAGTGGGAATATTGTGCATATTTTTTATAATTGATGAACCTACATGACACATCACTAGCACCCAAAGACCATAGTTTACATTAGGGTTCACTCTTGCTGTTGTACTTTTTATTGGTTTAGACAAATGTATAGTGCCAAATGTATAGTGCCATCTACCATTATCATATCATACAGAGTAGTTTCACTGTCCTAAAAATCCTTTGTGCTCCTCCTATTCATCTTTTCTTCTTCCCTAACCCCTAGCAACTACTGATCATTTTTACCAACTCCTTAAACTCTTCCAGAATATCATATAGTTGGAAACACAGTATGTAGCCTTTTCAGATTTGTTTCTTTCACTTTGTGACATACATTTACATTTCTTTATGCCTTTTCATGGATTGATAGCTCAATTCTTTTTAGTGTTGAATAATTCCATTGTCTGCATGCACCATAGTTTATGTATTCATTTACCTACTGAAGGACATCTAGATTGCTTCCAAGTTTTGGCAATTATGAAGAAAGCTCCCATACACATCTGTGAGCAGGCTTTTGTGTGAATATAGGTTTTCAACTCTTTGAGTAAGTTTAAACTCTGAGTAAATCACCAAGGAGCGTGATTGCTGGATCATATAGCAAGAGCATGCTTAGTTTGGTAATAACCGAACTGCTTTCCAAAGAAGCTGTTCTATTTTGCATTTATATCAGCAATGATTAGAGTTCCCGTTGCTCCTTATCATCATCAGCATTTGGTATTGCCAGTGTTCTGGATTTCGGCCATTCTAATAGGTGTTTTTATTGCTATTTTTATTTGCATTTCCCTGACAATATATGATGTGGAACATATCTTTCCATAGGCTTATTTGCCATCGTATATCTTCTTTGCGAGATATCTGTTAAGATCTTTGGCCCATTTTTAATTGGTTGTTTGTTTTCTTATTGTTGAGTTTTAAGAATTCTTTGCATAGATAACAGTACTTTGTCAGATATGTCTTTTGCAAATACTTTTTCCCAGTCTATGGCTTGTCTTTTCATTCTCCTGACTGCATCTTCTGCAGGGCAGAGATTTTTTTTTTTTTTTTTTTTTTTTTTTTTTTGAGAAGGAGTCTCACGCTGTCACCAGGTTAGAGTGCAGTGGCGTGATCTTGGCTCACTGCAAACTCCAGCTCCCTGGTTCAAGTGATTCTCCTGCCTTAGCCTCCCAAGTAGCTGGGATTACAGGTACACATCACCAAACCCAGCTTAGTTTTGTATTTTTAGTAGCGATGGAATTTCACTATTTGACTAGTATGGTCTGTATCTCTTGACCTTGTGATCTGCCCACCTTGGCCTCCCAAAGTGCTGGGACTGCAGGTGTGAACCACCACGCCCGGCCAAGATTTTTGATTTTAATGGAGCATAGCTTATAAATTTTTTGTTCATGGATTGTGCCTTTGGTGTTATATCTATAAGATTATTGCCAAACTCAAGGTCATCTGGATTCTCTCCCATGTTATCTTCTAGGAATTTTATAGTTTCGCATTTTACACTTAAGTACATGATCTATTATGATCTAATTTTTGTGATGAGTGTAAGGTCTGTGTTTAGATTTATTCTTTTGCACTTACAGTTTTTGGGATATCCAATTGTTCCAGCACTATTTTGCTGAAAAGATTCATACTCTTTAAACTCTACAATTTTATAATAGCGTATTTAATCCTTGCTATGGTTTGAACATTTGTCCTTTCCCACACTCACAGAAATTGAAATGTAATTGCCATTGTAACAGTATTAAGAGGTGGGACTTGTAAGAGATAATTAAGTGATGAAGGCTCTGCCCTCATGAATGTATTATGCCATTTTTGTGGAGTGGGTTTGTTGTCACAGTAATGGTTCCTTATAAAAGGGTAAGTTGCCCCCCCCTCTTTGCTTCTGTCTCTTTCCCTCTCTTGCTTTTCGGCCATGAGATTATGCAACAAGAAGGCAACAAGATGTCAGCTCTTCAATCTTGAACTTTTCAGCCTCCAAAACTATAAGCCAATAAATTCCTGTTCATTACAAATTACTATTTTGTGATATTTTGTTATAGCAACATAAAATGAACTAAGACGGGAAATTGGTACTGAGAAGTGGGCTATTTCTGTAACAAATACTTGAAAATGTGGAAGTGGCTTTGGAACTGGGTAGTGGGCAGAGGCTAAAAGAGGGTGGAGGAGCAGGCTAGAAAAAAATCAGTATTTCTGTAAAAAAAAGAGTTAAGAACAATCCTAGTGAGGGCCCAGAAAAAGAACAGAACTTTAGGGAAAGAATAAAACTTTTTAGAGATTATTTAAGAGGTTTTGATCAGAATATTGGTAGTAATATGAATGGTAAAAGCAATTCTGATGAGGTCTCTGATGGAAACAAGAAATATTAAAAATTGGAAGGAAGATTCTCCTTGTTACGAAGTGGTAAAGATCTTGACTGAATGGTGTCCATGTCCTAGGGCTTTATGGAAGGCAGAATTTAAGAGCAATGAACTAAAATATCTGGCAGAAAAAATGTGTAAGCAAAATATTGAAGGAGCTATATGGATTCTTTTAACTGCATGCAGTAAAACCATACAAGAGAGAAATTGATAAAGAGATTAGTATGAATAGAAGGAAGCCAGATGCCATTCATCAAGACAATGGGAGACTGATTCTGAAGGCATTTCAGAGATCTTTGAGGCTGCACCTCCCTCGCAGGCCCAGAGCTATTGGAAGGCAGAATAGTTTTAGGAGAAGGGCCCATGGTGCTCTCCATAGGCTCACTGCCCAGGGCCACCTTGAGACTCTGCTCCCTGCATTCCAGTGCAGTGTTCCCTGGCTGTGGCTCAAGAGGACCTGTGTGCATCTCAGGTTGCTGCTCCACAGGGCACAAGCTATAAACCTTTGCAGTGTCCACATGATGTTAATTCTTCAGGTACACAGCATTTGTGAGATGTGGAGACATGGCTGTCTACCTCTTGATTTCTAAGACGTTATTGGCCAGCTAGGAGGCCCATGCAGTAACTTGTTGCAGAGGCAGAGCTGGTAGAGAGAGTCACATTAGGGCAATGCCTAGTGGAGCCACAGGAATAGGTTGCCCTGGGACCCCAGAATGGTGGAGCCACAAACATGCAGCCCCAGCCTGGGAGAGCTATAGGCACAAGACTCCAACCTGTGATACCTATTATGTGGGCTAAGCCCATCACAGTCATGAAGGTGGTATTGCCCAAGGCCTTGGGGGCCCAACCCTCACCCCAGTGTGTCCAAAGTGTGGGACATGATGTCAAGGAAGATTATTTGAGAGTCTTAAGAGTTAATATGGTTTGCCCTATTGGATTTTGAACTTACTTGGAAGGAGTTGCCCCTTTCTTTTTGCCTGTTTCTCCCTTTTGGAATGGAAATATCTGCCTATTCCACCAGTGTATTTTGGAAATAGACAATTTGTTTTGAATTCAGAGGCTCAGAGCTGGGGGGGAATTTGCCTCAAGATGAATTGTGCCTTGAGTCTCACCCACATTCAAGAGATGAGACTTTGGGACTCTTGATGCTGGAACAAGTTAAGACTATTGGAGCTATTGAGATGAAATGAATGTATTTTGTAGTGAGAAGAACATGAGGTTTGGGTGCCAGGAGCAGAATGTTACAATTTGAATGCTTGTTCCCTCCCAAACTCATGTTGAAATTTAATTGCCATTGTAACAATAGGAAGAAGTGAGACCTTTGAAAAGTGACTAGGCCCTAAGTGCTCTGAATGGATAATACCATTGTCATTGGTGTAGATTTGTTATCATGGAAGTGAGCTCCTTATAAAAAAATGAGTTTGGCCCCTTTTTTGCCTCTTTTTCTTTCTCTTGCCCTCTCTTGCCCATCTGCCTTTCATCATGGGATGATGCAGGAAGAAATCCCTCACCTTGGACTTCTCAGTCTACAGAACTGTAAACCAATAAATTTCTCTTCATTATAAATTAGTCTGTGGTATTCTGTTACAATAGCACAATATGGACCAAGACAATTCTATTCACAAACAAGCAGTATATATTGCTAGTTGTATGACCAGGTTTTTCTTTTTTTAAATCAAATAATGCCATCACAAAATAGCTAAAATAACTTGAGAATCACAAATTGCTTTTGGTTCAAAGCTCAACATTAGTCTAAATTTGGTAAATGCTAGCATCTCCTCCCACCCCACCATGGATGTTAGATCTAAAGAAATTGTATGTTTCAGCATATCTTGGTGGTTTTCACTGTAGCATCAAGTCCAGGGAAATGAATATATTGTTTTGCCAATAAATTCCATAATCTCACAATTCCAGTGTTTAATCTTTGTTTTTTTCAAAGATATTCTTTGGTCTGATCTAATTTCCTTTTGCTTTCACTGTGATCTGTTTCTTCTTGTTCAATAAAGATGAACAGGTTAACATCTTGTAAATAATATTCGAGTCTGCTATAAGTCCAATTTCTTCAACCTCCTTAAATTACTTGTAAAATAGTCTTATTATAAGTGATATTCTAAATAAATCAAAGAAATGGGTACCAGTTACCCCTTTGAGGGTTTCATATGGTGATCTTTACACAACCTTGTTGAGAGAAATGCCAACATTTATTTGTTCATGTAGGTTTCATTATCTCAAACTTTTGATCTGGCAACCATCATGTCAAAAAATGTCTTTATTTGCTAAGCTCAGCTACTTTGTTCTCCAGCTGTGCCATTGTTGCCAAGACCAAATGGGTTTTCTAAGACAAGTTAGATTTTTTGTCACTGTGGTGACACTATACTCGGTTGCTCTATCTGCTCTTAGAATATAAACTATAAAGGACATACAGTCAAAGCCTTGTGCTTTCTGCTAGGATCACTTGAAACGAATCTTTTCATGCTTATGTCCCAAGTTTGGTATACAATTAGGTTCATTTATTTCAAATTGTTTTTGATTTTTAGAGGTTGCTCTTGAATATTTTAACATAATTTTTAGATATATAAATCATTTGTATAATTCCAGAGTCAAAACTTTGTAACAAAATGCATTCATTAAAGTCTCAACTTTCATTCCTTTTTGCCACATTGCATACCCCCAGAGCCTGCCATTTATTAGTTTCTGGTTTATACTGCCAGTATTTCTTTCTTTTCTTTTGTTTTTCACAAATAAAATTAAACGTGTGTGTGCATATCTAACTATCCACCCATACATATATATATATATATATATATATATATATATAAAATGTATGTTATATATAATATGTATCTATACATAATAGTTGTGTATTGGTATCTGCACATATTATATATGTATGTGTGTATATAAACACACAAAATATATACATACATGATGCATGTACATATATACACATATGATATATATACATACACATGCTTACACATACGTATTTCTACACTGACTTTTTTCACTTTGCAATCAGCCTAAACATCACTTATATTAGCATAGTCCTCTTCGTTGTTCTTGTATGGCATTGCATAATATTCCATTGTGAAAATGCACCTTAGATTTTTAAACTAGCTTCTATCTATGGGCATTAGGGTAGTTTCCAATATTTTCCTATCACATATATAATAGTGCAATAAATTCACCTGTAACCTTGTTTCTTTTTAAAATCCACAAACTCTGGGATACTTTCCTCTGAGTAAATCCATCGATTTTCCAAGCAGTAAGAGTAATCACTGGTCCCTTTCATGAATACTTTGGGATTATCATAAATATGATACAATATATGGTACAATATATGATTGTATATTGTATATGATACAATATACAATTCTCATAAATATGATATATTGTATCATATTTACACATATATTTCATTTTTGAGTGTTTTCTACATATTACAGGTATCTTGGGGTTGTAATTTATATCTGGCTTTTACATATTCCACAAATATTGGGTATGATATAGGCCATGTGGATTCTGACTGTTCTGAACTATAAGCTTCTTCTACTGTCCATGTTTATGAGTCAATATGTATGTTGATCCAGAGGTTCTTTTCCTTATTAATTTAGAAATGTTTATGAAATGTCTATTCTATGTGGTGCTGCTGTGTAGGATGTAGAACTGTGGAAAACAGTCTCCCAGGAAGCTTATGCTACCTGTGCTTAACTTTGTCCCTTAAGGTCAGGCACCTTACACTTTTGTATCTCGGTTTTTTTGCCTGAAAAATGGGATCTATAATCCTTGTTTTGATTGTTACATGGGGCTCCTGGAAGAACCTGCTGCAGTGATGAATGCAAAATAGCTTGCTAAAACATAAAAATCCATAAAATGTATACAATAGTTATTGTCATTTTAGTACTATATGTTCTTAAGTGTTTTGCTATTATCTTTCCCAACAGACTCAGCTGTTTGAGAAATATGAGTATAGTTATTGTTTGTTTTATATTTCCTCAAAGCAGCTAGTACAGAGGGAGCAGACACTGAATTTATGAAACATTTTCATTTTATTGAGTCATGTACGAAGGGTTTCAAACTCAAATTCCTACAGGGGCTACATGGAGAACATAAATTGGACCACAGTAGGAAGTGATGAGAAATTATGTCCAAACTGGAGAATAAATTCTAGGCCTAAAAACATTCAAATTCAAGTTCAAAAACAGCACTGTGTGAAGTCAACAAACAATTGAAGGCCACATTCCGTAGTCTTTGTGTTTCTCTGTGTGCTGTGGTTTATACAAATGTCATATGTGGAAGAGAAACCTTATTTCTTTGCTCCATTCAAATTCTAGATGATTTTAAAGAAGTGGGATATTCACACACTCTAAGTCAATATAATAATCATCAGTAAACCTAAAATAATAACAAAAATGTGTTGTGTGATTTTGAGGTTATAGTAAAGGATATAAGATTCAGGTTTCCAGTCTTATATTTATTGTAGATGTGCTCTCTGCATTTGCTTGCTATGCTAAACATGCCCTATCCATGGGCACCCAAGGTCCGGTATTACTGTGCTACTTCTCATAACACAATTTGCTTTTATCTTGTAGATACTATGTATCATACCACTGATTGTATTTCTTTTTTTTTTTTTTTTTTTTTTTTTTTGCATGGTTCGTGGACTGTTCAGAGCCAAATTATCACTGACTTCTAGAAAAGTATACCAGATCTCCTGTCACAGATACTGGATTCTAATTTTGTTTTTAGCGTTGTCTTTCAACTCCTTGTTCTTCTTTTCCCTTTACATTTTTTTCTTATGCTGTTTTGCTTTATGTATCTTTGTAAACTATCTCAACATTTTTTGGAAAAAGGTGTTGTATAAATGACAGAAGTCCCAAAGTATGTGACTTTGGAGATAAGAGAGTAATCATCTCTGTTATTCTTATTGTTATTTACAAAGAAATGGTACATGCAGCTGGTGGAATATTACTTCTGTAGGCAGACTCTTAACAAGGAACTGAAAAATGTGTGATTTTCTATATTTTGGTATCCAGTAAGCTTTACTCAATTTTTCCCTATACAATTTTTGAAAGAAAAAAATTATTTTCAATTAGAGAACTTTCTTTCAGGGGTCTGGGATGGTCCCTATTGCCACTTCTTGTATATTTCCGGCTTTCTGCTTCACAAAATAAGTTAGGATGTACTTCCTGGCCTCTTTTTGGTGGCGTAGGGCCATATGTTTAGCTCCAGCCAATGAGCTGTGAATGAAAATGACTTGAGCGTATCACTCCTAGGCCAGAGCATTGAATTGCCCTTGTGAAACCCTGCAGCAATCTCCTTTCCTTCCACGTGTCCATTGGCAACATCTGAGATGGTGGCTGCTCTGTCTGCCGGGGTCCCTGAGTGTCGACCACTGTTAACTTGTATTAGGGCACAGAGAGTTTGGAGTACTTTGCTACCAAAACACAGTCTTGGCTATCCTAAGCAGTTCAAAGACAATTCATAACAAATCAAAGATTAGGGACACGGACTGCTTATCAATTATGCTTACTTCTTGCTGCATAATTAAGAAACAGGTGAGTATCTAACAATGAGTCAAGTTGAAACAGATTTCAGAATTTGCCTTGGAATTCAAAGAAAAGAAGAAAATCATTCAGAATGAGAAATATTATCTTTCAGAAAGAAAAATCTCTTCTAAAACCTGAACACTCCCACTGCTCAGCTTTGCTTACATTAAAATCAAGAACAACAAAAAATGCTCCCTGTGACAGCCTGAGTATCTGGATAATATGTTTATACACTTTTCATCAATCCTGTGTTTGTGATGCTTCCAACAGCTAGAGATGAATGAGAATCTAGAGGGAAATAATGACTCAATTTAGCCCTCATTTGCCTCTACTCGACAGGCAATTTTTGTATTTTCAGACTCGGGTGTTATTTGGAGAAATTACTCAGGAATAAAGGTATCCCACCAGGCAAGAGAGTATTTCATGTTTTTGAGACACCTCTTCTTCAATTCCAGTTTGCAGGTGGGACTGGGGGAAGGAAGAGGAGTTAGAAATATCTAAGTAATGTTTGTGACTAAGAACTGGAAGCACCCCTCCAAGCTCAGTGAGTGGACTCTCAAAGGAGACAGATTGGCCACATGTCTTTTTGTGGTTGTTGTTTTTGAAGTATTTTGGAAAAAAGCATAAAGAAGGGGGAGCATCCTCCTCTGAATGGAACAGCTTTCATCAGATAATTCTGTATTTCCTAGGGGTGCAGGCCTGGATGCTGGTTTCAAAAATCTGGTCTTGGAAAAATTGTTCTCTTTTGCTCTTGATTTTATGAAAAGGTCCTAGCCTATATTATAAATGATGGTGTGACTTAGGCAAACTGGTATTAGAGAGAGATAAAGACAGATGTGTGGATGGAGACACAAGCAAGCTAGATTTCGAGAAGCAAAAGATGCTTATCCTTCATTAGGGGTGTTTAAAACTCTTGACGTTCCTTTTTTTTTTTTTTTCTTTTGAGACAGTATCTCATTCTGCCAGAATGCAGTGGCACAGTCATAGATCACTGTAACCTTGAACTCCTGGGTTCAAGTGATGCAGGCCTCCCACCTCATCTTCTCAAGTAGTTGGGACTACAAATGTGTAATATCATATACCTGGCTAGTTTGAAAAAAAAAAATACTTTGTAGAGACAGAGTCTCACTATGTTGCCCAGGCTGGTCTTGAACTCCTGGTCTCAAGTGATCTTCCTGCCTCGGTCTCCCAAAGCACTGAGATTACAGTCATGAGACTCTCTTGGCATTTTTGACAGGGCTTCTAGGGTGGGTGAAAAGAAAGAGAAGTTAGAAAATCTAATGTAATAAATATTTTTTTCCTTATTTTGTAGAGGCCATATCCTCCTATGAACTGAGAAATTTTTCACACCTAATTGATTCCTAGTTGAAAATGAAATATGTATTTCCACAAGCAACTTTAAAACATCTAAGATTGCATGCAAAAAGTTTCATTATAGTTTGCAAAAAAACCACTACATTATTTCCCACTTTTTAGTTGCAAGTGATAGATATATTAAATTCATCCTGTCTATATACATTAAGTATATATGTTGTATAGTATTTCTTTTAATCATAAATTACACTAAGCAGCACAAGAGCTAACAGTCTTATGTGTCTTTATATACTCATTGCCACAACTAACACTCATATGTCTTTATGTACATGAGTACTTTATGTACATTATGTATTTTAAGTACTCATGTACATAAAGACATATAAGAGTGTTAGTAGTGGTGCTGTTTATTGTAGCAAAATATTAGAAACCATCTACACATATTAAAATAAGAACTTGATTAATGATTTTCAGTATAGATATGTAAAGCAATATTTTATGCTCAGTAAAGTTACATATCACAGAAGGAATCTATATTTACCTGAAGAAAATGTGCTCAAAATGTTAAAAATCAGATTAAAAATAATATAATCCTCTTGGTTGTAAATACTATGTGTACACATGTAGAGAAGAACTCTATGGTCATTTTAAATGCTTTTTTTCCCCCAATGGTCATGCATTACATTTAATTTAAGGTGAAAAGTAAGATTAAAAAAACACATTTGGGTTTTGAGCCCAAACCTCCCCTTTGAGCCACAGATTATGTTTTTGGTATCTTCCCTTGTATGTTTCACGGGCATTTCCAAATTAATATGGTCCATGCTGCACACAATAAGTCTGCCCCAATCCAATGCTTCCATGTCAGTAAACCATAACTCTATTATTTCCAAATAAGTCAACTAAGGGTCGGTTTTGCACTTGTCACACCCACAGCCCAACCCTATTCTCCATCTAATTTATAACCAAGCTCTATTTCTAACACAGATGCCCACACAGACTGTGAACACCTTTGTGTCTCTCCATCTTAAATGCATTACCTCATTCCAGGTCCCATACCTCCTCCCTGACTTCCGGCAACAACTGTGTGATCTCACTATCTTTTCAGCCTTATTGTTAATAGGGAAAGCTTTTGACATACCAGTGAACTTCCATTCCTCCTAGGGGTAAGTTAAATATCCCGTTATAATTTAGAGAGAACTGGGTAGACTGGTAGTCTGGCCCCTGCCTTTGCCATAACCTCATATTGTAGCTTGTTTTTTTCTCTTTCTCGTCTGCAACCCTGGCCTCCTGGATTCAAGTGATTCTCCTGCCTCAGCCTCCCAAGTAGCTGGGATCACAGGTGCCCACCACCACACCCAGCTAATATTTGTATTTTTAGTAGAGACAGGGTTTCACCAGGCTGGCCTCGAATTCCTGACCTCAGGTGATCCTCCCACCTCGGCCTCCCAAAGTGATAGGATTACAGTGTAGCTTGTTCTGTTTTGCTCACAAATCCCTGGATACTGTAACTTCTTCTCTCTTCTTGAAGTACTTCTCATCATCAACTTCTCACCTTAGGATCTTGTTACAGTCTTTATTCTTGAAATGTTCCTCTCCACTTTTCACGTTTAATTCTAATCTCTTCTTTAGATGTTAAACTCTTCTTTTCCTTATCACATTGTATCACTATTTGAACTGTTTATTGTCTGTCACTCCCACTGAAATGAATGCTTCCTGAGAACAGGAACTTACTTGTCTAGCTCATTATTGTATCCTCAGTGCCTAGCACAATTCCTGGCACACAGTAGAAGTGCAATACTAAGTATGTGTTGGACAAATGACTACGTGAATGTGTATTTGTGTCATTCAGATATTAAAATGTACTTATACATTGGCCATTTTTAGGCTATGATACAGTTGACTTTTTCTTTTTCTACATTTCTTTTTCCAATTTTTTTGGCTAGATAAGTAGTTGGAAATAAAGTAATTTTTCTATATTTTTTATTCTACAGAAAAATGATAAAGTAATTTTATATTCAGATCGACAGCAAAAAATTAATAGGACTTTTAATTAAAGTACAATGTTAGCAGCCCTCAACCTTTGAAATATGAAGCATACTGGGCTACATATACTTTCATTGTGTTCCATAGGAATTTAAAGGTATTAAACTAGCTGCAGGGATACTCCCTATTATTCTCTGAATGTAATAGGAGCATATTGATAAATATAAGTTAAAATTGAATGTAAGTGCTATAGCACTCAGACAAAATCTATTCTCCAGTTCAGGAAAATTCAAATTAAATTTTGGTCATGATATGTACATCAGATGTGAGCAAAATCATATTATTTTTTGAAATCAATGGAGGTATTTCTGTATAATAGAATAAATAACATTTGAATTATATAAATTAACATTGAGGTTGTGATGATCCATTTGATAGCCATAGAGAATACAAGCAACTTTAGATATAAATTCAACTGCCAAAGAATTTAAAGCTCTTTCTTTTAAATTTGCAAATTTTATTGACATAGAATTTACATCTTTATTTCACTGGATATCACACCATCCAAGTTTTAACATTCCCTATATTTCTATTAATAGACTTTAGAATATGTGTGAATACATGTTATAGTTAAGGGTTATATCTAGATAGTGTCTATCAATGTTAAGCAAATTATTGCATAAGACAACATCTTTCTTTAATTTATCCTGTTGAGAAGGTATTTGTACATCAGAGCATCACAGTGTTTGAATTCTAAAAAGTTTAGTAACAATGTTTATATTATAAAAACATAAGCATATTTACCATTTTTCATAATTAATAAGTATAATTAGTAAAGCAATAAATGACAACATAAATGAGTGGTATGTTAACTAAATGTAAATATATTAATTCAAACTATGTATGTATACGTATATGTGATTTTTTTATTTAATGCTTTCGAATAGGATGGTATATACATATATATGTATTCTTTTAAAACGATTAGGATTTTGCTACATATAAAATTTCAGATCCTGCCATTTTCTTTTTTGTTAATAAGCCCTTTTATAAGAAAATTCTGCCATTTTTAATAGCATAACATCAAAGCCATTTTCCCATGTAATTAAAATTTTCATCCTACATTCTTTCTTTTTTCCCTATGCTTCTGTAGGCAGTGATATTGTTTCATTATTTATATCAACATTTCCCATTGTAGGATATTGAAGGTGAGTCTCACCTGTGTTAATATAAATGATTCTGTAGTAGTATCCTTGAGTCTTTCTGATTAGCTATCTAGAGCAGTTGTTTTTCAAACATTTGTGTTCATTAGAATCATTTCCTGGGCTTGGCGAACAGACTGTTTATTTCCCTCCCCAAAGTTTCTGCTTGAGTAAGTTTAAGGTGGGGCCTTGAGAATTTGCTTATGCTTATGCTGCTCATCTGGGGGCCTTGATTATAGAACCACTTACATACATGCGGTGCATTTTTGAAGTAAAGTTATTGCATTAATGAATATACATTTTTTAAGGTTCTTGGTGTATATTGCCGAATCGTTTTTCAGAAAGACTATATCAAATTGCATCCCTACCAGTAAGTCTTATAACATGGTGTATTTTAATTTTAAATCTTTTGTCATTTTGAGACATGAAAAATGTTATCTCCATTGAAGCATTTTGTATGATAATGAAACATTGGAAACATTTCCATCAAAAGGAAAATGGATAAGTAAACATGGGTATAACCATACAAGGAAACTCGATTTAGCAGTTTAAATGAATGGAACTAAGTTAATTTGTATCTAACCCTGGAAAAATCACAAGCTGTAAGTTTGAATGTAAAAGGTTTTAAAACATGCAAATAATAGTAATTGCTTATAAATACATACAATTAGTGAAGATATAAAGAGCACACAAATATGTAGTAAGGGTATAAAGTACATGTGAAGGAATGCTAATACATCAAACTCAGGATAGTTACTGTGAAAGGAGAGAAGAATGAAATCAGTGAGGTGGCATTCAAGAGGCTTCTATTACATCTGTGGTATATTTTTATAAACAGATTTAAAGCCAATATGACAACATGCTTTGTTGTCATAAGGTTTGTCAAACCTGGATAAATACTTATTACCTTCCTCAGTATTAAAAAGAACAAATGGGATTTATTGATATTATTTGCATATCTGTAGTAGTGAGGCTGATTATTTTCTAAGACTATTGGCTAATTTTTGTTTCTTTCTTATTCTTCACATGCACATAGACTATACTAGAAAAAATTAATTTGGAATCCTCGGTAGTAGAATTTATTTGCATTTCACTGTTGCATGGGCTTTAATCTAAGCATCATTGGTTATACCAATTTTAAAAATAAAGAATCACTTGAAAAAGACCTGTGAAAATCTAAGCAAAAGAAAAAGAGGTCTACTAAATTCCTCTAAAATGAAATAACAATTAAAAACAACAACACACATACATGCAAGTATTTATTGAACGTTACACTAAGCAAAAGTTGAGAAGAACTAAAACCATGGTATACCTAAGATTTCTGTACTAAGCTGAATAATAACCATTCAAATATATTAGGTCCAAATCCTTGGAACCTGTCTTAAAAGAAAAAAGAATATTTGCAGATAAGATTATATTAAGCGTCTTGACATGGAGATATTTTCCTGGATTATTTGAGTGGGCCCTAAACACATTCACAAGTGTCCTTATATGAGAGAGGCAGAAAAAGATACACAGAGGGAAAGGTGGCAATGCGATGATGGAGATGGAGATTGGAGAGATGTGGCAGCAAGTCAAGAAATGCCAGCAGCCACCAGATACTGGAGTAGATTCTCTCTTAGAGATGCTGGAGGAAGTGCAGCCCTGTGATACTATGATTTTGGCCCAGAAATATTATTTAGAACTTCTGGGTTCTAGAACAGAGAAAAAGGAAATGTATGTCGTTTTAAGCCACCAAGTTTGTGGTAGGTTACTATAGGATATGAGTACATTTTCCAACCCAGAAATTTTACTTTGGTAATATCCTGAAAATTTTTAGTCATTTTTCAAGAAGATTAAATACATTATTAAAAATGGTGATTTGTCATGTTAAGCATTTCTGGTTTAAAACAAAAATATGCATGAAATGGCCAAATCTTTTGAATTACTCCTTTAAGCTTTATTAAGACACAATTTCTTACAATTTCAAGGTGAACTATATTGAAGCTATCAATGATACTAACAGAAAAATGCTTCTAAAATGAAGAAAGTGTGAGTCTTCCATGTTACCTCCAAATGATTTACCTTTACAGTTTTTTGAAACAATTGAATCTTAATTAAAATATTCCTATGGCTAAGATTATAGAACACCCTGAAAAAATGAAGAGATTTATGACATAGACAAATCAACTACGATAATAACAATTCACAACATAGTCAAGGGAGAAATAAATGGAGAAATGATAATAAATATAATTTATTATAGATTTAGAGAGACCTGTGGTTGAATTAGTTTACTTGTTTCAATTATTAATGAGAAATTGATATGCCAACTTCAAAATATTAATTTTTTGTAAAACATTCTGGATGTTCTAAATTTGGTCTTAACTTTGTATGCATCTTATAGATCAAGCAGATTTATTTTTTAATTTAAAAAATATACATTGAAATAATTCTATATTCACAGAAAGATGCAAAGACATTTATAGGTAGGTTTCATGTACTCTTCCCTCAGCCTTTCCCAATGTATATCCTGTCTACTATAGTATAATATCAATCCCAGGACATGAACATTAATACTTAATGTATTAATACTTTACAGCTTAATCAGATTTTGCTAGGTATACATACATGTAGTCATTTGTGTGTGTGTGTGTGTATGTGTTGTGTGTGTATACTTCTATGCAATTTTATCATGTCTGTTATCACATAACCAAAATGAAAATACTTAAGCATCACCACACGGTTTGTTCATGCTATCTTTTTATAGCTATATCCATCATCTCCTTTCTTTTTCTTAACTCACAGAAGTTACTAATCTACTCTCCGTGTCTAAATTTGTCTTTTGTCATGCATATTATACACATGGAATCATGCAGTATGCATTTTTATGACATTGGCTTTTTATTCTTCCATATAATTTTTCTAATATCCAAGTTGTTGCATTTATCAATAGTATTTTTCTTTTTATTGCTGATTGATATTTCATGGGATGGATGTACCACAGTTTGTTTAACCATTCACCATTGAAAAACATTTGGAGAGTGTCCAGTTTTCAGCTATCATGATTAAAGCTTCTATGAACAACTGTGTATGCATTTCTGCATTAAAATAAGTTTTCATCTCTCTGGGGTTTATGCCCAAGAGACTTAACTGCTGAGTGATGTGATAAGTTCCATTTTTAGTTTCAAAAGGAATTACCAAACTTTTCCACAGTAATTGTACCATTTTAAATTTCCACCAGCAGTGTATGAATGATCTAATTTCTCCATATGCTCTCCAGAAAATGGTTTTAGCCGTTTAGATAGATGTATAGTGATATCTCATTGTGGTTTTAATTTTTACCTCCCTAATGACTAATAATGTTGGGCATCTTTTATTTGCTTATTTGCTGTCTGTATATTCTCTTTAGTGAAATGTCTTACAATTCTTTTACCTATTTTCTAGTTGAATTTTAAATATTATTTGTTTTTTGAGAGACAGAGTCTCACCCTGTCACCCAGACTGGAGTACAGTGGCTTGATTATAGTTCACTGCAAACTCAAACTTCTGGGCTCAAGCAATCCTTCTACCTCAGCCTCCCAGGTAGTTGGGATTATAAGTGTGAGTCACTGTTCATGGCCTGTTTGTTTTTTAATGTTGAATCTTGAGAGTTCCTTATATATTCTAGATACTAATTGTGTGTCAGATATGTGATTTGCAAATATTTTTTCCAGTCTGTATTTTCTTCACATTCCTGACAGAATCTCACAGAGCAAAAGCTTTTTAATTTTGATGAGGTCCAATTTATCAAGTTCTCCTCTTTGGATTATGCTTTTGGTGTCAAGTCTATGAACTCTTCTGTTGTAGGTCTTGAATATTTTCTTCTATTTTCAAAGACTTTATAGTTTTATGTTTTATATTACATTCATTATTAAGTGAGTTAATTTTTTAATAAGGTAGGAGGTTTAGTTGGAAGTTCATATTTTTTTTTGATAAGGTCAACACATCATGCTTTAATAAGAAATTAAGGTGAAAAGAAAAAAAAAATTTTTTAAATTACATTTTAGGTTTTGGGGTACATGTGAAGAACATGCAAGATTGCTGCATAGGTACACACATGGCAGTGTGATTTGCTGACTTCCTCCCCATCACCTATATCTGGCATTTCTCCCATGCTGTCTCTCCCCCAACTCCCCACCCCCCATTGTCCCTCCCCTATTTCCCCCTGACAGACCCCAGTGTGTGATGCTCCCCTCCCTGTGTCCATGTGTTCTCATTGTTCAACACCCACCTATGAGTGAGAACATGCAGTGTTTGATTTTCTGTTCTTGTGTCAGTTTGCTGAGAATGATGGTTTCCAGATTCATCCATGTCCCTACAAAGGACACAAACTCATCGTTTTTGATGGCTGCATAGTATTCCATGGTGCATATGTGCCACATTTTTCCCTGTCCAGTCTGTCATCGATGGGCATTTGGGTTGGTTCCAAGTCTTTGCTATTGTAAACTGTGCTTCAATGAACATTCGTGTGCATGTGTCCTTATAGTGGAACGATTTATAATCCTTTGGAGGAAGTTCATATTTTTTTTATGTCTGTTTAACAGTTGTTTTTGCTTCTTTGCTAAAAATTAGCTGGATGTATTTGTGTGGATCTATTTCTAGGCTTCCCATTTTGTTTCATTGATAAATGTGTTTACCACTCTACTCTGTCTTGATTATTGCAGCTATATGGTATGTCTTAACATTGGAAAGAAGAATTTCTCCTTTTTTATTCACCTTTTCAAAAATTTTTTGCTATTCTAGGACCTTTCACTTACTGTATAAATTTTGGAATAAGCTTATCTATGTTTGCAAAAACCTTGCTGAGATTTAGATAGGCATTGCATTAAACCTATAAATCAATTTACAGAGAATTGACATCTTTTTTATGTTGAGACTTCTAATCGAGAAAATGTATTTTTCCCGTCCAGTAGTCAAGTCTTCCTTTATTTCTTTCACGAGAATTTCATAGTTTTCATTTATACAGATTCTATAGACGTTTAGTTAGATTTATGCCTAAGTTTTTTATTTTGGAGCAATTGCAAATGGTATTGCATTTTTTATTTTAGTTTCAATTTGTCTTGTGATAATGGATAAAAATGCAATTAATTTCTTCATGTTGATTTTGTCTGCTGTGACTTTATTGGAATCAGTTATTAGGTTTTTTTTTTTTTTTTTTTTTTTTTTTTTTTGTAGATTCCTTGGGGTTTTCTATATAGACAATCATGACATCCATAGATTTTTTTTTATTTTCCTTCCTAGGTGGGACACTTTATTTATTTTTCTTTCCTTGTTGCAATGTCTAAAACTTCCAATACATTGTTAGATAAGAATGGTGACAGAACAGAGGTCTCAGAAATAACGCTACACATCTACAACCATCTGATCTTTGACAAACTTGACAAAAACAAGAAATGGGGAAAGGATTCCCTATTTAATAAATGGTGTTGGGGAAAACTGGCTAGCCATATGCAGAAAACTGAAACTGGACCCCTTCCTAACACCTTTTACAAAAATTAACTCATGATAGATTAAAAACTTAGACATAAGATCTAAAACCATAAAAACTCTAGAAAAAACCTAGGCAATACTATTTAGGACATAGGCATGGGCAATTACCTCATGACTAAATTAACGAAAACAGTGGTGAAAAAAGCCCAAATTGACAACTGGGCTCCAATTAAACTAAAAAGCTTCTGCACAGCAAAAAAAAAAAAAAAAAACTATCATCAGAGTGAACAGGCAACCTACAGAATGGGAGAAAATTTTTGCAATCTATGCATCTGACAAAGGACTGATATCTAGAATGTACAAGGAACTTCAACAAATTTACAAGGAAAAAAACACCCCCATTAAAAAGTGGGTAAATGATATGAACAGACACTTCTCAAAGGAAGACATTTATGTGGCCAAAAAACATGAAAAAAAGCTCATCATCACTGCCCATTAGAGAAATGCCAATCAAAACCACAATGAGATACCATCTCATGTCAGTTAGAATGGCAATCATTAAAAAGTCAGAAAACAACAGATGCTGGAGAGGATGTGGAGAAATAGGAATGCTTTTACACTGTTGGTGAGAGTATAAATTACTTCAACCATTGTGGAAGACAGTGTGGAGATTCCTCAAGGATCTGGAACCGGAAATACTGTTTGACAAAGCAATTCCATTACTGGGTATATACCCAAAGAATAATAAATCATTTTACTATAAAGACACACGTATACAGATGTTTGTGGGTTTTTTTTTTTTTTTTAAGGAATTGGTCCGTTTTCTCTAAGTTGTTGAATTTATGAGAGTAAAGTTGCTTATAGTATTCTCTTATCCTTTAATTGCTGCATAATGTCATGATGTTCCCTGTTTCATTGATATTGGTGACTTGTGTCTTCTCTCATTTGATCTTTGTCAATCTTGCTACAGATTTATCAACTTAAAAATTTTTTTTGAAGAACATGTTTCTTTATTATTATTATACTTTAAGTTCTGGGGTACACGTGCAGAACACGCAGGTTTGTTACATAGGCATACACGTGCCATGATGGTTTGCTATAATACCCATCAACCCATCATTTACATTAGGTATTTCTCCTAATGCTATCCATACCCTTGCTCCCCATCCCCTAAACAGGCCCTGGTGTGTGATATTCCCATCCCTGTGCCCACATGTTCTCATTGTTCAACTCCCACTTATCAGTGAGAACCTGCAGTGTTTGGTTTTCTGTTCCTGCATCAGTTTGCTGAGAATGATGGTTTCCAGCTTCATCCGTGTCCCTGCAAAGGACATGAGCTCATGCTTTTTATGGCTGTGTAGTATTCCATGGTGTATATGTGCCACATTTTCTTTATCCAGTCTATCATTGATGGGCATTTGGGTTGGTTCCAAATCTTTGCTATTGTGAGTAGTCCTGCAATAAACATATATGTGCATGTGTCTTTATAGCAGAATAATTTATAATCCTTTGGGTATATACTCATTAATGTGACTGTTTGGTCAAATGATGTTTCTCATTCTGGATCCTTGAGGAATCACCACACTGTCTTCCACAATGGTTGAAGTAATTTACACTCTCACCAACAGTGTAAAAGCATTCCTATTTCTCCACATCCCCTCCAGCATCTGTTGTTTCCTGACTTTTTAATGATTGCCATTCTAACTGGTGTGAGATGGTATCACTTTGTGGTTTTGATTGGCATTTCTCTAATGACCAGTGGTGATGAGCTTTTTATCATATGTTTATTGGCCACAAAAATGTCTTCTTTTGAGAAGCGTCTGTTCATATCCTTCACCCACTATTTGATGGGGTTGTTTATTTTTTTCTTGTAAATTTGTTGAAGTTCCTTGTAGATTCTGGATATTAGCCCTTTGTCAGATGGATAGACTGCAAAAATTTTCTCCCACTGTGTGGGTTGCATGTTCACTCTGATGATAGTTTCTTTTGCTGTGCAGAAGCTCTTTGGCTTAGTTAGATCCCATTTGTCAATTTTGGCTTCTGTTGCAATTGCTTTTGGTATTTTAGTCATGAAGTCTTGCCCATGCCTATGTCCTGAATGGTATTGTCTAAGTTTTCTACTATGGTTTTTATGGTTTTAGGTCATACGTTTAAGTTTTTAATTCATCTTAAGTTAATTTTTATATAAGGTGTAAGAAACGGGTCCAATTTCAGTTTTCTGTATATGGCTAGCCAGTTTTCCCAACACCATTTATTAAATAGGGAATCCTTTCCCCATTGCTTGTTTTTGTCAGGTTTGTTAGGAGGGTTGTATGTGTGGTATTATTTCTGAGGTCTCTGTTCTGTTCATTGGTCTATATATCTGTTTTGGTACCAGTACTATGCTGTTTTGGTTACTGTAGCCTTGTAGTATAGTTTGAAGTCAGGTAGCATGATGCCTCCAGATTTCTACTTTTTGCTTAGGATTGTTTTGACTATACAGGCTCTTTTGTGGTTCCATATGAAATTTAAAGTAGTTTTTTTCTAATTCTGTGAAAAAGTCAATGGTAGCTTGATGAGAATAGCATTGAATATATAAATTACTTTGGGCAGTATGACCATTTTCACTATTGATTTTTCCTATCCATGAGCATGGAATATTTTTCTATTTGTTTGTGTTCTTATTTCCTGGAGCAGTGGTTTGTAGTTCTCCTTGAAAAGGCCCTTCACATCCCTTGTAAGTTGTATTCCTAGGTATTTTATTCTCTTTGTAGCAATTGTGAATGGGAGTTCATTATGTGGCTGTCTGTCTGTTATTGGTGTATAGGAATGCTTGTGATTTTTGCACATTGATTTTGTGTCCTGAGACTTTGCTGAAGTCGCTTATCAACTTAAGGAGTTTTGGGCTGAGACAATGGGGTTTTCTAAATATATAATCATATCATCTGCAAACAGAGATAATTTGACTTCCTCTCTTCCTATTCGAATATCCTTTATTTCTTTATCTTGCCTGATTGCCCTGGCCAGAACTTCCAGTACTGTGTTGAATAGGAATAGTGAGAGAGGACGTCCTTATCTTGTGCTGGTTTTCAAAGGGAATGCTTCCACCTTTTGCCCAGTCAGTATGATATTGGCTGTGGGTTTGTTCTCACTGGTTTCAAAGAACTTATGTATTTCTGCCTTAATTTAATTATTTACCCAGTAGTCATTTAGGAGCAGGTTGTTCAGTTTACATGTGGTTATGCAGTTTTGAGTGAGTTTCTTAATCCTGAGTTCTGATTTGATTGCACTGTGTTCTGAGAGACTGTTTGTTATTATTTGCATTCTTTTGCATTTGCTGAGTGAGTAGTGTTTTACTTCCAATTATGTTGCCATTTTAGAATAAGTGCAATGTGGTGTATATTCTGTTGATTTGGGGTGGAGAGTTCTGTAGATGTCTATTAAGTCCTGTTGGTTTAGAGCTGAGTTCAAGTCTTGTATATCCTTGTTAATTTTCTGTTTTGTTGATCTCTCTAATATTGACAGTGGGGCATTAAAGTCTCCCATTATTATTGTGTGGGAGTCTAAGTCTCTTTGTAGGTCTCTAAGAACTTGCTTCATTCATCTGGGTGATCCTGTATTGAGTGCATATATATTTAGGATAGTTAGGTCTGCTTGTTGCATTGATCCCTTTACCATTATGTAATGCCCTTTGTCTATTTTGATCTTTGTTAGTTTAAAGTCTGTTTTATCAGAGACTAGGATTGCAACCCCTGCTGTTTTTTGCTTTCCATTTGCTTGGTAAATCTTTCTTTAGCCCTTTATTTTGAGCCTATGTGTGTTTTTGCATGTGAGATGGGGTCTCCTGAATACAGCACACCGATGGGTCTTGACTCATCATCCAATTTGCCTGTGTCTTTTAATTGGGGCATTTAGCCTGTTTACATTTAAGGTTAATGTTGTTATATGTGAATTTGTTCCTGCCATTATGATGCTAGCAGGTGATTTTGCCTGTGTCTTTATAATGTTGATGATCTTTACATTTTTGTATGTTTTTGCAGTGGCTGATACTGGTTTTTCCTTTCCATATTTAGTGCTTCCTTCAGGAGTTCTTGTAAGGCAGGCCTGGTGGTGACAAAATCCCTCAGCATTTGCTTGTCTGTAAAGAATTTTACTTCTCCTTCACTTATGAAGATTAGTTTGGCTGGATATGAAATTCTAGATTGAAAATTCTTTTCTTTAAGGATGTTGAATATTGGCCCCCACTCTCTTCTGGCATGTAGGGTTTCTGCCAAGGACTCTACTGTTAGTCTGATGGGCTTCCTTTTGTGGGTAACATGAACTTTCTCTCTGGCTGACCCTAGCATTTTTTCCTTCATTTCAACCTTGGTGAATCTGATGATTATGTGTCTTGGGATTGCTTGAAAAACCAGTTTCTGATAATTTTCTGTATTGTTTTTTTGTTTTCAGTTTCATTAATTTCTGTTCTTATTCATTTTTTTCTGCTGTCTTTGAATTTATATTGTTCTTTTTTAATTTCTTTAGATAGAAACTTAAATTATTGATTTGAGACCTTTCTTTATTTATTTGTAAGCACCTAGTGCTGTATACATTCTTTTCAGTACTGTTTTAGCTATACTCTAAATTGTACATATTTTATTTTACCTTTATTCATTTCCATTTTAAAATTATTTTTAACATTTCCTCTGACCAATGAATTACTTAAATGTGTGTTTTTCATTAGCAAGTGTTTGAAGATTTTCCTGTTCTCTTTTTGCTGTTTAATAAGTAGTGTGAATTTTAGTTTGAATTCCCTATAGTCAGAGGATAAAGTTTATGTAATTTCAATTCTTTTAAATTTGTTAAAATTTGTTTCATGATTCAGGATAAGATATATCTTAGTGAATGTTCTATGAACACTTGAAAATCCTGTGTATTTTGCTCTTGTTGAGTAGAGTGTTCTGAATAATTCAGTTAGGTCCCGTTGGTTGATAATGTTCAGTTCTCCTAAATTTTTCCTGATATCCTGTGCAATAGTTTTATTAATGATTGGTAACAAAATGGCATTCAATACCTTTAAAAGTAAAGTTATAATTCTGTCTTTCCTCACAGAGGTATGATAAATCATTAATGAACATGGTTTTTAAATCTTACAATTTAAAAGTTATGTAAAAGATTTGCATTAATCATTGAAACTCACCTGTGAATCATTTAACTTTTTTTTAATAGTTCTTTATATCATCTGTCAGTCTGAAGAAAGTAAAGGGATAGCGGCAGTCTCAAACTTGAAATCTTCTTTACAAAAACATCAATAAGTTCATTAAAATATCAAGTGGAAGCAGACAATATGAATAGAAGAAATAAATGTTAACTTAGCTATGGATTATGCATAATACTTTATTATACTAAAGGAAACAGCTTCAAATGTCTCACAGACTCAGGTTTGGTAATCACCACACTCCTTGAAATGGGAAGAGGTAGGAAATGTTCTAAGTGCCACTTTATGGATAGTGATTGAAATAGGTTATACTTCTAAAATAAATGATAATTCTCACAACTTGTAATGTCTTTTCTACAAGTAATTTTTACAAACTAATGGTGGTTACAAACATAAAAAAATCCAAAATGTAGAACACTGTATACAAATGGAACACTGAATTATTCAATCTAGCATTTGGCCATTAAATTCTGCTCCACTCTAATATTGCAGTTTGATTCTTTTTAGCTTTGTGACCTAGCTCAAAACCTTAAAAGAACTTTTATGGGAAACCTCAAGAGTCGCTACATATACTAAAGGCTAGATTGTTGATTTCCCTGTACTGTATTTTAAGCAAAATATTTTTCCAACCTAAAAGCAAAGCAAAAGAACAACAAAGGCTAAGAAAGAAAACCAAATAAAAAGATAGTTACCATGGAATCTTCAACATTAGGCTTGAAAAAGCGAGAGAATTTTTACTTCTATCAAAAGAAAAGAAAAAATAAACGTGATAGAGAAACCGTTGCTATATACATTACTTTATAAATCTATCATTAGAACTGTAAACACAGGTTTAACAGTGGATTTTGTACTTTTACAGCTTCTTTGATAATGTAAGAGAAAAATTGATCCTTTATAGTCCTTGATTATCTGATTATAGCTTATTAAAGGTATCAACTAAAGTCATTTTAATGCTTGTATGTTAAGTCGTCCTTGAAAAAACTACATACTTTTTATTTAAAATCAACCTATTCAAAAATACCTTTATAGACAAATAATGATGTAGTTCATGATTAAAAACAAATATTAGTCTTTCAGCAAATACAAACCACCAACTTTTTTCCAGGAAATTTGGTATGATTTTGCTTTTCATAGAGATGAAGATGAAAATAAATTTATATTGCTAGCTTGATGAGCTCAAGAGTCTAGGTTGAAGATTTACAAATGAGTAAATTCTTTATGCTATCAATATTCTTGTTTAACATTTCAACTGTATTCATGAGATTAGCCTTTAGATAATGTCTAAGTTGATAATCGAAAGTACACTAATTAATTATGATTGAATTCTACTTCTTCTGGTGAATGAGTCATGCCTGATATTATTAGAGTTTATTGCAGTTTATATTTTGAAAGCTCACCACTCTGCAACCATGCAACCTTAAAAGAAAGGCAAGTGTGGGAGGAAAAGAGTGAGAAAGCTGTGGAACCTCATCATTGGAGTGATGATGAGAGCATGGTTATGATTAGTTCTGGTTTCAAGTATTTGGGTTGCAGTGTTTTCAGAATGCCATGATCACCCAGGGTCCATAGGAATAATCAATTATAAAGTTTATAGTTTTCAAGGCATACTCTTAGCCACAATGGAAAAGAAGGTTTTGTTTTACGATAAATCTTGTCAGCATTAAAAAGTAAATTATTTTCAAGATAATTTGACTTTAACACAGAGGAAAAAAAATCCCTTAATTTCTCAGAATCATAATTAATTATTTGCAATTTTTTTTTATACAGAGATGTTTGAAGTGGTGCCAGAGAGTAAATCAATTGTCTTCTATTTTGTTTCTCAGTCACTGAACAGTTTTTCACTGTCTGCTGTCTGCTTTCTGTTTTTCTCTCTCATTCTTTCCCAACAAAACAAAAGCTCATGATGTTTCATGGGTGACGGAATGAGAAGGAGGAAGGAATAAAATGGATTCAGTCCTACCATGTGCTAGTTACTGTGAGATTTGATTGATTCTATTCAGTAAGTATATGTACTCCGTTTTTACAGATAAGGAGACCCAGGCTCAGAGAGGTTTGTCAGAGAGGGATGCAAATGAAATTTACTTCCCTTCCTTCTGTTCTAAAGTTTTGAGTGTGACCGCATACAAAGTAGATCATCTCAGTTAGGAGCCAATTCTACCAAGATGTTACTGATTTAGCTTGGGAAAAGCTCTGGAGCCCCATTTCTGTGAAAAATAATGTTTAAAACACAATATTATGTTGTTTTCTGCAATGTATATGCTAAAAGGTGTGAAGAGTTCTTGTTTTCCCTAAAGGTTCACAAAGTCAAAGTCTATATGATGTTGACTTTGCAGGTACTGCTGTGGTTTCCCCAAGCAACAGAACCTGCAAATGAAGTGTGATGACTTTGTGGGAGAGAGAATGTCATCCTTCCATGTTTTCCTATTCATACCAGGCTCTAAATTTATGATCAAATTATGTTCTGTGAGTTCTTTCACAAATCAGTTTCTTGGTAGTTGGAATTCTTTTCTTCATTTAAACAGTGTGAGAAATGTTGATTTGGCTCTCTATGTAAGTCAGCATCTTAGGTAAGCCAGGGAGTAGCAGGACCACAGAACTAGCAGTGTTTTTTGGAAGATAAGCAGCACTGCTTTGAACACAATTTCTAGTGGAGAGTACATTTTTTTTTTGTTTGAAGATAAAGCGAAAATAATATCACTAGCTAATCTTCACATTTCATTCATTTTCTGAGTCAATTCTTTTCAGCCTCCTTTCCTAAGGTATCTCATATGGCTTCAGTTTCCACTGAAGGCATGAGCCATACCTGCCCTCCACCTTAATGCACCTTGACTGGGCTGTTCAGATAGATGCACTGTTCTAGGTTTAGATTTTGGAAGGTGATGGTATTGGTATTAACACAAGAACCTGTCAAAAATCCTATGGCTAATTATAATTAAAACAAAACTATTTCCATGCACATGATCTCAGCAAGCAAAGATAGGGCTGGGAAGCAATAGTAGATATTTAAAGTATTCACCTTTAAGGCTTTTTTTTTTTTGCGTGGGATGGTAAAATATATATTATTTAGGAAATTCTCAATTTATATGTGTAACAGTCAACATGCCACACCTCTCATTGCAAATTGCATAAAAAGTAAGCTTGGTAGAAAATATGTAATAATGTTTAAATTTTATTTTTATGAATTGCCTAAAACTTTGTTTTTCAATGTACATTGCAAGGCATTTGGCAAAGCCTGGAGACATTTTTAATTTCCATGACACTGGGAGGGGTTGCTAATGGCATCTAATGAATAGAGGCCAAGATGCTACTAAACATTGTTCAATGCAGAGGATAATCCCCTACAACAAAGAATTATTCTATTTAAAATGTCAATAGTTCTAGGGCTGAGAAACCCTGACCTATGAAAAGCAATGTGCTAAAATTGTACTGTAAGGTCTCAGAACAAATTTAGTTATACAGCTAATGTAAGTGATATGCAATTTTACTGAAGTACCAGAGTTGAATTTGTAAAACAGTATCTCTTTAGGTACTTTTTGGGCCAAATTTTAGTACAGTGGTGATTTAGTTAGCTCCCATTGCCATAACAAAATGCTATATACGAGGTGACTTAAGTAACAAAAATTTATTTCTCATAGTTATGGAAACTGGAATTCTAAGAACAAGGTATCAGCTTGGTTGGATTCCAGTGAGAGTTGTGAGGGTTCTCTTTCCAGTTTGCAGATAGCCTCCTTCTCACTGCGCCCTCATATGGGAAGCGGGGGTGGTGAGGGGGCAGAGAGAGAGAAAAAGAGGAGAAGTGTCTCTGATATCTCTTCTTATAAAGATACTAATCCCATCATGAAGGCTTCACCCTCATGGCTTCAAATAAATCTAATTATTTCCCAAAGGGCCGATCTTTAAATACTATCACATTGGGGGTTAGGTCTTAAACATATGAATTTTGGGGGATACAATTCAGTCTTTGAAAATAACACATGGTTATTTCCAAAAAAATATATAGAAAAGACACTGTTATCAGAATCTAGCAATGCTGTCAAGAATGGGAATGGATTGTCAGATGTAAAAGAAATCTTAAATTTTTACAATATGTTTTATCTTCAGTAAATATTTGCAAAGTTCATTACCTCTGAATCTAAAATCTCATAAGATATTATATCTAAAGTCTCTGGAGATAAATTCCTCAGGGATATATTTTTTACACCTTCTGAAATGAAGAGGTAGTTTTGTAGTCAAAATGATTTGTGTTTCTAAAATTTGCTGCTTCTTAAGAAGTGACTGGTTAAGAGGAAGCCTGTGTTCTGCATGGGCATAAGTAGGAGCCTAATTACTTCATCCAGATTTATGCAACATAAAAAAGAATTAGGTGTTATACAGTATAAAGTCACCATATCTTGACTAGCATTCATATGCCATGGATGACTTGGAAATTCAGTTCAAATTTTAGGTTTTTACCCTTGATTTTTGTCTGTGTTTACCTAGATTCTTTATTTTTTGGGCTTAACTATTTTTAAAGAAAGTAGATGAGAGGTTGCAGAGGGCAGAAGGGTTAGGGAGAAGTGGTGAGTGCTAATGGTTTCAGAGGTGCTTTTAGAGGGTGATAATATTATAAAATTGTGATTGTTACATAACTTCATTACTAAATTTTAATACTAAAAACCACTGACTCGCACACTTCAAGTGGGTGAATTATATAGTATATGAATTATACCTCAATATAGCTGTTGTATTTTTTTAAAAATTGTGATTAAATGCAGCACTGCCAGCTAGGTAGCATCGAGTAGTGAATTCAGCCCAGGCCAGGTGGCTCAAGGACCTAGTAATTGTATTATTTCTCTAAGTAAGGTGTCTTCATGTTTCCAAGGGATAATACCTCCACCATCATTCACTTAACCTCTAATAATGTCAAATTGAGTGGCCCAGTTTCTCTTATCATTTAAGAGAAACATATTATTCCTGATCTCCTAGCTTCTTTGCAGACAAGCCTCGTACGTCCTTCTGTTGCTTTAGATATAATTAAGTTCCTTAGACAATATTCATGATGATATTATTCTGTAAAACAATACATGGCATTTAACTTAGGTTTAAATGTGCTTAACCTTGGGAGAAGTTTCATGAAGCTCATGTTTAAATTTAACTCCAGGTTCCTTAATGCACTGGGTTAAGATGATTTTGGGGATAAATATTTTGCAATGACTTTTAACTTACAGTTACCTTGATTCCTTGTGTTTGTTTCTCTTCTAAAGAAATTTGTTTTGACTGAATAGGATGCCATTGATTTCAGCAATTTCAGGACAAAGTACCGTTATTGTTATTGTGCCTCTGATATAACTAAAATTTTGGAGGTATTGTTATTATAAAAAATTGTAAAAAAAATGTTTGACACACAATTCCTCTCTGTACACATTTTTACTGAGAACAGTTTCAAACATAGAGTGTGCTGATCAGTTTTCTGCTTGCTCTCCATGTATTTCCCCACTTCTCTTGGTCTGGCCTTATGTCAGAGGGGAGGACTGAGAAGCCTGCATTTCCTAAGCTCCCTTACTCACTGCCTTAGGGCCAGATTGGGCCAACTGGAGATTGTATATCACAAAGAAGAATGTTTTTCAGGTGAGTTTCTAGCAGTGGCTGCATGTCCTTAGTAGTCCCAGGTCCTGTTCATACTGCTAATCCTGCTCAGTGGTCCTGCCACTTGATCTACCACATTTTACCTTTGCTCCTCCAGTTGTAGGGTGAGAGGGGCTTCCTGCTACTGATATCTCAGAATTGCTGTATGATCCTCTATTCAGGTTTTTAGGGTGTCTAACGTTTTTGTAATAAGTTCCCCATGTTAAAATTCCCCTTTCAACTACTAAGTAGACTTGCTCTTTCTAACTGGGCTTTATCAGGTAAATATAGAAAAGTTGAAAGCATTCATGTATACTTGACACCTTAGTTCCATCATTGTTATTGTTTTGTCTTTTTTGCTTTATAAGGTAGGTACATATATATGCATTTTTTTGTGGTGAATCATTTGAAAATGCAGATAAGATGTTACTGTACCCCTAAATCCTCCAGCATGAACCTCTTAAAGATAAGGACATTCTTCTACTTAATCATGTTAATATTGCCATACCTTAGAAAGCTAACAGATATTTTCTAATATCTAATAATCAATATTCTAGCTTTTATAATTAACATTTTATTTTAAAAGGGTGTATCATTATAGCTAAAGATTTCATTTTGAAAGTTATAAATTTTTTTTTTCAACAATGATGTTTACTTTATATTCAAGACAAACAATGGGACTGGAGATGAGTAGCTGACTTCTCATGGCTACAAAGACTGTTGGCCTTATTGTGACTCCTCATTGAAATTAATATATTTCAGTAATTTTGTGAGAAATACGCTATAGTAATTTAATCCTGTATAACCACGTGTAGGCACTATCTAAAACTATGTACAAGGGATGTGAAAGACCTCTTCAAGGAGAACTACAAACCACTGCTCAAGAAAATAAGAGAGGACACAAACAGATGGAAAAACATTCCATGCTCATGGTTAGGAAGAATCAATATTATGAAAATGGCCATACTGCCCAAAGTAATTTATAGAATCAATGCTATCCTCATCAAGCTACCATTGACTTTCTTCACAGAATTGGAAAAAACCACCTTAAACTTCATATGGAACCAAAAGACAGCTGGCACAGCCAAGACAATCCTAAGCAAAAAAAGAACAAAGCTGGAGGCATCACGCTACCTGACTTCAAACCATACTACAAAGCTACAGTAATCAAAACAGCCTGGTACTGGTACCAAAACAGAGATATAGACCAATGGAACAGAACAGAGGCCTCAGAAGCAACACCACACATCTACAACCATCGGATCTTTTTTTTTTTTTTTCCCTTGAGATATTTTAATTTGCTTTTCCTGTAAATCAGAAACTCTTAATGGAAAAATAATATTTCAATTCCTGGTTTTATACATTATTATTATTATTTTTTTAATTTTCATTTTATTTTATTTTATTCTATTTTAAAGAGAAAAAAGAGAAAGAAGGAAGAAAAAAAGAATGAAATAAAGAGAAAAAGAAGAAAGAAAAAAAAAAAGGAAGAGAGAACGGGAATCTTGCTCTATTGCCCAGGCTAGAATGCAGTCTACAAATGGATATTAAAAGCTTTTTTTATACTAATAATTGTGTTATACAATGGAGACAGGAAGGAATAAGGGAGGAACATAACAAACAAACAGCCAACCAATATTTCATTTAAAGCTATGAAATGCTATGCAATTGCTAGGGAGTGATTTACTCCCAACCATGTGGTCACTTTTAGAATAAATGTGATGCGTTACTGAAAAAAAAATGTATATTTTGTGGATTTGGAGTAGAGAGTTCTGTAAATGTTTATTAAGTTTACTTGTTTGAGGTTTAAGTTCAAGTCCCGGGTATCCTTCTTAACCTTCTGTCTCATTAATTTGTCCAATATTGACAATGTAATGTTAAAGTCTCCCACTATTATTGTGTGGGAGTCCAAGTCTCTTTGTAAGTCACCAAGAAGTTGCCCTGTGTATCTGGGTGCTCCTATATTGGGTGCGCATAGGCTTAGGGTCGTTAGCTCTTCCCGTTACATTGATCCCTCTACCATTATACAATGTCCTTCTTATCTCTTTCGGTTTCTATTACTTTAAAGTCTATTTTATCAGAGATGAGAATTGCAACTACTGCTTTTTTTTTTTTTTTTTTGCTCTCCATTTGGTTGGCAAATCTTCCTCCATCCCTTTGTTTTGAGTCTCTGTATATCCTTGCATGTAAGATGGATCTGGATGCAGCTTACTGATGGGTCCTTTGAAGTGGCTGATACTGGTTGTTCCCCTCCATACATAGTGCCTCCTTCAGAAGCTCTTGTAAAGCAGGCCTGGTGGTAATGAAATCTCTGAGTACTTGCTTGTTTGCAAAAAATTTTATTTTTCCTTCACTTATGAAACTTAGTTTGGCTGGATATGAAATTCTGGGTTGAAAGTTCTTTTCTTTAAGGATGTTGAATATTGGCCCCCACTCTCTTCTGGCTTGTAGGGTTTCTGCTGAGAGATCAGCTGTGAGTCTGATAGGCTTCCCCTTGTGGGTAACCTGACCTTTCTCTCTGGCCGCCCGTAGTATTTTCTCCTTCGCTTCAACCCTGATGAATCTAATGATTATGTGCCTTGGGGTTGCTCTTTTTGAGGAATATCTTTGTGGTGTTCTCTGGATTTCCTGGACTTGAATATTAGTCTGCCTTGCTAGGTTAGGAAAGTTTTCCTGGATAATATCCTGAAAAATATTTTCCAGCTTGGATTCATTCTCTTCGTCACATTCAGGTACACCTATCAAACGTAGATTAGGTCTTTTCACATAGTCCCATATTTCTTGGAGACTTTGCTCATTCCTTTTTACCCTTTTTTCTCTAATCTTGTCTTCTCGTTTTATTTCGTTAAGTTGGTCTTCGACCTCTGAAATCCTTTCTTCTGCTTGATCAATTCGACTGTTAAAACTTGTGCATACTTCTTGAAGTTCTCGTATTGTGTTTTTCAGTTCCATTAATTCACTTATATTCCTCTTTAAATTGTCCATTCTCATGAACATTTCGTGAAACCTTTTTTCAAGGTTCTTAGTTTCCTTGCATTGGACTAGAACATGTTCTTTTAGCTCACAGAAGTTTCTCATTATCCACCTTCTGAAGCCTGATTCTGTTGATTCCTCACATTCATTTTCTATCAGGCCTTGTTCAATTGGTGATGAGGCACTGCAATCCTCTGTAGGAGGAGAGGCATTCTGATTTCGGGTGTTTTCAGCCTTTTTGCACTGGTTTCTTCCCATCTTTGTGGATTTATCCACCTGTCGTCTGTGTAATTGCTGACTTTCAGATTAGGTCTCTGAGTGGACGTCCAGCTTGTTGGTTATAAAGTTTTTTCTATTTCTTAATTTTCCTTTGGCGGATGCCCCTCCCCCACAGAGCTGGACCTTCCCGGGTTCAGCTGTACTTGGTGTGAAACGCTGAATCCTCAGCAGCTCCAACTGCTGTTTTTTTGTTATTGTTGTTGTTGGGGGGACCAGCTTTCCCCTGCGGCGACCCACTACGCCGGCTGAAACAGCGGCATTAAGATTCGTGGCGCTTTTCTGCCTGGGAATCTCCCGGTCTGGTTCCCCACTTCAGTCCGCTTTTTAATCAGCTGAATGGGAGACTCTGCTTTCCCGGAGCTCCAAACGCCAACCAAAAGGGCACCCAGTCCCGTATACTCCGGACTGAGAACCACCGTGTCGGGGCGCCTGCAAAACGGCCGCGCCCTCCAAAAGGGTCGCACTGGCGACCCGTGGGGCTCCTCCGCCAAGAATCTCTTGGTCCCTAGGCTATGAAAATTCGTCTGAAAATGTGGCGTCCACTCACTCTCTGTGCTTTCAGTGGGAGCTACAATCCTGAGCTGCTGCTAATCGGCCATCTTGGATCTCTCCAACCATCGGATCTTTGACAAACCTGACAAAAACAAGCAATGGGGAAAGGATTCCCTATTCAATAAATGGTGTTGGAAAAACTGGGTAGCCATATGCAGAAAGCTGAAACTGGATCCCTTCCTTACACCTTATACAAAAATTAACTCCCGATGGATTAAAGATTTAAACATAAGACCTAACACCATAAAAATCCTAGAAGGAAACCTAGGCAATACCATTCAGGACATAGGTATAGGCAAGGACTTTATGACTAAAACACCAAAAGCGCTGGCGACAAAAGCCAGAATAGACAAATGGGAGCTAATTAAACTTAAGAGCTTCTGCACAGCAAAAGAAACTATCATTAGAATGAACTGGCAATGAACAGAATGGGAAAAAATTTTTGCCACCTACCCATCTGACAAAGGGCTAATAACCAGAATCTACAAAAAACTTAAACAAATTTACAAAAATAAAAACAACCCCATCAAAAAGTGGGCAAAGGATATGAACACTTTCAAAAGAAGACATTTATGCAACCAACAAACATATGAAAAGTTGCTCATCATCACTGGTCATTAGAGAAATGCAAATCAAAACAACATTGAGCTACAATCCCATGCCAGTTAGAATGGCGATCATTAAAAAGTCAGGAAGACAACAGATGCTGGAGAAGATGTGGAGAAATAGGAATGCTTTTACACTGCTGGTGGAATGTAAATTAGTTCAACCATTGTGGAAGACAGTGTGGCAATTCCTTAAGGATCTAGAACTAGAAACACCATTTGACCCAGCAATTCCATTACTGGGTAAATACCCAAAGTATTATGAATAATTATAAAGACACATGCACATGTATGTTGATTGCAGCACTGTTTACAATAGTAAAGACTTGGAACCATCCCAAATTTCCATCAGTGACAGACTGGATAAAGAAAATGTGGCACACATACACCATGGAATGCTATAGAATGATAAAAAGGATGAGTTTATGTCCTTTGCAGGGATATGGATGAATCTGGAAACCATCATTCTCAGCAAACTGACACAAGAACAGAAAACCAAACTCATGTTCTCACTCATAAGTGAGTATTGACAATGAGAACACATGGACACAGGGAGGAGAACATCACACACTGGGGCCTGTGAGTGGGTTGTGGAGGTAGGGGTTGAATAGCAGGGGGTGGGGGGGATTTAGGAGGGATAACACTAGGAGAAATACCTAATGTAGATGATGGGGGGATGGATGCTGCAAGCCACCATGGCATGTGTATACCTGTGTAACAAACCTGCACATTCTGCACATGGACCCCAGAACTTAAAGTATAATAATAATAATAAACTATGTTTTTCAAAACACATGAATAAAAAATACTTTATGCTCCATGTTTCAATTAACTTATTTGAATACTTTGACTGATTTGTAAATTTGGTAATCATCTCATCATTAGGATATACTTTTACATTTGATTCCTTCAATTAAATTGGATAGAGGTTCTCATAACTTCCACAATTTTCAACTCATATTTAAATGACATGAATTGTAAAATGTTATAGCCTTTATGTTTATTTTGACATATGCTTCTGTCTTTAACCATTCTGTTTTTAAAGGTGATTCCTTGATAAAGGTGGTATCTCTTGATAATGATGCTGAATTATTAAATGGTTCATGGAGTCATAGCTCTTAAATAGCAATGAGAAAGAGACTTGGATTATCTAGTCCTGATCCACTGCTTCCTATATTAGATTAATGTAATGTTGTCTACAATGCCTACTTCTACTACTTTAAGGTAAAAGTACTGCAGGTAGCCTTTGTTCCCACAACTTGATCATTCCTTGAAGGATAACGCTGAGTTGCTTGCATTCTATTCTCAGACATATATTTCTTTTTAACAGCTCTTAGAATAGGCTACAAATGTAGAAGCATAAAAGCAACACTTTTTTTTAAACTGTATCCATTTGGGAATAAAAGGAACTTCTTCCCAGGCCTAGACTGTGTTTTACAAAGCTATGTCTTAGAATGGTTATTATGAGCTGGAGCACTTCTGTTTTAGTGACTATGAGAGAGAGAGAGAGCTATGAAATTCTGGGGGCAAGTGGTACTCCAGAGAGGTTGCCCTAGAGACATGGCTAGCATGTATAGTCTTTTTATATGGAAGGTCAGATCATTTTTTGTCATAAAATTTTTGGAATTCTCTACAATTAAGTTCAATAAATTAGGTGAAGGGACTTGATATCTTGGCTGAAAAAGCTGGGATCGTCAATGAGAAGGGAGTATCTTTGAGGGCAAGTGGTAGCTGCCTTTAAATCTATGAAGGACTTAAAAATATGTATGCTCTCTGGGGCTGTAATGGGTAGAATTATGAACAATGGGTAGAAACTACAGGAGAATATGTTTTATTCAGTGTAAATAAAAATTTCATAATACTGCAAATTGTATGTTTTAAAAATATTTCTATTTTGTGATATAACTCTTGTTTAATAAAGTCCACAAATCTTAATTATATGGCTCCAAAAATTCTTACCTATATGTTCACCTAGGAAACCACCATCCAGATAAGATTTAGAGCATTTTCCACACTTCTGAAGTTTCCCTTGTGCCCCTCTCTAATTGGTACTCTCCACCAAAAGGTAGCCACTATTCTGACTTCTACCGCCATACATTAACCATGCCTTTTCTTCAACTTCACATAAATGGAATCATGTAATATGTAACTATCTAATTCTTTAAACATCTTTGTGAGTACATAGTCAGTGTATATGTTTACATTTTGAGATGTTTTGATACAGGCATGCAATGTGAACTAAGCACATCATGGAGAATGTGGTATCCATCCCCTCAAGCATTTATCCTTTGAGTTACAATCGCATTACTCTATTTTAAAATGTACAGTTAAGTTATTTTTGACTATAGTCACCCTATTGTGCTATTGAATAGCAGGCTTTTTTCATTCTTTCTAACTTTTATTTTGTACCCATCAACCATCCCCACCTCTTCCCCAGGCCCTCACTACCTTTCCCATCTCTAGTAACCATCCTTCTACTCTCTATGTCAATGAGTTTAATTGTTTTGATTTTTAGATTCCACAAGTGAGACCATGTGATGTTTGTCTTTCTGTGCCTGGCTTATTGCACTTAACATAATGATCTCTGTTCCATCCATGTTGTTACAAATGACAGGATCTCATTCTTTTTTTTATGGTTGAATAGTACTACATTGTGTATAAGTACCAGATTTTCTGTATTCATCTGTTGATAGACACTTAGGTTGCTTCCAAATCGTGGCTGTTGTGAATCATGCTGCAATAAACATGGAGTGCAGATATCTCTTTGATATACTGATTTCCTTTCTTTGGGGTATATAACCAAGAGTGGGATTGCTGGATCATATGGCAGGCCCATTTTTTTTTCTGAGGAACCTCTAAACTGTTCTTTATAGTGGTTGTACTATTAATAATTTACATTCCTACCAACAGTGTACGAGGGTTCCCCTTTCTTTACATCCGTGCCAGCATTTGTTATTGCCTGTCCTTTGGATATAAGCCATTTTAACTGGGGTGAGATGATATTTTATTGTAGTTTTGATTTGCATTTCTCTAACGGTCAGTGATGTTGAGCACCTTCTCATATGCCTGTTTGCCAACTGTATTTCTTCTTTTCAGAAATGTCTATTCAAATGTTTTGCCCATTTTTTGATTGGATTATTAGATTTTTTCTTAAAGAATTGTTTGAGCTTCTTATATATTCTGGTTATTAATCTTTATTAATAGTTTATAATAAGAAAATGCTCTGCATTGGTTTTTGTCCTTAATAATTTGCTAACATCTTTTCTCATGCTGTGTGTTGTCTTATTACTTTGTTGATTGTACTCTCTGCTGTGTAATAGTCATATGGTTTTTGTCCAATAATCATATGGTTTTTGTCCTTAATAGTTTGCAAATATCTTTTTCATGCTGTGCATTGTCTTATTACTTTGTTGATTGTACTCTCTGCTGTGCAGAATTTTTTTAACCTGATGTGATCCCATTTGTCTATTTTTGTTTTGGTTGTCTGTGCTTGTAGGGTATTACTCAAGAAATCTTTGCCTAGACCACTGTCCTGGAGATTTTCCCCAATGATTTCTTGCAGTAGTTTCATTGTTTGAGGTTTAAGATTTAAGTCTTTCATTCATTTTGATTTGATTTTTGTATATGGTGAGATGGGGCCTAGTTTCATTCTTCTGCACAGGGATATACAGTTTTCCCAGCACCATTTATTAAAGAGACTGTCTTTTCCCCAGTGTATGTTCTTGACATCTTTGTCAAAAATGAGTTTACTGTGCATGGTGGATTTGTTTCTGGGTTCTTTATTCTGTTCCATTTGTCTATGTGTCTATTTTTATGTCAGTACCATGCTGTTTTGGTTACTATAGCTCTGAAGTATAATTCAAAGTCAGGTAGTGTGATTCCTCCAGTTTTGTTCTTCTTGCTTAGGATAGCTTTGGATATTCTGGATGTTTTGTGGTTCCATATAAATTTTAGGATTTTTTTTTTTTTCTAAAAAAAATGTGAAGATGTCATTGGTATTTTGAAAGGGATTTCATTGAATCTGTAGATTGCTTTGGGTAGTATGCACATTTTAACAATATTTATCCTTTCAATTCATGAACATGAAATATGTTTTCATTTTTTGCTATCTTCAATTTTCTTTCATAAGTGTTTTATAGTTTCCATTGCAGATATCTTTCACTTCTTTGGTCAAGTTAATTCCTAGGTATTTAATTTTATTTGTGGCTATTATAAATGAGATTACCTTTTCAATTTCTTTTTCAAATTGTTCACTGTTGGAATATGGAAATGGCACTGATTTTTGTATGTTGATTTTGTATCTTGCAACTTTAATGAATTTGTTTATCAGTTCTGATAGTTAATTTGTGGCGTCTTTTTTTTCCCAAATACAAGATTATATCATCTGCAAACAAAAATAATTTGATTTTTTCCTTTCTAATTTCTGCTCTTTATATGTTTCTCTTGTCTGATTGCTCTGGCAAGGAATTCCAATACTATGTTGAATAACCCTGATGAAAGTAGGCATCCTTGTCATGTTCTAGATCTTAGAGGAAAGATTTTCAGGTTTTCTTTATTCATTATAATACTAGCTGTGGGTCTGACCTATATGGCTTTTACTAGGTTGACAAATATTCCTTTTACCTCCAGTTTTTTTAAGGTTTTTGTCATAAAGGGATGCTAAATTTTATCAAATGCTTTTCAGCATCAATCGAAATAATCATATGGTTTTTGTCCTTCATTCTGTTGATATAATGTGTCACATTGATTTACTTGCATATGTTGTAACATGTTGCATCCCAGGGATAAACTCCACTTGGTCATAATGAATTATCTTTCTAATTATTATTGAATTCAATTTGCTAGTCTTTTGTTAAGAATTTTTACATCAATATCCATAAGAGATATTGACCTGCAGTTTTCTTTTTTGATGTGTCTTTGTCTGGTTTTGGTATCAGGGTAATGCTGGCCTTATAGAATGAGTTTGGAAGTATTCTTTTCTCTATTTTTTGGAATAGTTTGAGTAGGACTGTTATGAATTCTTTAGGTGTTTGGCAGAATTTAGCAGTGAAGCCCACAGGTCCTGGACTTTTCTTTACTGGAAATACTTTTTATTATGGAATACTTTTTATTATGGTTTTGATCTTGTTACTTGTTATTGGTCTGTTTAGGTTTTGGATTTCTTTCTTGTTCAGTCTTGGTAGGTTATATGTTTCTTGGAATTTGTCTATTTCTTCTAGATTTTTCCAACTTTTTAGGATATAGTTACTCATAGTAGCCTCTGATTATCTGTTACATTTCTTCAATATCAGTTGTAATGTCTCCTTTTTCATTTCTGATTTTATTTATTTGAATTTTCTCTCTATTTTGCTTAGTCTGGCTAAATGTTTGCCAATTTTAACTTTTTAGAAAACCAACTTTTTGTTTCATTGTTTTTTTTGTATTGTTTTTACTTCATTTTCATTTATTTCTCCTCTGATCTTTATTATTTCCTTTCTTCTACTAATTTTGAGTTTGGTTTGCTTTTGTTTTTCTAGTTCTTTAAGATGCATCATTAGATTGTTCCTTTGACTTTTTTTTTCTTTTTGATGTACGTATTTATAGGTATAAACTTCCCTCTTAGTACTGATTTTTGTGTATCCCATAGGTTTTGGTATGTTATGTTTTCATCATCATTTGTTTCAAGAAATCTTTCAATTTCTTCTTAATTTTTTCATTTACCAACTGTTTGTTCAGGAGCATATTGTTAAACTTCCATGTATTTCATGTATAATATTTGAAGTTTTCAAAACTTCTTGTGTTATTAATTTCCAGTTTTATTCCATTGTGATTGGGAAGATGCTTGAGATTATTTCAGTTTAATTAAATGTTTTAAGACTTGTTTTGTGACCTAACATGTGGTCTGTCCTTGAGAGTGATCCATGTGCTGAGGAAGAGTGTGTATTCTGCAGCTATTGGATGTAATGTTCTGTAAATATCTATTAGATCCATTTAGTCTGTAGTACAGATTAAGTCTGATGTTTCTTTGTTGATTTTCTATCTGGATGCTCTGTCCAGTACTGAAAGTGGAATGTTGAAGTCTCCAGCTATTATTGTATTGGGGCCTATCTCCTTCTTTAGATCTAATATTTTCTTCATATATCTTCTTTCGCCAGTGTTTGGGGCATATATATTTAAAATTGTTATATCCCTTTGCTGAAATGGCCCTTTATCATTATATCTGCTACTGATTTTTTAATGTTGATTTTGTATCTTGAAACTTTCCTAAATTTATCAATTCTAATAGTTCTTGTGGAGTCTTTAGATTTTTCCTATATATTTGGAAAAACCTAAAATAATTATATCATGACCTTCTTTGTCTCTTCTTATAGTTTTAGTATTGAAATCTATCTTGTCTGATATAAATATAACCACTACTGCTTTTTTTTTTTTTTTGGTTTCTATTGGTATGGAATATCTTTTTCTATCCCTTTATTTTCAGTCTGTTTGTGTCTTTAGAGGAAAAGCATGTTTCTTGCGGGCAACAGATCAACGGGTCTTGTTTTTTTAATCCTTTCTGCCAGTCTGTGTCTTTTAATTGAAGAATTAGTCAATTTACTTTTAATGTTACTATTGATAAGTAAGGATGTACCCCCTGCTATTTTGTTATTTGTTTTCTGGTTGTTTTATAGTCTTTTTCCTTCTCTCTTTCCTTCTTGTCTTTCTCTAGCAAAGGGGATTTTCTTTGGTAATGTGGTTTAGTTTCTTGCTTTTTACTTTTTGTGTATTCATTGTATGTTTTTTTTTGGTTTGAGGTTACCATGAGGCTTGCAAACACCATCTTAAAACCCACTATTTTAACCTGATAACAACTTAACACTATTTCCATATACAAACAAGCAAAAAGAAAGCTAATAAAAACTCTACATTTTCCCCTTCCACACTCTCTCGTGGAAGCCTGTCTTTCTCTCCTAAACTCCATCTCTCTCTCTCATTCCCTTCCACTCAGTGTGGAAGCTGCTTTCCTCTCCTGGATTCCATGTTTCTGGATTCTCTCATTCAGTGTAAGAGTTAGCTGTTTTTTTCTCTCTCCTTCTCCTATTTCTCTCTCTTTTAAATAAATCACTTTCTACAAAAAAAAAAACTCCATATTTTAACTTTATTCCTCTACTTTTTAACTTTTTTGTTTTTTTATTTATATCTTATTGCACTATGTCTTGAAAAGTTGCTGTAGTTGTTATTTCTGATTGGTTTATTGTTCAGTCTTTCTACTTACAGTAAGAGTAGTTTACATACCACAGCTACAGGATTATAATATTCTGTGTATTTCTGTGTGCTTACTATTACCAGTGAGTTTTATACCTTGATGATCATTTATTGCTCATTAGTGCTTTTTTTTTCTTTTTGATTAAAGTACTCCCTTTATCATTTCTCGTAGGACAAGTCTGGTATTGATGAAATCCCTTAGCTTTTGTTTATCTGGGAGTCTTTATTTCTCCTTCGTATTTGACAGGTATTTTCACTGGATATACTATTCTAGGGTAAAGGTTTTTGTTTCCTGTAGCACTTTAAGTATGTCATGCCACTGTCTCCTGACCTGTAACGTTTCCACTGAAAAGTCGGCTGCCAGACATATTGGAGCTCCATTGTGTTAGTGTGTTATTTGTTTCTTTTCTCTTGCTTCTTTTAGGGTCCTTTCTTCATCTTTGGTGTTTGGAAATTTAATTGCTAAATACCTTGAGGTAGTCTTCTTTGGGTTAAATCTGCTTGGTGTTCTAGAACCTTCTCATAGTTAGATATTGATATCTTTCTCTAGGTTTGGGAAGTGCTCTGTTATTATCCCTTTGAATAAACTCTTTATCTCAGTGTCTTTGTCTGCTGCCTCTTTAAGGCCGATATCTCTTAGATCTGCTATTTTGAGTCTATTTTCTACACACAGTGTTTTTTTTATTATTCTTTTTTCTTTTGTCTCCTCTGATTTCGTATTGTCAAACAGCCCGTCTTCAAGCTCACTAATTCTTTCTTCAATTCTGCTATTTCTTCAGTTCTGCTATTAAAGGACTCTGATGTATTCTTCAGTATGACAATTGCATTTTTCAGTTCCTCAATTTCTGCTTGATTCTTTTTAATTATTTCTATCTCTTTGTTAAATTTATCTGGTAGATTTCTGAATTTCTTCTCTGTGTTAGCTTGAATTTCTTTGAGTTTCCTCAGTACAGCTATTTTGAACGCTATCTGATATGGTTTGTCTCTGTGTCCCCACCCAAATCTCATCTTGAACTGTAATTCCCAATGTTGGGAGAGGAACCTGGTGGGAGGTGATTGGATCATGAGGGTGGATCTCCCCCATGCTGATTTTGTTATAGTGAGTGAGTTCTCTTGTGATCTGATGGTTTAAAAGTGTGTGGCATTTCCCCCCCCCCCACTGCTCCTGCCATGGTTAGAAGAAGGTTCTTGCTTCCCCTTTGTCTTCCACCATGATTGTAAGTTTTCTGTTGCCTCTCAGTCATGCTTCCTGTTAAGCCTGCATAACTGCGAGTCCATTAAACCTCTTTTCTTCATAAATTACCCAGTCTCAGATAGTGCTTTATAGCAGTGTGAGAATAGACAAATATACTGTTTGAAAGATCACATATCTCTGTCTTTCCAAGACTGGTACCTGGTGCTTTATTTAATGTATTTGTTGAGGTCCTGTTTTCCTGGATGATGTTGATGCTGGTAGATATTCTTCAGTGTCTGGGCTTTGAAGAGTTAGGTATTTATTATAGTCTTCACTGTCTGGGCTTATTTGTAGCTGCCCTTCTTGTGGAGACTTTCCAGATATTTGAAAAGGACTTGTGTGTTGTGATCTAAGCTGTAACTGCTTTAGGGGGAACACCAAACCCAGTAACACTGTGGTTCTCACAGACTCACAGAGGTGTGACCTTGTTGTTCTTGCGCAAGATCTGGGAGAATTCTCTGGATTACCAGGCAGAGTTTCTTGTTCTCTCTTACTTTCTTCCAAACGTACAGAGTCTCTGTCTCTCTCAGCTTTAACTCTCCTAAATCTGGGAGTAAAGTGACACAAGCACCCCAGTGGCCACTACTGCTATGACTGCACTAAGTCAGACCTGAAGCCAGCACAGAGTTGGGTCTCACTCAAGGCCTGCTGTAACCACTTTCTGGCTGTTCACTGAAGGCCCTGGGCCTCTACAATCAGCAGGTGGCAAAGTCAGCATGGCCTATGTCCTTCCCTTCAGGGGTGGCAAGGTCCCCCAGTTCCCAGGTGGATCCAGAAGTGCTATCTGGGCATCACAGACTAGAGTAAAAAACCTCAGAAGTTTACCTGTGTGGGTCAAGATAGCCAGGGGGGAGACCTATGTTAATTCTAGCTAAATAATTATAAGCTTGCTTGGCTCAGAGTACACTGAAGTTTATACACCGAACTAAACTATATTATTGGTGCAGTTAATTAGAAATCAAGCAGCAACAGGAGGCCTAAGGTAAAGACCATCCGAGAGCTCAGTAACACCAGGAACACCTCGGGGTGGTTGCAGAGCAGGGAATACTGCTCTGGTCCCACGAATGCCTTCTCACCATGGAGACTGCATAAGGGTCTCATAAAGAGGGCTTGTACAAAGATCTCTGAGAAGTGAGGAATCCTCTGCTCACAAGATCTGGGAGGCTCTTTGCAAATGGGAACTGGCAAGGAGGAGAAAAGCCTTGCAGGGCAGAGATCACAGAACACCTCAGGCTCTGCCTAGGTTCTCGGAATATGGAGTGATTTTAATTGCTCTATGTCCTCAATGCTCAGGAGATAAAAGCCCCTTGATGCAATGGGTGTGGTCAGATGGGGTGGCTCCTCATCCTATACTTCTGATGCAGCTGCACCCTCATAACAATCTGTCATAAACTCAGAGTACTAGTTTGGCATGTCTTAGAAGGATCTCAAGTACTGTTAAATTCTCAGAGCACTAGTTTAGCATGTCTTAGAAGGATCTCAAATCCTCCCCACTTTTGCCAGGCTATCTTAGCTAGCCCTTCACCCTCCCCTTTCACACCCATAAGATCAATGAGATTATGCACGTAATAAAAGTGTTTGGAGCCCAGAGCAGTTCCCATGCTTGCCTTGGTCCCCTGGACCCATGCTGTAAATTCTACTCTTGTGTCTCTGTCCTTATTTTATTTTCTCAATCCCTCGTCACCACTGGGACTAAGGGCACCCACATACGGTGTTGGGGCTGGTACCCAAAAACCTGATGTTCTGTTGTACTGCAGCTAAGCTCACACTCAAACCACAAGATTCAGTTCTTCCCCCTTCCCCTCCCTTTTTTAAGGCAGAGGAGCCTCACCTCATACCCACCACTACCCATGGCCATGAGGAGTATTGTCAGACTACCTCCAATGTTCCCTTAAGGCCCTGGGGCTCTTAAGTCAGCTTGTGAATGCTGCCTGGCCTGGGACTCACCCTTCAGTGCAGTGCACTCCCCCAGTGGTCTAGAGTAGGTCCAGAACATTACCTAAGAGTCCTGGAATCAGGGACCCCAGGAGACCACTTGGTCCTCTACCCCACTGTGGCCAAGCTGGTACCTAAGGTGCAAGACAAAGTCCATTTTACTTTTCCCCTCTGGTTTTCTCAAGCAGACAGAATTTTGCCCATAGCCACCACCACTGGTAGTGTACTGAGTCACATCTGAAACCAGCAAGTCTCAGAGACTCACCAAGGCCTTTGATGTAGTACCTAGGTATTGCTGCTGGTTATTCAGGGCCCAACAGCTCTTCATTTAGCAGGTGATGAATGCTGCCAGAACTAGGTCCTTTGCATCAAGGCAGTGAGTCCTCAGCAGGTTTCCTTCTGGCCAACTGTGTATCTAGAAATGTCATCTGGGAGCTAGGGCCTGGAGCGGGGGCCTCACAACTCTGGCCGGTACCCTGTCTTTTTGTGGGTGAATTGGTATCCAAGATGCAAGACAAAATCCTCCCCCACTCTTTTCACCCCTTTCCTCAAACAGAGGGATGAGGTCTCTTTTGAAGCTGTGAGCTCTGTAGCCTGGGGCTAGGGGAGGGGTGATGCCAGCACTCCCGGGGCTGCCCCAGCTGGTGTCTCAGTATGTCATGTGTCCCCTCAGTTCACTGGCTCTGGGGCTAGTTCAGCACTGGGCCTCACCTAAGGTTTGCAGTCCGTATGACCTATACTGCCTTTCAAGTTTACATAGAGATGCAGGGCACTGGAGCCCTTGGCGGTGAGGCTTCTAGGTACTTAAGTTATGACCAATAGGAGATTTTCCTCTGTCTAGGGCTGGTTTAAGTGCTCCCTTCATGGGCAGGTATCAGCTGAGTTTGGTCTGGTTTTTTTCTTCTGCTTTAACAGAACAACGCTGAGTTTAATGCCTCATAATTTCTGTATTCTCCCCCGCTCAGTGCCCAGAGATGTTATCTGCACTATGCCACTGCTGCCAAGGGTGCGGGATGGGTGGCATTAGTGACTCAGGACTGTTTTTCTATCTCGTCAGTACCTCTTTCAGTGGCATGAAGTTAAAACCAGGTACGATGAGTGCTCACCTGATTTTTGGTTCTTGTGAAGGTGCTTCTTCTGTGTTGATAGTTGTTAACTTGGTGTCCTTGTAGATAGGACAATCAATAGAACCTTCTATTTCACCATCTTGTTCCACCCTCTCTCATGCTTCTTTTGCTCAGCATTATGTCACAGTGATTTAGCCTTGCTGTTGCATAGTTTATTCATATTCATTGCTATGCAATACTTTATTCATTCTTTTCTGTTTTTTGGTGAACATTAGCTATAAATTTTATATCCATTTGGTAAGCAAAAAATGTTCATTGAACCCTTACTGGGGGCTAGGTCTTGTGTTACGTTCTGAAGTTTTAGCAGTGAACAAGACATCTTGCTCATATCCTTCCTCAGTCATCAGCAATGCTATCTCCACCAGACTCACTCCTGCTCAGTTCAAGAAGCTCAGTTTGCCAGGCTTCATTCATGAGGCAGTTCTGGCCTAGGTGAGCAGAAGCTTGAGCCCACCTGTTGGTTAAGTCTTGCTTTAGCTTCAGTCCATGGTGTCTTCCGTGGTTACATTTCCTCAATCCCTACAGGGTTGGCCCAGATTCTATATCTAATCTACTGACTTGGTTTATTGTCTTTTGCTGAGACATGTGCTATTTTGAACTTCAACCATTTGGTTAAATTCTTGAGATTGCCTAATTCTTTCCTCTCCCAGCTTTCAGCCTCTCTAACATCTTCTCCAGGAGTGATCTCATATTGCCTCCAGGAATGACCTCATATAAAGGGTGATCTTCATACCCCTATACTCTTAACTACAGAATCAGCCTTAACCATGCAAGGATGCCTTGGTCAAGGATGCTGAACAGCAAATGAAGCCTGCTGCTCCTACTTCAGCTGCTAGGTACCACTGTCTGGATTAGAATTTCTTCTATATCACTGATAGGCCAAAGTACTTAAAATATGCATCATCTTTGGCAATTAGACAAGCTGACCATGTATTCAGAGGCATAAGTTAGAGCAGGGTCAGTTTTTTTACATTTTCCTCCCAGCTTTCTCCTTTTGCACACTTACCTTCCTACTTAATTCCCAGGGCTCTTGAAAATCAAGTTCCTATGTAGGTTATGAGTGGTCCAAAGATGAACCGAGGTGCCTTGAGAAAGGAATTTTTTATTCTATTACTGGAAGTGTTTAGGCACAGATTCAATATCCCTCAGAGTGATTGCTATTAAAAATTCCAGTGTGTGTTCTACCCAAAGGGTATCAAGTTTAGAGTCCTAACTGTATTTCTTAACAGCTTTATATTCTTAAAAAATGTCAGTTTTCCAGACATTTCCAGTTTGACCTTGGCGCTTTTGCCTCCATGATTGATGCCATACATTTGGATACCAGGGAACATTATCCTAAAGACTCAACTTGGAAAGATAGGCGAGATCTAGTCATTTTGTTTATAGAAAAAGTAAAGCAAGATAATGACTAAATCATATGGCAGGGGGCTGGCAGGGGTCATACATGTCCAACAGCAGTGGTAGAAAGAATGTAAACTGGACAATGGTTAGAATATAAAGATAATTAGAGCAGGATTTCATAAATAAAGAGTACTAGTTTTACAGCATGTTCATACCATGTTTTAGGAAACTAAGATACCATCAATTATAAGATACACCATTACTTTATGTGCTTGTAAGTTAAAAAAATATGCTGGCAATTAAATCATGATACAATGCTTTAACAGTAACAATAGCCCTATGAGACCAGACCCTCATTTCTTGAAACTCTTTGATCCATTTTGAGAGATTGAGAAATTTCTCCAGTCTTCAATTACATTGCTTGATGTGTCATAGGAAATATATATCTGTTTTTCAGTAACAAAACACAATTTATGTATGTGTAGGTAGTTCTTTCCTATGGTCTCATAAAGCAATTGGTTGGTGCTTTTGTTTTTTTTTCAAAAAGAAAACCAACAATAACAACTATACAATTAGTTATTTCTTCAATGACAAATATTTGCTTCAGGAATATTTTATATCCCATTCTATTTTCATGCTTTTCTGCTTACAAAGTAAGCTTTTTGTTTAAATACTAAATTATAGGATACTCTTTTTGAAGACATTTAAAATAGCAATTAAAATTGACATGTGTAGTACCAACAAAATACACCACTCAGTGGCAGTGATGAAAAAATGAACAGCTATGATCATGTTTGTTTATGCACAGGAAATGACAACTACTCATGACTGTTACCAGCTGACAGTGATTTTAAAATGCCATTGGTTGTTAGATACAACCCAATGTTAAAATGTGATACACATGTATCACATTTTGTGTATCACATTATGACATACATGTTTATCACTTTTAACATAAATGATGAAATAAAGTAGCTATTGTGACAAAATGAGTTCTATAGTCCAAAAAGTTTGGAAACTCTGGATTCACCAGAGTTATGCAAGTTTCTTTTACTGTCAGATTTCACAGAGACTTTAACATGTTAATAAGGACCATGATTCTTCCAGGGGAGCAGTGTTTGGCAAAATTCATTACCTATAAATATTCTTTTGAATCTCTCCTTTTTGTATCACTGATTTGAAGAAAACACTTTAAAAAATGCTACTGAGAAGGGACTAAAAATAAGAGCTGAAAAAATTTCAAGGAAGGAATTTTCAACAATTAAAATTGAAAGAAGTCAGAAAAAAACCTAAAAACAGGCCATTGGGTTTGTTAGGAAGTAATTGTTAAAATATTGAGGATATTATTAGAGCAGACCAAGTGTGGATTAAAGACAGACCACATGGAGCTAAAGGAAATGGTGAAGTAGAGATAATTGACATGAACCATGTTTTTGAGAAAGTTTGGCAATGCAAATGGAAGACTGTAGCTCCAGTTCCTAGTATCTAATAGGCTTACCCATAGTGTGGCTGTGCTAGAATGAGATGAGTATTTCTATCCCCTCTGCTGGCTCTCAGAATCTTAGACCAGATAAGAAACTTAAAAAGCCATTGTCTCAGACCTGTGCTGCTCTCAGCATCCCTCCTAGTTCTGCTCTGACTCAAAAGCATTGCATGTGGCAACTGCATCATGCAGGCTACTGTATAGCCTGCTTCCTTCTCAAGGTTGTTACTGAGCAATATGTTACAGGAGGTAATGACAATAACTGCTGATCATAGAACTTTAGCTACTAATAATGCTGATCTGTGAAAGATAGTTCAAATTATAGTCCAACAAGACTCAGACTGCCTTGGAAACTCATGTCCACCAAGTAGAGTGCTGAAGTGCTGAATTTCTAATTGAGAGTATGGTGGTGATGCTAATATAGATCCTAGCTCTACTAATTAGAGCTACTAATAGCTCTTATCTATGAATAAGAGTTAATGTGAAAAGTAGGTTTATAGCCAAAATTTCTGAATGTTGATAAATATTTATGCTTTTGTTGAGGATTAACTATAGATATTATTATAGGTCAGATTAACTTCTGACCTATAATACATGGAGTGTATTAATAATGAAAATTGTTTTTCTTTTCTTCTTTATTTTCAGTGCAAGCCTCATTAATAGTATAATTTTTTTCCCTACATTTGATAATAGGTTAGTCTTAGTTTTTAGTGGCATTAGGAATAGCAATTAACAGTGAATAGGATTTTTCAGAGGAAATTCTGATTAGTAAAATAAATAAGATATTGTTAGCTAAATCTGTTGGTGCTCAGAAGGCCTAAGGACATAATCTTTTAAAAATAAAGTAAGAGGTAAATTGGGAGGCGGTTGAGGATGAAAGAAGGCAAGTTGGAGGGACTAAAAGCCTTAAAGAAATGAAAATTTCTCTTTTGGAATTCAACCTAGAAAATCAACAAGGAATGAATAAGACACTATCTGAGAGGCAGTAAAGGCACAGATGAAATTTGACAGCATGAATTTATAATAACTATGTCACTATAGTGACCAGAGAAAAGCCATATTAATTAAAAAATATAACTGTATTTTCACCTCTACTTAATATTACATGCCCACAAATTCATATCAAGCAATTTTTTCTTTCTTTTTTTTTTTTTTTTTTTTTTCTGAGACAGAGTTTTGCCTTGTCACCAAGCACGATCTTGGCTCACTGCAACCTCCGCCTCCCGAGTTCAAGCCATTCTCTTGCCTCAGCCTCCTGAGTAGCTGGGACTACAGGCATGTGCCACCATGCCTAGCTAATTTTTTGTATCTTTAGTAGAGATGGAGTTTACCATGTTGGCCAGGCTGGTCTCAAACTCCTGACCTCGTGATTCGCCCACCTCAGTCTCCCAAAGTGCTGGAATTATAGCATGAGCCACCACTCCCGGCCCAAACAATTTATTCTTAGGCATCTATGTAAATCAATGTATAGATTGAGTTGAAAATACATAATTCTTATTCTCTATTTTAAAGAATAAGAATATAAAATCATATTGCATCGTCATGGACAGATATATATTAAACAAATATATGGTAAGTAACAGAAAATATAGCTTTTCCCATGGAATGAAGTTAATTGATATACCTTATGTAGTAAGGATACTTTGGAAAATACCTGTAAGTTAGAATATTTGACCTATTGCCTGTTTGGGTAAATGGAGTTAGCTTCTGAGGTTATTTTGACACTGTTGATTGTAGTACGCTAATAATGCTGATCTATAAAAGATAGTTAAGGTGAAGACCAAATAGCCAGAATTTCTGAATATTAATGAATATTCACCATTTACCATTTTGTTGAAAATTTTAAAAATAGGTATTATTATCATAAGTCAGAAATTAAAACATATACTTAGTGAGTTAATGATAAGATCCGTACAAGTCTTTAAATGCCTAAAATTATTTCAGTTCTGATAAAATTCTTTTTGAAACAGATTACATATTTTTATGTCTCTTAAAACAAAATAAATTGAGGGTACTTTCAAATTTTTTTGATGACTCTGGGTTAATGTGTAAGCTCCATGGTACCCATCCATTGGGTCTGTGATGAAGTCTACATAGGGACATGTTTACTCCAACATGAAATGCATTTAATGAGCTCAGTCACCTCTTGGACATTCTTGATCCTCTCCTTGCACTTCTAATTTGCCTTGTGACTTGCTGGAAAATAAGATTACTACTCTTGTTAGAATTTCAAGTAAAATAATAACAAAGATGCTCTGAGTGAGGATCTAAAGTCTTCTCTGTTAAAATACATGCATTTGACATGATGAGATTAGGGAAAATCTATTCTCATTGTGTGTATGGATTTTTTCCCCTCTTATTTTCTGGTTCATCACCATATAATGGATAAATGAATTCTGAACATGAGAGATGCCAATTTACTCATAATTTGCACCTAAAGCATTTGTGCTTGGTTGGTAAATACCCTCTGTAATCCCTGCAAAATGCTTTAGTGGTATAGTGAATGAAGATGACATTATGAGATTTGCAATGAGGAAAATCGTAAGTTTTTAATTAGTTAGAGATGTTCACAGAAGAAGACTGCACTTTAATATTTATCTGAGGCAAAAGTATCACCAATGTTCTTATCTTGTACTTGCATTTTATGTATACATCATTTATAATTCAAGTATTTGTATGGTTGGGTTTGAGCTGGCCAACTAAGCTTTTTGTATATTAATATTGACTGGTTATTGGGTAATAGCCTACACTCCATACCTCCTGCCATAATATGATGAAAAGTGATTATGAAAAGTGCTTTGGTTTCAAGTCTGGTGAATAAAAGAAATACCATTTCTATTTTTCCACGGGGAGATCTCTGTTGATATTTTAATTTGTGTGTAAATTAAATGTACAAAAGGAGAAGGAAAACAAGGTGCTAAAAATCTAAAGGGGCTTATTAATATTTAACATGAAGGAGAAATACTTACGCATGATTTCTTTTAATATTATCAGGCATCAGGGAATAAATGATCCTGCATACAACATTAAAATATACATTCACACACACACACACACACACACACACAAACACACACACACACACATATAAATTAAAATATTTTGATAATATTTGATGAGTATAGTATTTTTGATCTAATTATTAAACCTCAAGGAATTTACTCTGTAAAATCATAATGAATGAAGACAAGTAATTTTTTTGAATATGTCATCACAACATAATTTATAATACTAAAAAATAGAAATAAATAATAATGAATAAATAAACACATCTGTGACATATTTTGTTATGGGAAATATCTGATGACAAGAAGAATGCTGAGTCAATGTGGAAATAACTAGACATAAAACAGCATATGTAGCTTACCTCAATTTTATAAAAATGACTTTAAACAAAATAAATAAATAAGTGTGAAAATGAAGCAAATATCAATAGATACCTGTGGGTGGTAGAAATATGAGTAATTTTTATGGTGTTCTTATATTTCTTAATTTTTAAATATTGTATATGCATTATTATTATTGGTGAACTTTTTTCTAAATATATTTCTAAAATTAGAAAAATTAATGCAAATAAAGTATAGCATTAATTTTTCTAACATCTTAGATGTTAGATGCTACACTTAAGTGTTAAGATGCTATACTTTAAGTAACATTTTGAAGTGTAACATTGAAGAGATTTTTTAAAAAAGATTTCATTTGAACTAAGATACGAAAAAAATTTGGTGACAAGTTTAAGATTGCTTTGATTAAAGAATATATATACTGAACAAAATTTATGTGAAGAGCTGTTAAAAGAATACTACCCTGATCCCAATATCTACTTTTCAAGTTCTTTCACTGAAACTAATTTATTTTCAGAGAAGTGAATTTCAACTAAAACTAAGTAAAATAAAATTTGAAAAAAATTATTGAATTGAGCTATAATGAAAAGCTCAGCATGCAACTTGTTATATATCTCCTCAATATATTTGCAGCAAAAATAAGAATGCATTGAAAATCTCAAACACTGTGCCAAGGAATCAGTTGTTGCATACTCAGCCACAGTCTTGGTGTCACTGTAAGAATGTATCACCTTCTGAAAATAGTCCCCAAGATGTTTACCTTCTGTGATTCTGCTTCACCTGCCCTAGCAACCGGCTTTCCTCTTCCTTTCATTGTAGCTGTAAGAGAAATTCTAATCAGCCACAAAGAATTAGCATTAATTATGGAAAGTATTTTAATTGCTTAAATTATAAATAAATGCTATGTTTTAGGATCTTGATAATGTGTCCTGCAATAAATTACGTAATATCTATTATGATAATATGGACTATTTTTGGTTTGTCATTTAAATTTTAAAAGACTGATTAATTCAATTGGTTAAAGCAACATTGTAGGGGGCTGAATTTTTATCAGGCTCCATCTATAGGCCTTAGAACATAAATTGACTTCTTATAGAAAACAGCTCTGCTCCACAGACACAAATTTTAACATCTGGTCAATCATCTTGCAAAGGTGTTACAGGTAAGAAGTGTCATTGAATCAGCAGAAATCCATGCTCATATGAAAAAAACCAATTACATGTTCATTTCTTTATTATTCTGAGTTGAATACTCAGAAAAACCCCATCGGGTGCAGCAAAACTAAAATGCTGAAAATATAAAAAATATTTTATAGAAGCAAACTTGGCAGGGAAAGAAAGAAATCCTGAGGTCAAAAATGATACAGAAATAAATACAAATCTACAGATTTAGCAGACTCTGGAACTGGCACTTGATCCAGGAGTATCTGGTATCCCTGGTAGCCTGGTAAATGGGTTTAAACAAATCATGTGAAGGTGTCAGGTGCTCTAATCCAAGAATCAAGGAAGATATGAGGTCAGACCAGACACCCTCTCAAAAATTTCTGCTCATCGAAGAGTGATACTTCATAGTGAAGTAGGAAGAAAAACACCCCTTGAAAAGAGATAGTAAAGAACATGCCTGTTTTAGCCTTGGCTCTGAGGCAAAAAAAAAGTCTCTCCTGAGAATTCTTAACTCCAAATTTGGACTGATGTAAGTTGGAGCATGAATTTGTATTCCTGTGTTATTACAATATGAAACAAAGCAAAAGATAGTTGTAAAATTTGAGCTTAAAAATATCTTAAGTTGTTAATGACCTCAGACACCTGGAAGAAGCAAACACTGATCTTCTCTGAAGGAGCACATTATATTTTAAACCCAGGACTCAAATTTCTAAAGATGAAGTTCCAAGAAAACACACATATGTGCGCGCACACAAACACACACACATACACACACACACTCTTACATGTACAAAGAAACCAGCATGCATGAAAGTTGTTAGAAATAGCAAGCAATAGAATCAGACAATTAAAAATACAGAACAAAAACAAGTTTACAAAAATAAGTAAAAGTATACTAAAAATAAGAAAATTTACCAGAAATATTTGAAAATAACCGAAATAAACTTCTAGAAATGAAGAAATATATAATTCAATTTATAAGCTCAATGGATGGGATGCAATAAGAGAGAAGATTTCTACTTTGCTTGTAATTTATTACATAATTTGGTGTAATCAATGCATTAAAGACACTGAAAAAAATAGACAACTTATTTTTTAAAAATGCATCTGGCCTCATGTGGTGCCTTACATCTGTAATTCCAACACTTTGTGGGGCCTTGGTGGGAGGATCACTGAGCCCAGAAATTCAAGACATAGGGAGATCCTGTCTCCACAAAGAATAAAAAAAATTAGCCAGGTGTGGTGCCGTGTGTTTGTAATTCTAACTACCTGGGAAGATGAGGTGAGCCCAGGAAGTTGAGGCTGCAGTGAACTGTGTTCCTACCACTGTACTCCTTTCTGGGTGACAGAGTGAGACGCTGTATCAAAAAACTAACATAACAAAAAAGCATCTGTTTTGAAGGCATTGAAGAGACAACAGAATAAGATTATTAGTTCAAAAATTTAAAGAAGATAGAAACTCAGAGAAGTGAGATGAATATCTGGGACTGGCTTTGCTAAGGCATCTTTAATTACAGAATGAAATAGCTACCCACAATAACATGCACAAATACCACAACAGTAGTATTGATGTAAATGAGCTACACATGAAAAGAATGAACACTGTATGATTCATTTTACTTAAAGTTCAATAATAGAGAAAATTAAAATACAGTGTTTAAGGATGCATATTTAGAAGATTCAAGAACATAATTCACATAAATGTCAGGAAAGTGGTTACCTTTAGAGAGTAGCATGGAGATTATGATTGGGAGAAAGTACATGGTGGAGGGGGTGGTGTTTCTAGGGTGCTAGCAATATTCTATTTCTTGTCTTACGTAGGGGTTTATGAAGTAAGCTTTAAAGCTGTCTTGTGCTTTATATATTTTGTATGTGTATTAAATTTATAATAAAAATGGACTAATAATTAGTGTTCTAGATGACAGGTCAGGAAAATACCTGGAAAATATGGAAGAGAGATTAAGAAACTTGAAAGAGTGAGAAGGTGCAACAAATATGTAACCCAGTATCCTTCCAAAAGGGAATATTGGTTGCCAATATTCAAAGAGATGATGAATAAAAAATTTCCAGAATTATATTAGAATTCTTAGATTCAGAAATCCTGATGAATCCTAAGCTGTGTAAATGTGTAGTCTTGTGGCAGTAAATTTGTAAAATACTAAATATAAAGATACGATCTTGAGCGCAGCCAGAGAGAAAAGATAAATTATAAACAAATCAATGAGAGTGATATTGATAACTCATTTTTCAACAATATCAATGGAAATTAGAAATTAGTGGAATAATATCATCAAATACTGGGAAAAATAAATGTCAAACTAGAGTTATACATAGTAAAATAATATCTCAGGGATGAGAACAACGTAAATATAATTTGAATTCAAACTATAAGATCAAAAGCATTTATTATATGTAGATCTTCAGTTAGGACATTTTAGATAATGAACTCTTAGAATAAAAAAAATCCCAAAAGAAAAATCTGATGCAAGAAAAAATGGTGAATAAAGAGAATGACAGATTTTTGATAAAAATAATTTACTTTATAAAACAGTAATAAAAATATCTATTATATTGGATAAAATCAAGAAAAAACTAAAATGCTAGACAGTAATTGCATATAAAATAAGGAAGAGGTGACACAGGTTAGTGATCTAAAGTTTTTGTATGATTTACCAGAAATACAAAGAGGTGATTAAACTAAAAATGTTATACATAAATATTAGACTATATAGAGTAACATTAAAGGTACAGAAACAGAGCATAAAACATCTAAGCCATTAATAAGAAATAAAGGAAAGAAAAAAAATCTCAACCTAAAAGAATTTTTAAAAGGCAAAAGAAATCCAGAACAAGTAGGTCACATAAAGTGTATACAATAAATTTGGAGAAATGATTCCAAATAGAACAGCAATCTCAATCAATGTAAATGGACTAAACACTCTAGTTAACAGACGAAGTTTGTCAGACTGAATAAACATAACAAAACAAAACGTAGCCATACTCTGTTTATAGGAAACACACCAAAAATATAACAACACAGGGAGGTAGAATATGAAAGGATGGAGAAAAGCTACACTAGGTAAATGGTAAATACCGGCCTAAACAAAACTGGAAAGCCACATTAACACCAAACAATTTAGATTTTTAAGTGGGGGGGCACATTGCTAGAGCTAACGAGGCCTCTTAAATATTGGTTAAAATTGTATTCATGAGTAAGATTGTATGTAATTAAAATTATGGTATTGAAACATATACAGAAAAGTTAAAAAGGGTGAAATGACAAATATGTTATCATGGTAAGATTTTCACACATCTGTTTCAGAAGTTGTTGGATCTACATTGATGAAAAATTATGATAAATACTATGCTTAATCTAATGGTTATGCTTAGAAAATTGCTCTAACAGTGAAACAATACACATCATTTTCAAGCATATGGAGAACTTTTATAAAATTGACCATATACTAGACCATTAAGCAAATCTAAAAAAATTATAGAAAAGTGATTTCTTACAGAACACCTACACTGACCATAATTCAGTAAAGCTGGAAATCCATTATACATCTCTGAATGTATTTTGAAATTTAGAAATATATTTTTACATAACTCATGCATTAACAAATTATAATGAAATTTAGAAAAAAATTTGGATTCTACAAAAACGGAAATTTTACATATTAAAACTCATGAGATGCAGTTAAAGCTATACTTGGTAAGAAATTTGCAGTGTTAAATATTCATATTTAAAAAGACCATTTGAAAATAAACAAACTAAGCATTTCAAATACTACAATCTAAATGTAGAGAAGATGGATGAAAGGAAATACTTAAGATGGGAGTAGAAATGGATGAAATGAACATAAATATATAAAATACAGGATCAATAAAACTAAAGATGGGTTATTTGTATTAAAAAGCATGATAAATTCCCTTACAAAAGACAAATTGAGTTTAAATGAGACAAAAAATGAGCAATATTATGAATAAAATAGCAGGTATAACTGTAGATGTAGCAGATACTAAAAAGGAAGAGAGTATTATGAAAACCTTTGTATTACATTTGAAACAAAGGTGGAATAGATACATTTCTGGGATGATACAAATTAACAAAATTGATTCAAGGATAAATGGAAAACTTAATAGTCTATAACCATTAATATTTTGAATCAGAGATCAAATGCCATCCTATAAAGATAATATCAAGCTCAGAAAATGTTATCTTTAAGTTCTTGAAGCAATCAAGAATCAGGTTAATCCTATCTTACACAAATTAATATTACATACCTAGCATATAACCTTAATATTGGAACCAAAAATGAATAGTATGAGGAAGAAAACTTAAAAGTTGAATTTATTCTTGACCATGTATGGTAAAATTTTAAACAATGTATTTATAAAATGAGTTCAGACATGATTAAAACATGAACTTTAGGCTTATTTCAGAAATGCAAGTTAGTCAACATTAGAAAATATATTACTGAATTTAAAAATTAACAGATTAAAGGAAAAATTATGAACATTTCATTAAATACAGTAATAGCATTTATTTAAGTTCAACAATATTGCATGATAAAATTCATAGAAAACTAAAAATAAAAGGGAGGTTTTTCTAACAAAATATCTCTACAAAATAATCTAGAATAAATATCATACTAATAATGAAACATTATAAGCATTCTCTTTGAAAACACGAACAAAGCAAGAACACTACTATTACACTTTATACTCATTCAACATTGTCCATGAAGTGTCTGCTTGTGCAATTAAACACATAGGAAAAGCACGTTAAAGCAAACTAAATGTGGTCTGAGAAGGACTCCGAATTTCTATATTTGAGTACTTGTCGATGAACTGTAACCTAGCTTAATAGTCAGACAAAATTGAAATCCTAAATAGTATGCACCTGTAACAGCGGCTGAGTGCTGGCTAGTCCCAGCGGCCATACTCACCACTCATAGACTGCTGAACGTTCAAACTGTGTTCAAATAAGGCAAATGCTGAACTGTAACAAGTCTCACTGTTTCTGTACCACACTTCTGATTCTTGTATATCACTTTACCTTTTTTGTCTATAAATTTGTTTTGACTGTGATGTACCCCTGGCGTCTCTGTGAATGTACTGTGATTCTGGGGGGCTGCCCAATTCATGAATCGTTCATTGCTCAATTAAATTCTTTAAACTTAATTTAGCTAAGGTCTTTTTCTTATCAAGCGTAAGGAATGGTGAGGAAGATACACAGCTTTCATACATTCATTCACAGATAAAACATTCGTCCACACTGAAAACCCTAAAGAATCCATAGATAAAATATTAAGAAGTTTATGCAGTTTGCTAAATTCACCTAGGTTAATCACCTTTTTACATATCACCAAACCCAAGTTCCAGAAAGGTTTTTTATGAAACTTGACAAACTAATTCTAAAATTCACATGGAAGTGCAAGGGGCCAGGAATACTGGCACTTTTGAAGATGAAGTGGCTTCTCCAACCCAAATATGAAAACTTACTACAAAACAGTAATTTTAACAATTTGATACTGGCACAAGAATAATCAAATCAACCAATAGAATAATGTAGGAAGTCCAGAAACAGAGCCATGTATTGATGGATACCTGATAGACTGAGGAACTGGTACTGGAGATCACTAGGGAAAGGAAAGTCTGATCAATGTGTAGTGTTGAAACAAAAGGTTCTTTTATGGTAAAAAAAAAAAAAAAAAAAAAATGGATCCTTGAATCAAATCATATCAAAATAAATGAATGAGTAAATTTGAGGTAGATCAAGAGTTTACACATCAAAAGCAAAACTTTAGAATGCATTGCAGAAAAATATATGAGAACTATTTTAATGAGCTGAGGGTATGAAAGAAGAGAGAGAAGAAGAAGTGGAAGAGAAAGGAGAGGAGAAGGAAGAAGGATAAACCTTAAAAAACTGATACATTTGACTTTAATAAAACTTATCTTTATCAAGACAACATAAAGAAAGGAAAATGACATGAAAAATTGGGAAAAGATATTTACAGTGTATGCAACCTACAATGGACTGGTGTTTGGTAATATTATATAAGACTCCCGTGAATCATTAACATTAAAGCAAACAATGTAACAAAAATGGACAAAATCATGAGCAAGTAATTCACAAAAGAATAAGCCTGAATGGCAACAAATATGTGAAAAGGAGCTGAGCTTCCTGGTAAGAATGCAGATTAAAACCTAAATACGTGCCATTTCACAACTGTTAGACTGTCAACAATTAAAACTCTGGTAACATCAGTGTTTATAAGAATGTGGAGGAATGTGCTAGAAAGGATGCTTAGAACATAGTAGGCACTCCATAAATGTTTCTGGTTGTCTATTACTGTGTAACAAACCGTCCTAAATTTAGTGATTTAATATTTAATTATACTCAGGACTTGTTAGGGACTAGGGCATAGATTTACAGGTGCTTCTGTTCTAAAGAAGTCACAAAAGTATGAAAGCATTATATGAACTCTTAGAAGAAGATTGTATGTTAGATTTGAGAAATTATTTTAGGAATCAAGGAGGAGATAGAATATGAATTAGGCTGAAAGTACTTTAGTAGTTAAAAGGCAGAGACTATACTACGCCATAGTTTGTTTTGGTTGGAGGGAAGGTTGATATAAAGTAGTAGTGGGAAATATAATAAATTTGGGGACCAATTTCCAACTGGTCATTCCTATCATGCAAGAATTTTTACTCTCAGTGAATATTATCAAGCACTGACTCTCTGTCAGGACAATACAGTCTGCTGGGGGATGCAAGAAAGAACTCCACACTGTCATTGCCTGAAAACAGTTTACAATCTAGTGGGAGTGTGGAGGAGGGAGGTGGCAAACAGGTAACTAAAACACAATGAGGTAAGTGCTAGAGTGCCATGAGTCTACGGAGACAGGCACATTCACAAAGAGCATCTCATCTAGGCTTGAGATGGAGGTGGTCAGAGAAGGGAGCAGGTGACATGTTAGTACAGAAAGAAGAATGGGTGCTGGTGAGATGACAGGAGGAAGAACATTTTGACAGAAGGGACAGCATGTGTAGCACTGAAAAGTGCAGGAGACTCTGTCATGTGGGTTCGACTGCAGTTAGATCAGTACAGCCCACTGGACTGTGGAGTCAAAGAAGGAGATAATGTTGGGAAGTTAAACCTAGTTTACACATCACCTGAACTCTGAAATAAAAGTTCTGATATAGACTTTATTATGGGGGCAAGAGGACTCTGTTGCGGCATTTTAAGCATGTTAGTAACTTAATTTTAGAAAGATTCTGTTTTAGAAAGAAGATTGTCACTAAAACAAATTTAAGAGGAGCTAAACAATCTAAATTTTATATGGGAAAAGAATAAATAGGAGTGCACATGAAGCAACAGTGAAAGCAGAAAGACTAATTAGGCCGCTGCAGTCATTCAGGAAGGAGAGGGTGGTGTTCTGGCTAAAGGGATGGAGAGAGGTAAATGGACTCAAGAGGCATTTAGGAAACAGGAACAATAGAACCTGGCCATCTCCTGGATATGGGGAGTGAGGAAAAGAAAGGAGTTAAAGTAGCTCATCTTCCTCCATTGAGCAACTCAGTCTATGGTGATGCCGTCACCTGAAATAGAGAACACAGGGAGAACCAAAGGTGTGGAGTGGTAAACAGCGATGACGAGGAGTCATTAACTTGCCACAGGAGTGGATGATTTGTCAAGAAGGGTTGTAGAGAAGAGAACTAAGTACTAAATGATAAGGAACAGGTAGAAGAAGACAAATGTGAAAATTAGGCAGAAAAGGAGGATTGAAGGAGGTAGCATGGAAGCCAGAAGGGTAAGCTGTCATGGAAATGAAGCAAAGACAGGGTTTCCTGGTACAAGTGACTAAACAATTGTGAGAAATAAGAGGTCAAGTGGAAGGAGTCCCCTGTCCTTTGGCAACAACAGTTCTCTTGGTGACCTTGATGACAACATATTTTTTTTGTGTGTGTGTGTGAAGCTGTAAAGTGGAGGAGAGAGTGAATGTAGGCCTTTTCTTAAACAAGACCCATGGCTGCTACTTGAATAAATCAGGGAAGAATTTTGAAATAATATTAGTAATATTATGAATGTTCAGGTGTTATTTTATGGATATGATTGTAGAGGGCTTAAACTGTCTACATTTTAGATGGGAAAAGTGAGCTAGGGATAGGGGATAAAGAGAAGAACAGGATCACATGTTTGAGGAAAGTGCTTGATTTTAATAAGCTGATATTAAACCACCTGAAATGCTGATGGGAAGGCCCAATAAATATTAAAAAGTTGACAATATATAGCAGCTGGACTGGATCATTGTCTATGAACAGACAGAAGAGGAAAGAATTTGTATACAGGTGGAGAAATTAGCAGCTAGAAACTGCCTCCATCATGCCAAAATTTTACAAAGACAATATTCGTTGTTACAGCTTTTCTATTTAGGTTGCTTAAAATAGTTTCATCTTGAATTCATGATTTTAGTTCTTTGGGACAAAATCTTGGACCATTTAATCTTTGAACTCTTTCAGTGAAGAAACATTTGGGACAAAGTCTAGTATGATTACATTACCCAAAGACCAAATTACAAACATATAATGTAATGAATTTCCTTGGAGTGTATTTCTTTGCTATAGTGGCACTTTCAAAACAAATGGCACTTTGAAAACTAGCTACTTACTAATATCTAGTACTATTCATTTATGTACCACGAACACGTTTAAATGACCATTTCTCAATTTCTCCAGTAATCATTTCATTTTAATCAGCTAACTGCTGATAGCCCAGATGAACATCTTGCATGCAATTTTATTTAGCACGTCTCTTAGAATGACTGAAGTGTCGGAACATCCCAGGTACACTACTGTATATGCCAGCTGCACTGGAGGAGTGTTGCCCAAAAACATCTGGAGCATTATTTGGTATGAAAGGGAATAAATATGTTTATGGAAGAGATATTCACATCTGTGATCAGGTTCTTTCAAAGATTTCAGATTTTATGTATTTTCCATCATTTGTTTTCTGTAGAACTTTTGATAGAATTATAATTTGTGGGTTAGATTATTTGATCAAAGAAAAAAGGCTAATATTTTTGGAGGCTGGTTTTGAATATTGTACCAGATAAAGCATTTTGAAGAATAAGTTCCAAGAACTAATCTATTATCGGAATCTGGGAAATCTGAGATATATTGTTTCCCTAAGGATTTGCAGGAAAAAAAGAGGAAATGTAATTATTGACCTCCTAGGGAAGGAGAGGGATGGGATATCTTTTCAGAACTATTATAATGATGTTTAGCATTTGTTGAACACCCATGCTAAGCTAGGCACATGAAGCCACTTTGCATGTGTTGTTATTTCTATCCCTTGTAGCTGGTAATCCTTGCAAGGTAGATATTCTTTTTCTCATTTTGCTGGTGGGGAAACTGACCAGTGATTAATAGTCAATGATTTATCTGTGATTATATTACTATTAGACTTGAATCTACCTCTATTTGGCTGAAATATCTGTTCTCTTTTCACATATTCTGCTCCTGTCCAAATAAACTGAGGAAGAATTTTGAAATTATGTTAAAATAATGTGAATATTCATATACTGTCTTATTAATCTGGAGAAGGTTTAAAGCTGCAAGCATTTTATTTCTTTTATATGTACATATCTGCACACATATACTTGTAAAGAACATATATGAGGAGAGAAAACAAATACCTGTTTTTATAATATACTGCTTATTAATACTTGGATAAGAATAACATGATTTAATTCTTATTGTAACTGAAGACATAAAAGTAATTTGAAAGTTGTGCTTTATTGTTTTTGCTCACTTTCATTCATTTTCACTCTTAGAAGATGCTTATCTAGAAGATTGCTAACCATTGCAGATGTGGAGGGCACAGCTGTGATTGTGTTTTTCAAAAGACTGGTCTAGACACACTTAATAAGATATATCCTTATGTATTTTATTAGTGACTACAATTTTCTTAAGATTATTGTGCAAATTTGCTTATAGAAATTTTCTTCAGTTTACCCATTTAACCTGAATACAGAGGGAAGAAGAAGACCTGTTTAAAGCTTTGTTATTTATATCTGTTTTTAGTTTTAGGTACTGGTGCAGATCCCCTCTCCTGACCTCTCCTGTATCGTTTCTTTTACATGAAATAGAGATAGCTCAGTCTGGTCATCATTCTCTATGAAAATACTTGTCTTTTACTTCAGTAACGTGCTCAAAATGCTCTTTTACATCTCAGATTCCTCATCGGTAAAAATAGGATACTAACACCTGCTGAGGTACAGTCTCACTGGGATTATACAAGATGTTACATGGAAAGGTAACTTGTTAATGCTTGGCACAGATTAGGTGTTCAGAAAGTATTTGTGGAATGTCAATCAGAAAAGCACATGTAATTAAGTTCACTCCGTCATGATTATTTTTGTCATCTCTGCACTTCATTTTGTCATTTCTGTACACCTGACTGTTTTCATTCATTTGACAAACATTTAATGGGATATGTGAGCCATTGGTAAGTTTTTTTCCTCACTGAGCCACATATTTTAGTAGGGGGAGTCAGATAGCAAACAAGATAAATAGAAAATCATATGGTGTGTTAGTTTGTAAGTTCTGAAAAGGAAATAAAGCAGGGAAGGAGGAACAGAAATAATGAGGGTAGGATTGTGATTCAAATGGGGTGGCTAGGCAACTCCCTTGTGCAAAAATATTTGCTAAAGGACAATGAATAAAGGACCAAGTAAAAAGTATATTGATATGGTCTGGCTCTGTGTCCCCACCCAAATCTCATCTTAAATTGTAATCCCCGTAATCCCCACATATTGAGGGAGGTAACTGATGGGAGGTGATCGGATCATCGGGGCAGTTTCCCCATACTGTTCTCATGATAGTGAGTGAGCTCTCCCAGGATCTGATGGTTTTACAAGTGTTTGACAGCTCCTTCTTTACATGCTCTCACCTGCCACTGTGTAACATGTGCCTTGTTTCCCCTTCACCTTCCACCAAGATTCTGAGTTTTCCAAGGCCTCTCCAGCCATGTGGAACTGTGAGTCAATTAAATCTATTTTCTTTGTAAATTATCCCATCTCAGGCAGTTCTTTACAGCAGCCTGAAAACGGACTAATATAGATTTATTGAGGTGAGGAGATCCAAGCATAGGGAAGGGCAAGTGTGATGGTACTGGGGCAGTAGGATGCTTAACATGTTCAGGAAACAGCATGGAGTGTGATGTGATGTGTTTTTAGCCTCCATAGAAAAGTCTGAAAGTTTTACTAGTATCTGCTTTTCAGAATCCTCAGGGACCCAGCCTTCTTCCAGTCTCTCTCTCTCCATTCTTAGGGAATGGCTATCATCTTCAGAGTCTAGGATGGTCCTGCCCACATGCCATACTCCAGGCTTAGTGGAAGAGTTGAAAAGGAGACAAGGTGTTCTCAGCATCTGTATTTTAGGGAAAGTTCATAGAGATTGCCAAAGCAAATGTCTGCTTATATGTTATTAGCCAAAACTTAGTAACTAATCCCCTTCACTGTAAGGGAGGCTGAGAAAGATAGTCTTTTTCTCTGGGAATACATTTGCATAGCTAAGATTTTAATTACCGTGGAAGAAGGGGAAGAAGATAGTGGAAAACAACTGATAGCCTCTGCTCTCCTCCACCAATAAGGGACAAGATGATGAACTTCAAGTGTTCCTCTAATGATTTCCTTTGAAGGCATTCATGCGTAACAGATAAGATCACTTCCTCAAATAATAGTGAGGAAATGGAACAGTGTTTGAAAATTGGAAAACAGGGTGATTTTACAAATGATGCTTAAATTCATGGACTCACCTCAGTTCTTTTGCTTCTGAGAGAGATACCTCCTGGTGTCTCCTACACAACAATTTTTGCCCTACCATTCTACTTCAAAAAACAAAAAGTACCCATAATAGTTTCTAAAGTAAGGGAAGCTTTGTTTCATGTATATATCAATAAAGGCTTTATTTAGAACAAGTGAGGAAAAGACATTTTTATGTTCCCATTATGTCTTCTTTTAAAGAACGAAAATGAAAAGAGCATAGAAACCACATATCATAATTGATTCAGAATATTCTATAGAATTAGTTTTAGATGCCAACTGAGTGCTTACTGAGAAAGTATGGTTCTTTGACATTCATTAAAAAATCCCCGACAAATAAGAAAGGATATTGTTTCCTTTTTTTAATAAGCATGAGTGAAATACAATAAACTAAGAGTTTCCTTTAAAACCTTTTAAGAAAATAAAATATTATGCACATGCCTCTCACAGTGGAATTGAAATGGATGTCTTTAATTTATAGTTTCTGACCAGAAGGAAGGCCCAGAGAAGTCCCCAGATAAGCTCAGATTTGGGCAGTTCTGCTTGGAGGAGATATAGAAAGACCAGCATTCTCCAAAGAGAGCTGGTATTTTTGGTAGCTGCACATGGTCAGTTTTGTAAATTCAGGTGATTTGGAGAAGATTCAAATAAGCATCTGAATTTTTGCTATATTTCTTAGATATACTGAACATGAACTCTGAGCTTTCAGAAATTCACCCATTCTTGCCTCTCAGTGTCCTCTCACTATGTGTTCTTCTTTGGAAGAAGAGATTGGCCTTTTTATGACCCACTTGACTTCTCACCCTCTGATTCAGTTTCTCTTCCCCGTCTAATTCCATTTGTCTAATGTACAAAACCCAGTAACTTATGTGTCCAGTGCCTCCCTATTGTTTAAATATTCTTATTCATATCCCCAGTTGTTGGTAATTCTTTTTTCATAAGGTCTATAATTTGAGGGTGAAGTAGAACAGTTTGTTTTTTCTAAAAACATTCTGAGTTCTTAAGAGTCTATAATTGAATAGGTCTTGCAACAGAATCAATTCTTGGGAAGGTTTTTTTTAATGTCTTGTTTTATTGGTCTTGTTTTGTTGTTGATGTAAAAGACCTAAACCCCAAATTTAGGTTCAATAATGTTCAGTTGTCACTGCTGATATTGTAATGTCTCTGCATAAAAGACCTATAAAACAAAGTATGTCTTGTACAATGCTTAGTCAGCCACCCTTTTAGTAGTTACCAGAACCTTTTTTTCTTTTCTTTTCCATTAGCGCAAAGATTTTGTCTTTATCACATTGAGAGTGATAAAATTAGTCATTAAGCAAAATTTAGTCTTATTCACCATAGAAATCTCTCCTCCCCACATCATACCTTTTGGAATTTTTTCTCCCAATCATTCTTTGACAGTTTGATGGAAATATTCTTTAAGGATTGTTGAACCACAATGTGGTATCTCCAATAAGTATTGTTATTAGAATTTGTGCCTGGTCAAGATGAACTTAATGTGAATTGTTTAAACATCTAGCATTTAAGTTGATAACTATTTAGAGAGAGCTTGTTGATCAACAGTATTTGCCTTTAGAGAGAATTACATTTAAGTTCATTAACTGACATAGCTTTGCATGCATCAATGGTTGTGTGGGGTCAGCATTTATGAAGAGTACTATGCCATGTTCTTTCAAGCTGGTATTTTTAATACTTGTTGTTAGACTTAGAGATTAAATATCTTTTCCCTGTTTTGGTCTCCATAATTTCCTTATTTTGGTAAACATGTTTTCTTTCTTATTACAAAAGCAATCGCCATCCATTATGGGGATTTTGAAGAATTCAGAAAAGTTTAAAGAAGAAAGTAATAGATCATTGCCACAGAAAAAAAAATATAGGTGGCATCAACAAAATACTGCAATTTTCAGGACAGTTATTTCTTTCTGAGTCATATTTTTGTTTTGTTTTACAGATATCATTTTTTTTAATTTAAAAAACTATTTCACTTACAGCTTTTTATTCTACAAAATCAAATGAACTACTTAGATTCAAATCCTGGTTCGGATGCTTGCCAGTCCTATTAATTTGAGCAAAATTCTTAAACTCTTTATGTTCTAATTTCTTGAGTATAAACCAGAATAACATATACCACTTTATAGGGTTACTGTGAGAAATATACAAACTAGTACAGGCTAAGTAATTAGAACACTGCCTGGCATGTGCTAAACACTCCATGGTTAGTTTTTGCTATTATCATTATGTAAGAGGAAAAAACAACTACAGCTGGAGTTTTATATTCTGTTAGACAAAAAATATAACTAATCTTTGTGTCCAATGCAAGTTTTATAAAATGGGCTGTCCTGTGTTCATCTTTTTCATCTTCCTTCCTAACACTGAGCAAGTAAAAAATCACTCAGCCTTCCTTACCAACATTAATGAACACTGAGGTATTAGTGGAAGTTACTGGGTGTGATTTCTGTGAAAATTCTTCTGTCCCAAGCCATCTTCCTCTCTTCTGTTTCCTGGAGGATAGCTGTGATGACTAGCGCTGCAGTAGTCTTTTCAGATTGTGAGGCAATTTTAAAGATGTTGGAGCAAAAGACTGAAGGACCCTGGACTCATGATGACATGAAATCCCCATACCAGCTTTGGTTGATCAGCTGCTGTATTTCTTTATATGAGACAGAAATCAGCCTGGACTTCCATTAACAACACCAGAATGGACTTTATAACTGATACATTGAATAAATAATCAACACATAAGGTTTTTTTTCATGGCTGTTCCCACTTTTTTTGTCTGAGAAGAGATAGCATTGCTTATAGGGCTCCATACATTGCCTCCCTATTCTTTCTGAACTTTTCACCTAATAATATTGTATTCTTCTCATTTTGTCTCAAATTATAACGGGAATTCATATTGGGGAGAATTACTCCTGTCTTAATAGCAGTAAATAGTGACACATTCCTTACCTCAATAACCTGGTATTAGGGTATTAATTATAATTAAGGGTATTAAAAATACCCTGAGTATTAAATACAATTTTTTCACAAAAATTCTTTGTGACTGTTGTGTATTTCCAAAGAATATATGTCAAATCATCATGTTTATCTTAAAATTTAATAGTGTTAGCATCTCTTTTTAATATAACTTTATTATTTCATTTTGCTTCCTAATCAGCACATTCCTTTGTCTTTAGGTTGGAAGTTAGATTTTTTTGTAAATCCATTCATTTGTATCAAATTTTAGAGAGATTTCCCTGAACACAGAAGGAGGGTTTGTGAAGATTCTTTTTTTTTTCTATTTTGTTTTGGTAAGTGGCCCAAGTGGCCTTAAGGAATCTATAATTCTTCAAATTCCATGGAAGAGAAACTTAACTAAAGCATTCAGCATATTTCTTCCAGTGATTTCTCAAGTCATCTGCTGTTTTGCTAATAAATCCCTTATCACTTTGTCTGATAGTACATATTTATATTCATTTCACCTGTTAGACTGGGAACTTCCTCATGGATAGAAGTTATAACTTATCCATACTTACAGTGCTTAGGGCAGAGCTATAACATAAAGCAGATATTTAATATAATTTTGTGTGTGTGTGTGTGTGTGTGTGTGTGTGTGTGTATTCAGTGTTTATATAGTTTTAAAATATATATATAGATTCGGGCGGTACTTGTACAAGTCTGTCACATAGATAAATTGTATAATGGTGAGGTTTTGGCTTCTAGTGTGCCCATCACCCAGATAGTGAATATTGTGCCCAGTAGGTAATTTTTCAGCCCTTACTCCCCCTCTCTTCCCTCACTGCTTTTGGCATCCCTAGTGCCTGGTATTTCCCTTTGTATGTCCATGTATACCTATTATTTAGCTCCTACTTATAAATAAGAAGATGTGATCATTGATTTTCTCTTTCTGAGTTATTTCATTTAGGATAATAGCCTCCAGCTCCACTCATGTTGCTGCAAAATACATAATTTTATTCCTTTTTTATGACTGCATATTATCCAGTTTATATGCTCCACATTTTCTTTATCCAGTCATTCACTGATAGACTTATGCAATTTTGTTGCACAGGTCATTAGCCCATATACCTTTACCAAAAGATCCTTTTCCTGAAATAGGACCACTCTGAAAACTCTCAGGAACTGGGCTTTTGAGTTTCTCATCCAAAACAGGTACTTCTGTGACTTAGGATCTGAATACTGCCTTCTTTACAATTGAAAATTTGAAGGGCTTGAGTTCATTCATTCTGTTTTTGTCTTTCAGTGGGGGATGCACCAGAAATGTTCTAGTATTTCAGTAGAGTTTCAACTTTTTTAATAAAAAGACATCTATTTGGGAACAATGGTTTTTCATGTACATTGAGAGTGTTTTTTTTCTCAGTTGATTTGAGAGTTGATGGCTTGTTTCCCTGTCCTCTCCCTATGTCTGTCTAGAGATGATCCAGTTCCCTGAGTTGGGATAATATTATCCACATGCCCACCCAGACTGTGATGATTGACGTTAGTGTGTGCACAAAGGTTAACTGTTGTTCCCAGAAATCTCAAGAGGATTTGTGGGATTTAGTAATCCTGGAATCCTGAGCTTAGCCTCTTGGAGATGGATCTTGCATGAGAGAAAGCAGCTGTGTTATTTGTAGGTAGAAAGATCCACGTTTAGTTTAACTCAAGGATTAGTTGCACTAACTCTTCAGTATTATATTGATATCAGATTTTCATATTAATTCTCTCTGTCTTTCTCACATACACATTTCCATTCATTCTGGCTTTATAGCAATCTGCTGAAGAGTATTCTTTTCTTTGTAAGAAAAGCAAAACATTTGCTATGGTGCTCAATCAAATCCCACGGTGTGATGTTATATTCCTTTGGGTTCTTACAGTGAAATGTAATGGTCTTGACAGTTAACATTTTGGCCTCTGAGGGGATGCTAGCCAATGTAAATATCAAACACATTGATTATTATTATAGCTATCGTAGATGTTTCTGCCAGAAATCTTTGTATCCCACAAGTTTTTTGCCATATAAACTATTTCAACCATTGTTGGCCATCTATATAAAGAGGTATGTGTAAATAATTAAATATCTAAAGAGTTTTGCTTGAGTGTTCTCTTTTAAGACAAATGACTTTTTACTTAGTCAACTTGTGTTACTCTTATATCATCAGCATTATTGCTATAAAATGCATTTTCTATGTGGTCTTTGTTGTTAAATAAAATTACCCCAAAAAGACTTACAGGTTATTAACCTTATGTGCTATGGGTAAATCAAAGTCATTTCCCATCTCTTCTTTTTATTCTATTTATTAATTGTCATGCACCAGGCACCCACCCCCACCAAAAACAAAATAAAATAAATAAGAGAAGAGAAAAGAAAGGAAGGGAGGGAGGAAAGAGGAAGAAAAGAAGAGAAAAAGAAGTAGGAAACCAGTAATAAGAGTGGCTGTTTGGGGAAAGAGGCTTGATTGGTTCAGGAAACCATTCCAATATACCCTAATGTACCATTAATCACATATATTCCTTTAGTGGAAGAAACAACAACTCTTTTTTACCTCAACATATATTGGCATTACCGAATTCTCTCATTTCCTTTAGTTCTTTCTCAAAACTCATCTTTCCAGTGAGTTTTCTTGGCTACCCTATTAAAAATATGATTTCCCTTCCCTAATTTCATATTCCTTTTTTTACCTTACTTTTGCATCTCAGTACCTATAACTGTCAACATTCTCTTATTGAAAAGTTCAGATGTTTATCTGTTAGTTTCTCATACATTCTAAGCTCTTAGAGTAATCTAGTACATAATATATCCCAATAAATACTTGTTATAGAATGAACAAGTGAATGAATGAATGAATGAACCAGAGGGGTAGTGAAAAAGTCAATCTTTTTCTGAGATGACTGATGTAAATGTTGGGATTCTTGAAGATTTTTCTAGCATGTTTAGTCACAATTTCTGTGATATATTCAACCATTTGCATGATATATATATATATATATTTTTTATTTCACTTATTGAATCTGGTTATACTTAACATCAATATTCATTGACTTTAAGCATATGTTTTAGACTCTTGATACTGGGATTTAGATTTTGACCTTCAAATATCTCCATTAGTGAAACTGAAAGGATGTTTTTGAACTTTTATAAGAAAGACTTTGCCATGGATTACATTTCTGCTTTTTTCTTTCATGATTTATTTCAGCTTGTTAAAATATTTTGTGTCTTAATTATTTTGTACTTTCATTTTTATTATGCAAAATTATTCAGAATAAAACATGCATATTCTAAAAAAAAAAAAGGTAACATGCGGACAGTGTTGCAAAACTCCAGGTGGGAGCTGTGACTGTCATGTAAAAATGACATATGTAAAAGTTATAAAATATACAACTAAACTATTTGAAGGAGAAAGGTGTCATTTGGGGGAGATTTATTCTCAAAGTCATAAGAAAAAAAAGGGAAGTGATTCCACCTGTTCCTTCTAGAGGTTCTCATTGCATTGCCATGTTTAATGGCAATTTATGTGCTGTATTACAAACAATTTAAATTAAAAAAAAAAAAGACAAGCTCTTGCCTTCTGGAAAATAGACCAGTTAGAAAAATGACGCACAGTTGCAGAAATAAATATGTTCATTGAGTTGTTAAAACCGTTTAAGTTCAAAAACAGCAATAAAGGAAGGCACATAAAAGAATCCATATTTCCTTTAATGTATTTGGATGATATACTTAAATCTTTAAGAATATATTCATTTATTCTTTCTTAAGATAAAACTAATCTACAATGAAATGCATAATCTTAAGTGTACAATTTAATGAGTTTTGATAAATGCACATAGCCAGCCCCATGTAACTTATACCCCTAAAAAAATTAGACACTACCACTGCCATCACATCCCAGTAAGTTCTCTCACAATCTTCCCAATTAATCCTCCCCATCACAGTGAGGCAACTACTTTTCTGATTTTTGAAACTATTCCTTAGTTTTGTCTAATACTGACCTTCATATAAATGAAATTATGCGCCTTCTGTGTTCAGCATCTTTTGCTCAATGTAACATCTATTACACTTGTTCACATTGTTGTGTGTGTCAATATTTTTTATTGATGAATAGTATTCCTTTGTAAGAATATACTAAAATTTGTTTTTCAGTTCTCTTCTTAATAGAATTTGAGTTTTGAGTTTATGCCACTTATGAGTAAAGCTGCTATGGGCATTCTTGTGCAAGTGTGTGGGTTTTATTTTTTGATGTTTTTTTATTTTTTGGTAACTACCAAAGAGTAGAATTGCAATTTCCAAAAAGTGGGCATATATTTAACTTTATAAGAACCATCACAATTTTTTCCAAAGTGAGTATACTATTTTACACTTAAGTTATTTATTCTTATTGTTTTTGAAAAAGGTACAGACTTCTACAATCCTTAACAGAACATGGCCGTCTGGGTACTAGCTGCCAAAATTTTTCTGTATATGCCAGGTACTAAAGTGTTGTCTAAATATCTACCATGTATGCTTTCTCCTGAATGACAATAGTAGGATGATTCTGATTTTCTGGAGACTGGCTATGGAACAATTTTTTTTAAATCTGCATGTTAAAATGGTACTTGTAACCCACTTAATAAGTGTGAAGATAAAAACATTTTAAATTATGGCTATTGTGAGGTGAATAAATCTTACTGATAATTTGAGCAAACATTTTATTTTTTCTCTCTGAACTTTTAAAATTTATAAAGCCTAATTGTATTGTCACTTGCCACTTTTACTTTAAGTTTTCCCATTCATATTTGATGGATTTCAATATTTCTTTTTAAAACTTACTGCACACATCGAAATTTTGTTTTCTTAAGAATTATTTAATGTCCAAAGGAGCACAGGAATTTCTAACATCCCTTTCCCTCTTTGAACAAAGTTTAAAAGGAGTTTCATTCTGGAAGAACTTAACACCAGTTTTGAATTCACTGTCCAGAAGACCTGGCAGCATCAGTCATCCTATCCCCTATCTGTGCATCACTGTGGTGGAGTTACAACTGTGAAGGCAACAGTGAGGCTCCTAAAATGCATACGATTTCGCAAGTCTATTCTCACCTAAAATATTATTTTTCCTCAGAAATATTTGTGTTTGAGAAAAAGCAACTACAGGGCAAAATTTTGAAGGAAGGTTGAAAACAGGGACCATGGAAAATATTATTATTGATTTTTATAAATGTATTTGGCAGTGAATGTGTACTGAGCTATCCAATGTAAGCATCAGGATTTCTTTTTCCATTGGTAGTATAGTAGAGTCCTCTTTCAGTAAACATTTGCTTTTGGAAAACATAAAAGGTCAGTTTTGGCCAACTGCATTAGTCCTACTCTGCCATCTGTAAAAAATTTAGACTTTGCCTTTTTGAATGACCCTTTAAAAATACACAAGACCTAATTCTATCCTTTACTACCATAAAACTCCCATTGGACTTCAGTGGGAACATTTTAAAGTTAAGTTCTGAGGAATAAGGATATTTTACAATGCCCTCTTGTGAGAACTTCCTTGGACAGAACTCAGCCAACTCCTCATTCCTCCTGAGAGAGTTCTATGGTCTTCCTGGTTTTCAAGCTTCAAAATAGACTGTGCCATTAAGTGGTTATGCTTCTTGAGCGCATGCGCGTGCGTGCGCACACATATACACACACACACACACACACACACACACACACAACCTTACCCTAAAACCCTAATGCTGTGCAACACTAAAGTAGATGGCCCTTGCTGCAGTGAGAATCTTCCCGCCTCTGTTTACCACGTGTTGTTGGGTAGATGTCAGTTCTCAATGCCTGGCTCTATGCTTCCTTAGTGCTTCACTGTGAAAACATGTACCACTTTTGAAGACTTAGCACATGCCAGGCACTGTACTAAAAGATTTACATACATTATTCCACTTAATCCTTTGAAGTAGGAATTACTATTCCTGATGCAGTGTGAGGAAAGAGAGACTTAGTGTGGCTAAAAACATGCTGAAAATCACGTTGCAGAGCCAGTGTTTAGACTCTACTCTCTCTGGTTCCAAAGCCATTGCTTTTATCTGTTGCACACCTTGCATTGTAGTGTACCACTCCACCTTGGCAGGGGCGAAGGTCATCGTTTAGGGAGGTTTTGCTTATATGCCTGTCTGTCTTTCTAAGGAGACTGACAAGCTTAAGATAGGGTTCTTGTTTGGTTCATCTTTGTATGGTTAGAGCAGGATCCATAAAAGTTCAACAAACAAATCTTAAATTTAAAAATTACTTTTTTTTTGTTATAAAAGTGATACCTCCTTGTTAGGAATAGCTAGACAATAAAAAAGAGTATAAGTCATTTCTAAATAACAGTATCCAGAAATAATTTAATACATCTTTGATAAGTAAGTGGATTCCAAAAATTAAAAGAAATACTTATAGTCTTGTACTGCTTCTAATATATTTGTATAACAATGGGCACACCATGAGTACCTGATTGCCTGATGTTAATTAAGCATGATTAGTGCATGATAAAATCTTTAGTCTTCACAAAGCTAGGAAGTGAAAGAGAGAAAAAAAAATCCAAATATTTCTATGATCGAACCATTTTAATTCATAATATAAACTTCCTGCAGCAGCATTTTATTTGAGAATAAACATCTTTGAGTTAGTTACATTTAAACTATTTAACTGATCAGAAGTACTTATTTTAAAATTATCTCTTTATGATCAGAATTGTATTTCAGGAATTTAACAAAATATCTTTGTATTTGTGTGCCAGTTAGGACTTGATTTAAGTGCTATAGTTAAAAGCAGTTTATTGGTGAAAGTCTAGCCCCTAGTGGACAGGAGTCTCTGGTACACACCCACACACTGAGCTAGTTAGGTACAGTTTGGAGGGCTGCCTCTTAAACCTCAAGGGTGTCAGAATAAAGCCATCTGCAAGACTCTTGATGTTAATATTTTCTTCTCTTTTTTGTTTGTATCACAAAGATACGACCATTGTATGTCTTGCTTATAAGAATTTTATAATATTTTAATGAACATTAAGACTTTTTTACTGCATTATTAAAATTTCTTGAAAGCAGTAATTTTCTTAGCTGCTTAAAGAGTAACGTTTCTTTCCTTTCTTTTACTTTTTCTATTCCCTTTCCTTTTACTGTAAGAATCCAACATTTAGGCAACATTAACACTTTTCTTTCAGGACGAATTTAGGTTGCACTTATAATTCTACTTTCCACACACACATATTTCACAAAATTGACTATTTCTTTTAAAACTAAATGGGATTCTTTTTAGTTATTTGTTTTCTTCCATATAACCAAGTATGATACATAAACATAAAAATAAAGTAAAAACATTAAACATCCAAATAAGATAGAAACACAATATAACACCTGATATAAAGCATATGCAATCAGAAAGTTATAATTTTCTTAAGCCTATAAAATCCTTCTTGTTCTAAGAATTGTTATTAAACACATTTTATGATTCAAAGAAACCGTAATTAGAGTTCTCTGATCACCCTGATGATCCTAGATGTTTGCTTAGTTTTAGAAACTTAATGCAGAAAGACTGTGAATTTGCATTTCAAATACAGTCAGTTCTGCTATAACAGGACATATGTGTTATAGGACTTATGCATGAGGGTCACAACACTCAAAACCTTTGTCAGTGATACATAAAACAAATTTGAAATCTAATGAATATGGCAGTTCTCTTTTACACACATTACATGGTCAGGAAATGCGTAAATACTATCATACAATAAATATGGCACTTCACCTTGAAACAGACCTGAAGTTTGCTTGTGTAAGTGGGCATCAGAAGGGTTGTAGCTTGAGTTTTTGTGAAATCGTAGAAGGTGGCTTATCTGAAATCAGCTGGAAAGTTCTAATAGCAGATGTGGATGGATGTGGCTCATAACACAGGCTGATGAACTGAGGTAGCTGGCAGATATCTGAGGAACATGTGTGTGTTTTGTCTATTCCTGTGTGGCTTGTATCAATTGGGTGCAGCTTCCTGCATTCCTCTAGTGTAGCTTATGGACAAAATGGTGCATACGCAAATTCAAAATTTGCATTGTCCTCAAATTGTTCTCTACTATATAAATTGTGTAGGAATAAATTCACATTTCCAAAACAAGAGTTATAGCAAAACAGATTATATTCTTTGTCAAAGACCTGAAATAGAAGAAGAATTACTCATTAGGAATGAGAACTATTTAATGTTTAAGAAATGGTATAAAACATTGCACACAAGCTGTTCTAGACTTTGTTAGCACCCATGTGTTACATGTTTGGCTGTTACATTGTCAGCACAATTAAGTTCATTTATTCCATGTCCCTTTAAGTCATATGGTGGGTTTGGTAGAATGTAAATTAGACAGGTATGGTTTTTGGTGTCTCTTGAGTTCCTGTTTTCTAAAACTTTCTACAGAAAGATATAGGTGAACATGAATAACAGACATTCTTTAAGTTACGGTTGTTATGTGTGTACAGATGGAACATATAACTCAGATAATAGAGGGGAGGGGAAATTTTTTCCTTTTGGTCAGTTAAGATTAGCTTCACCCATGCTAAAATTTCAGAAGGCGAAATGTGAGTTTTTAAAATGCATTTCCAAGTTAGAAAAATACAAGTGTCTCTTATTCAGTATGAGTAGCTAAGATAAAATGTATCATAAAAGAACATTTGATTTTCTCTTCCAAACTTATACCTCCCCAAGTCTTCTGAATTCCATAAATAAGCAGCTGTGTGGTTTCTCTAAGCCAAAACCAAGGGTGGTTCTTGATGCCATCTCTCTCTGACCCTGCTTTCATCATCATCCAATCTAACCTCTGTCAGCTCAGCTTTTAAAGTCCATCCAGAGTCTGTGCATCCCCACTGTCACTGTCATCTCTCACCTGACTGCAGTGGCCTTTTAGCTGCTCTGCCCCTTCTACTCTTTCATCCTATAATGCATTTTCTGCCTAGCTTCCAGGGTGATTAGAATTGCAAATCAGATCACATCCATCCCGACTCTAACCTTCCAATGGCTTCCTATTTCATTTAGGATAAAATCTGAATTTGACCAGGGCCTATAAGCTATAACGTTATTTGGCTCTTGACTATGTTTCTGACCTTATCTCCCATGCTTTTGGTTCAGTCCACTCTAGGGACTCTGGCTTTCTTTCTGCTCCTTGCACAGCAGCTCTTCCCTCTGCTGGAATGTGCTCAGCTCAGTCTTTGCCCAACAGTTGTCTTTAGATCTCAGCTTCCATCTCATTTCTAGAGTATCACTCCCTCCACCATGACTCTACCCTTTCTACTCACTTATTAAATCACTTGTTTGATATCATATACAACCCTATTACTATCTGATATCATCTTGATCATTTTGTTTGTTTATATTTATTTTCTCTGTGTTTTAGAAATAAGGCCTCATGGGAGTTTGTCTTTTTGTTTAGTACCTTAACCTTGGCACTTCTTCTAGCGCATGACGTTTAGATATTTAATATAGATTTGTGAAAATAATAAATGAATATTTAAAAAAGCAGAGGGAAGATATACATACATATATACATACACACACACATATATAATTTTTCAGCAAAATAGGCAGAGTTGTGTGCTTTCCAATGCAAATGCTCTCAGACGTTAAAAAATAGTTTTGAGTCTGTGTGGTCGTGTCAACCCAGTTGATGAAAATTAATGGTGGTAAGCATTTAGAGATAACTTACCCTATCTAAGGCACTCCTTTACATCCTTTTCATATAGAAGTTTACTTAATTCTTACTATTATCCCCAATTTAAAAGATGAGAAGATTGAGGCTCTTGATTGGTACAGATGGTTGAGCTGGAATTTGAACTAGGCAGCACTAGTGTAAAGTCAGGTGGCTCAGCCCCTATGCAGTCTCCATAGTAAGGACATCTGATTACATAGCCATGCTTTCTTAATATGTGACGTACTATTCCTAGCACGTAGAATAGTGGAGAATCTCTAGCTGATTTTTTTTTTTTTGACTTAATAGTATAAGAAGGGTAACAATCAGTTAAACCCAAAAATCATTACACATAAATTATGAAATGCAAACTTGATATCAGTGTAAAGAGCCCCAAAAGTTATCCATATGCTAGAGTCTTAAAAGACACTTAAATATGAAGCAATGTATTGATCAGTAACCTGTGGGATTTGTTGGTAAATATTCAGTCAAGCTTAGTCTGGATTGGGCATTGACTGTCTTTTCTCATTGGCTTGTGGTTTTCAGGGAAAGACATCTGGAAAGTGGCTTGAAATTTATTTTAGAGGCCATAATGCCAACCTCTGTAGAGCCTAAAGGTGCAGAGAACAAGAGGAAAAGGAACTGTGACTTTCATACAGTACAGCAGAGGAAAAGTGCTGGGTCAAATCTGTAAATAACAGACCTACCAAAACCTGGGAGGGAAGCAGTCACACCAAGATGGAGCTTGCATCCATTCACATGCTTGCTGGGATCTACCAAGTTTACTGAGTTGGAGTATAGTGCCAGAAATCAGGAGATAAAGCTATTTTCTTTCTGCAACTTACTGTAAGCAAACCGCATGTCTGAGTCTTAGTTACTATACACGTAAATGGTGATACCGTATTACATTTAACAGAATACATGCATGGAAGCAGAATACTGGCCTAAATGCCTTCTTAGAGAATATTTTAACTTTCATGGACACAATGATAACATTTTATGGTTTGGAAAATGAGTACAACAATGGTTATGAAATTGATGGAGACAGAATTGCCACAGAATTTATGGTAACGCTGAGCTAGGAAACCTTGAGATGAAGAATTAGTTCTTACTGTTAAATATAATTTGTGTATGAAAAGAATAGGTGAAACCCACTGACAACTTCTGGGGCTTCAGAATCATGGGACTATATAGAATGGACCAGGTGTTCTGTATTGTTCTTTTAATTTTAAAATTTGAAGTTGCAAAGAGCCAATAAAATATCTTAATATGTCTTCATTTCCTGCTTTAGTTTGAGTATTAAATATAAGGAATTAAATTCAACACAAGAAAATTAAATATTAGAAAATTTGCCATTACACTGTATCAAATTTATATAATCAAACAAATAAGAGACATACTCCATTGAAAAGGGAGGTGGGACTAAACTGCTCTGCATGCAATGGAAGATAATTTAAAAATTTTTTCTTGATGAATTGAGGAGGCAGGGCTCACTCCTAAAATGTGGAGTGTAGGGGGCTATTGGAGAGGTAGCAGATGTATAAGATATCAAGATTTGAGAAAATAAGGTAGTTAGTAAGGTAGTTAGTAAGTCAATTAACTTTGACATGTATCCAAGAAACTTCTAAGAATAGTAATTCTCAAATTCAGCTTAAAATTATCCCCTGATCTTCACCTTTCTATAATCATTTCCTATTCTACTTAAAGCCTTTATAAAATTTACAAACCACATTCTGTTTGGAGGAGCAAGAGAAAAAGGCCTATGTGGTATGGAAAGAGACAGCAGCTGCAGAAAGTGAGAAAATAAGGTCCAGAATTTACCAAGAAGAGACGCTCAGAATGAGAGGTGATGAGGAGACTCCATCTACACACAAGAATATGTCGAATGTTTATGGAGAGTTCGGGACTTCCCTCAGGACATGGGCTGGAGATTTAATTCTTTTACTTTAATTATTAAAGCAGTGAGTTCCCCAAATGCTAAAAGACCTTGGCAACATTCAGGCAGCAGACACTTTGGATTATATACGTAAATATTTATATTGTGAATTTTTTTTTTTTATTGCATTTTAGGTTTGGGGGTACATGTGAAGAACATGGAAGATTGTTGCATAGGTACACACATGGCAGTGTGATTTGCTGACTTCCTCCCCGTCACCTATATCTGGCATTTCCCCCCATGCTATCCCTCCCCAACTCCCCCACCCCCCACTGTCCCTCCCCTTTTGCCCCTGACAGACCCCAGTGTGTGATACTCCCCTCCCTGTGTCCATGTGTTCGCATTGTTCAACACCCGCCTATGAGTGAGAACATGCGGTGTTTGATTTTCTGTTCTTGTGTCAGTTTGCTGAGAATGATGGTTTCCAGGTTCATCCATGTCCCTACAAAGGACACGAACTCATCGTTTTTGATGGCTGCATAATATTCCATGGTGTATATGTGCCACATTTTCCCTGTCCAGTCTGTCATCGATGGGCATTTGGGTTGGTTCCAGGTCTTTGCTATTGTAAACTGTGCTGCAATGAACATTCGTGTGCATGTGTCCTTATAGTAGAACGATTTATAGTCTTTTGGATATATACCCAGTAATGGGATTGCTGGATCAAATGGAATTTCTATTTCTAGGTCCTTGAGGAATCGCCACACCATCTTCCACAATGGTTGAACTAATTTACACTCTCACCAACAGTGTAAAAGCGTTCCTATTTCTCCACATCCTCTCCAGCATCTGTTGTCTCCAGATTTTTTAATGATCGCCATTCTAACTGGCGTGAGATGGTATCTCAATGTAGTTTTGATTTGCATTTCTCTAATGACCAGTGATGATGAGCATTTTTTCATATGTTTGTTGGCTTCATGTATGTCTTCTTTTGTAAAGTGTCTGTTCATATCCTTCGCCCACTTTTGAATGGGCTTGCTTGTTTTTTTCTTGTAAATCTGTTTCAGTTCTTTGTAGATTGTGGTTATCAGCCCTTTGTCAGATGGGTAGACTGCAAAAATTTTTTCCCATTCTGTTGGTTGCCGATTCACTTTAATGACTGTTTCTTTTGCTGTGCAGAAGCTGTGGAGTTTGATTAGGTCCCATTTGTCTATTTTGGCTTTTGTTGCCACTGCTTTTGGTGTTTTGGTCATGAAGTCCTTGCCTACGCCTATGTCCTGAATGGTTTTGCCTAGATTTTCTTCTAGGGTTTTTATGGTGTTAGGTCTTATGTTTAAGTCTTTAATCCATCTGGAGTTAATTTTAGTGTAAGGTGTCAGGAAGGGGTCCAGCTTCTGCTTTCTGCACATGGCTAGCCAGTTTTCCCAACACCATTTATTAAACAGGGACTCGCTTCCACATTGTTTGTTTTTGTCAGGTTTGTCAAAGATCGGGTGGTTGTAGATGTGTTGTGTTGCGTCGGAGGCCTCTGTTCTGTTCCATTGGTCTATATCTCTGTTTTGGTACCAGTACCATGCTGTTTTGATTACTGTATATATTATGAATTTTTAAAGAATACTTCCAGCAAAAGCATTATATAGCCAAGATAAGTGAATATGGAGAGACATACAATGTAACAGGATGTATCTTCTCTGCATCCATCCACCCTACTTCTGGCGAAAGTAATTTGGGGATTAATTCCTTCCCATATTTGGTCCACGTGGATGGATAGAGCATCACTATTTTCTCCAAGGATGGGACATGTAATTTAGGCCCAAGACAATCAATAATTTTAATCCTTTGGCCACAGCAGCTGGTTAGAAATATAGGCCTGACCCAATTGGCACCATTGAAATACAAGGAATGCTTTGAGACTTCCAGGAAATCTACATTGGACTTTCCCCTAGATCTAAATCTTGCAAGGGATTTATATTCGGGATCCATTTAGTAACAAAATAGTAGCAGCAGATTGAGACCCTGCTGCCATCATTTTGCTCCATGTGGATGCTACTGAAGCCTTTAGAACAGCAGCCACAACCAGGGAGAGTGATAACACAACCAGTCATGGGAACACAGGGAAAGGAGAACTTAAGTGAGGGAAGGGAGAACAGAGTGGGGAAACTCAGAGAACTTATACTTGGTGCTATGTTTAGTCTGCATGTACAATTCCTTTCAATCCTCAAAGCAATTATTATTATCTCTGTTTGACAGATAAGGTAGTGAAGGCTTAGAAAAGCTGAGCAAATTGCCCAAGAAAGAAGCAAGATATGAATACTCTAATATTCAAGCCCCATTCCAAGCTTTGATCTTATGTGCCTCTGAAATCCCACAAATAAGAAAAGTAGGAATTTGGGGACTGGTAGGATTACAAAGATGTCACCTATGGGCTCAGAGGAAAGATAATTGTTTCTTGATTTCTTTGCGACTCCTCCACTTTACCCCTATTTCTCCATTGCCATCACCTAGATGATACAGTATAGAAAACTTCAGTTATGCCAGGTGTGGTGTCTCACGCCTATAACCCAAGCACTTTGGAGGCCAAGGCAGGTGGATCACCTGAGGTCAGGAGTTCAAGACCAGCCTGACCAACATGGTGAAACCCCATCTTATAAAAAAAAAAAAAAAAAGAAAAGAAAACTTCAGTTGTATCTATTTAGCACATTAATTGTTCATATGGAAGACATATTTTCTTTGCAATCTGGAAAATGGAGCTTACTCAGTGTTAAATAGCTTAACAATTATAAATAAGATTCAACTTCTGTTGTTTATGTCATTGGGTCTTAATTCATTTGATGTAACATACTCTCATCTGTAACAGAGAAGTATATAAAGTATCTGAGTTACTAAAAATTCTGATTTATCAGTGTATGGGTTAATGAAGTTTCTCTGTGGTAGGAAAGCCATTTTGAATCTGGAGAAATCGCGAGGGCATTAATATTGTGGGGATATGCTTTCTTGCACCAGAAATTTTAAGTGTTGTTTTTCTAAATGGTCAAAGTAAACTGCATATAGTGAAGACAGCAAGAACAATAGAGGCTAGAGCCTACTGGTTAAGGCTGTGCAAGCTGCAAACTGTTATTTTTGTGTTTAAAAAATAGTCATAGAAAGGTGGTTTCTAGAAATAGATCTGGAATTCAATGCCTGTGTTAACTACTGATTTCTAGTTATAGAAAAGAAAAAGAAGATGCCATCTTCAGCATATGGAACTAATGTCAGGAAAGCCTTTTATTGTCTGAAAGGGCAATTATGTACTTGAAAGCTCATTTCTTTCCTCCCTCCCAAATACAGTCCACAGCAGAGATTTAAAGGGGAATTTGTATATTTCTTCCATTGCCCCTTTCTGGGTATGTTTTGGGTTTCTTTAATCCAGAAACTATCCTAGTACTCATTATCAATTCTGAATTAGTAGTAGCTCTATTGCATGGCATGTTAATGATTAAAATGGAAAGGAACTGTTAAAATCTAGTTCATCTCAGGGAAGAGAGGGTACTTCCCCAAGAGCAGCTCCACAGCAGGGACAAGAGAACGCTGAAGATAATATACTTCTCTTGGGGGAAATGGAATGAAAAGAAATAAATATCTCCAAAACATATTGTTGTGCTTTTATTTTAGATCCATGGGGAGAGCTTAAAGAGAATCACTTAAGTTCCAAGTGACGTGTTTGGGTTATAATATTGTAATTTTAAATTAGGAATAGTTTAGGGTATGTGGAAGAATCTCTCTATTTTCAGGTGACCTGGACCTGTTATAGTCATTAGCTGGAAGCCAATGTCTGTCCTGGGTTTTGCTGGGGCAATTCATGCCACCCATAGAAAGCTCTTTCCAAGTCACAGCATTTACTTACAATGTTTTTTTTTCTTTTAAAAATTTATACAAGGACTGACGTCAGTAAAATGATAAAATAGGACTCTCCAGTGCTCTTCCTTCCACAGAAACATCAATTTGAACAACTATCCTCATGCAAAAATATCTTCACAAAAACTAAGGAAACTAGATGAGAGACTACAGCACCTGAATGTAGCACAGAAATAAGAAAAGATGCATTGAAGAAGGTAGGAAGGGCAGTTTTACATCAACCATATTCCTCCACCTCCAACCAAAAGCAGCACAGTGAGGAGAGAGATACCCTCTGTGTGCTTCAAACCCCAACGCAGGATCTACTCAAGTAAAACTAGTGCAGGCAGGTGCCCACAACCCCAGACTTCATGTCAGCACTCATGGGCTGAGCCTTCAGGCCTGCCCCCATGCCAGGAGGGATCCTGCAGCTGCAGACTGAAGGCCTGTGTGATGGACTCAGTCTCTGGGCCATCACACTGCCAAGCTGACTCCAGCAGCCCCTTGCTTCAGATTGGTCTCAGTGCCAGGCAATCTCCACTGGCTTTCAGGCCTACCCATGCATCAGGCCAGTCACCACTGAACCAGGCTCCAGTCAAATATATACAATTTTTATTTGTCAATTCAAGTAATACTTGAAAACATGTTTTTGTTGTTGTTGTTAATTACTCGAAAGTATAAAAAGTTCCCCTTCAATCAGTCATCATCTTTTATCAGTCTAACTCTTTTCTCCAGAGGTAATAACTTTTAACTATTTGCTGTGTATCTTTCTTAACCGCTTTCTAAGCATTTTATGTATTTTTATGTAGTCCCTGGACATCAGGTAGTTTTAAAAACATAAATAGGCTGATAACATATATTATTCTTCAAATTCTTTTATAACTTAGAAATATGTATCTTAGAGACAATTCTATGTCAATAACTATGGGTTTTCTCATTTTTAATTTTTGCAGAGGATTTCATAGTACTACAGTTTCATAATAATTTAACTATTTCATTCATGATAATAGGTTACTTTTAATTAAAATGTTGTAATAAACATCTTTGTTGTAAATTTATATGTGCTGAGGGTATTTTTGGTAAAATGGATAACTAGAAATAGAATTCTTAAATCAAAGGATATGTATACATATTTTACATTCTAGTAGGTACTTTTAAATTATACTCTAAAAACTGGTACCAAATTACATTCCCAAAAGTGTATGTGTTTCTCCATACCCTCAATGACACTGGATATCATCATGTTCTATAATAAGTTTTTTCAATTCAATGTGGGTAACAACAACAAAATCAATGTTTTAGTTTGCATTTTTTTTGACTATCTGATGCTGAACCAGTGAGATTTATTATCCTTTTATATACAGTATTTCTGCTTCTGCCTCCCTGAATTGTCTACTTATATTTTTTATTTATTTATTTTTCCCAAATTCTTTTCTCAATGATTAGGATCTTTGTAGATTTTCTGTTTCTTAAACGTCTATCGAAGAAAACGTTTGCAAACAGTTTCTCCTGTGTATTGCTTTTTAATTAATTTTGTTTACAGCACTTTTTGAAATGCAAACAACTATTAATATGTATTTAATCATATCTATCATTATTTCCTTTAAAAGCTTTGAGGGTTGTTTATTCCCTAAGAAGGCATTCCTCACCTTAATGTTAGTGGACTAACAGTTAAGAGGTTGGGCCTCAGTGTTACAACGTCAGAGGTCAAATCCTAGCTACACCCTTTTCTAGCTTGGTGACCTTGAGCAAGATTCTTCAGCTGTATGTGCCTTGATCTTCTCAACTTAAAATGCAGATCTGAATAGTCCCATTTTATAGGATTGTTGTATGGATCAACTGAAGTCCTACAAATAAAGTGCTAACCATAGTTCTTGGCATTCAATAATTGATATAGTTATTATAATCCAATACTTAATAGTTCTAAGAAGCATTTATTTTCTTAAGCCATTTTGAATTTAGTTGTGTGTATAACATAATTATTTTCATTCAAAAAGACACCCAGTAATCAAAATATATTAGTCATGTGGCCTGTCTTTCCCACTAATTTGAAATGCCATCTCCACTACATGTTTAATTCCCATGTCTATGTGAGCTTATTTCTGAACTCCATTTGGTTTATCCATTTCTCTCTTTGGGGGGTTTGTATTACACTGTTTTAATGATTATTAGGGCAAGAAACACACACTGTTCTTTTTCCAAAATCATTTGGCTATTATTGTTCATTTCATTTTTTTATTTCAGGTCATTTCATACTAAACCTGTCAAGCTATCTAAAGAATCGTGTGTGTGTTGTGTGTGTGTGTGTGTGTGTGTGTGTGTGTGTGTGTCTTTAACAAGAACTGTATTGAATTTATAAGTTAATTTGGAATTAATTAATAGTTTTACTGAGCAATATGGCATATTCATTTGTAGAAGTTCTTTATATATTCTGGATATTTGTCCTTTTTCTGTTGTTTATTGTGCTGGAGTTGAATAATGTCTTCTCTCCCAAAGTTGTTCATATCCAAATTTCTAGAACCTATGAATATGTTAATTTGCATGGCATAAGGAACTCTGCAGATGTGATTAAGTAAGGATTTTGAGATGGGGGAGATTTTTCTGGATTATGAGGGTGAGCCTAGTGTAACAGAGGCAGAGGTAAGTCGGAGACAGAGAGGTGAAAACAGAAGCAGAGGTCAGAGTGATGTGGGGCCAACACCCAAGGAATGTGGGCAGCCTCTAGATGCTGGAAAAGGTAAGAAACAAATTCTCTCCTAGAGCTTCCGGAAGAAACAGAGTTCTGCCAGTACCTTGAGTTCAGCTCTGTATGGTTCATTTTGGACTTTTGATGTCCAGAATCTTAAAATAAAATTGGTGTTTTAAGTCCTAAGCTTGTAATAATATGTTGAAGAAGCAATAGCAAACTAATACACTTATATTGCAGTCTTTTCTCTTGTTTTGTGGTTTGCATTTTCACTTTTTTTTTTTTTTTTTTTTTGAGAGAGAGTCTTGCTCTGTCACCCAGGCTGGAGTGTAGTGGCATGATTTCAGCTCATTGTAATGTCTGACTTCAAAGTTCAAGTGATTCCTGTGCCTCAGCCACCTGAGGAGCTGTGTTTACAGGCACACACCACCATGCTTGGCTAATTTTTGTATTTTTAGTAGAGACAGAGTTTCACCATGTTGGCCAGGCTGGTCTCAAACTCCTGATCCACACATCTTGGGCTCCCAAAGTACTAGGATTACAGGTGTGAGACACTATACCCAGCTTACATTTTCACTCTCTTAATGCTATCTTTTGGTGAACAAAATCTTCCTTTTTATTTTAATATAATAGAATGCACAATCTTTCTTTCTGAATCATACTTTTGTATGCTATTTAAGAAATCTTCTCTACCTAAAAATTATAAAGATATTTTCTTCTAGAAGGTTCACTGTTTTATTTTTTACATTTTAGGCTACAATATTTCAGGAATAATATTTTGATGTATAGTTGAAATAGGGATCAAGTGTCATACGTTTGAATAAAGATATTTAATTGGCATGGTACAGTTTATTTGAAAAAAAAATTCTCCAATTATTCTGCCTCTGTCATGGCACCCTTTTTGGAAATGAGTTATCTTTAAACATAGAACTATTTAAAGACACAGTTCTGCTATGCTTGTCTCTGGGTCTATTATTGCACCAATACCAATACCAATATTAGTGTAGCTTTAGAAAGTCTTGATATCTGGTAGAGTAAGTCATCCCTGTCTGCCGTTCTTCCTTAGGCTTGTCTGCCTATTTTCAGTTTTTTTCATTTCAATGCAAATTTTAGATTTAAATGGTCAATTTCTGCAAAAAAAAAAAATGCTGATATAAGATTGGGATTCCATTATAGATTGGTTTTGGGGATAACTGATATCTCTATGATACTATTCCAATCCATAAATATTGGTTTAGCTGGGGTTCCCTAGAAAGCAAAACCTGACCAGAAATGTGCTAGTACTTTAATAGGAAATATAAACATGGGGAGCTGAAATGAGGAAGTGTGGGAGTAAATTGGGAAAAGACAAGGTTACTCTACTTGGCCACCACAGTGAGTTGGCCACCACAGTGGGGTACAGGTTGCTTAACCCCATGAATCTGTCTGAAAAGCTGTATAAAATATTTCTCAGAATCATCCCAGATAATGTCAGTATCTTAGAACACCTCAAAACCAGTCATACCTTTTCCTTCAATCTTATGTTCTGTTGTTGCTTGTTATATTCTACTGTTATCAAGTTTGTTAACTCTGCTTATGTAGTCATGTGCGGCATAATGATGTGTACGTCAACAACAGACCACACATATGACAGTGGTCCCATAAGATTATATTATACTGTATTTGCACTATACCTTTTCTATGTTTAGTTATGTGTAGATACAAAACTACTTACCACTGTGTTACAGTTGCCTACAGTATTCAGTATAGTATAACATGCTGTACAGGTGTGTGGTCTAGGAGCAATAGACTATTTTACATAGCCTAGGTGTGTAGTAGGCTATACCATCTAGGTTTGTGTAGGTATGTTTTATGATGTTTATACAATGACAAAATCACTTAATTATGCAATTATGCCAATACGTTCTCAGAACGTATCTATGTTGTTAAGTGACACATGACTATATTTACAACACACAAGATATTATTTTGTTGTTGTTGTTGTTTGTTTGTTTGTTCTGAGAGGAAGTCTTGCTCTGTCATCCAGGCTGGAGAGCAGTGGTGCAATCTCAGCTCACTGCAACCTCTGCCTCCTAGGTTCAAGGGATTCTCCCACCTCAGCCTTCTGAGTACCTGGGATTACAGGCACCTGCCACCACACCTGGCTAATTTTTTGTATTTTTGAGTAGAGAGGGGATTTCACCATGTTGGTCAGGCTGGTTTCAAACTCTGGACCTCAGGTAATCTGACTTCCTCAGCCTCCCAATGTGCTGGGATTTCAGCCATGAACCACTGAACCCTGTCTATTGTTGTTTTATCAGTTGATATTTTAGACATTGTATTTCTTTATTGTTTTCTCTATGCTTCATCTCTCATTTTTTAATAATTGATATGTTTTTATTTCTCTTTCATCTATTTAGATAGTTGAGATGACTCAAAATTGGTCTTCCATCCCTGAGCAGTACAGTGTACCTTCAGTTTTTCCTCTTCTCCTAAGGATGTAGCCCTTTGGGTTCCCACCCCAAAGTTTAGGGTTATATTAGGCATTTCCATTTTAGGGGTCTTGAACTCCATCCCAGGAGTCTGTCAAGTTCTGCTAGCATCTCATTGTCTCCACTTCATAGTTACCTGTCCTGTATTCACCAAAAGCCTCCAGGGGAAAAGTAGCCCAAATGCTGGCCTCTCTGTCTCTTTTCTTTTTCTCCAGGATTTTGGTCCTTGTTAGCCCTCCAATAACTTTAGCTTTTGTTGTTGTTCTTAGTGTGTGGGTTGGTCTGGATTACCTTCTCTATCACTAGAAGTGTCAGAACTCCCATTTTTAACTTTAACAAAATATTTACATTTACATGTTTTCATTAACATTTAGAATTCATTTTATCTATATTGTCTTTCTAGCTGAGAACTGTAGTCTTCTTAATCTCCCATTTACTTCATTTTAATCATCTGGAATTTTATTTGTACTATTATATTTTACATTTACCATGTTTTACTGTTTCCCCATTCATCTTTTTTTTTTTTTTTTTCCGAAAAGACGTATTTCATATCACTCTCTTTCTTGTTCTCTGCTATTCAGGTTTAGGCATTCAACAGTAGAACTGGTCATCTCTATTGCGTAGAGTTATCTATGTCATTGGAACTATGCATGGCTTTTAAACATTCACCATAACTGCTTTATTTATAATTTCCAGGTAGTGAGCTGGAACAGCTGAGAAAGAAGGCTGACTGAGAGGTTATCATTATTTTTGTAATTGTTAAGAACTTCCTTTTGTAGTGAGAGTCATTTACTATTTGTATGGTGAAAAAATATCCACATGACTTGTGCCAATTCCAAAATTTCATCCACGTATTTCTTCCTCAATTCTTCTTTTCATCAATCTCCCAATATTATTAATTTTCAGCCTTTAATCATTTGACAACTCATTAGCCATTGCCTATGATATAATACAGATTCTCACCAGAGGCAAATTCGTTCTCCAGGCAAAGTAGAGTTGTATCACTTGAAATTATGTTCATTTTAAGGTTAAACCTTCTCCACTGTCCTTTAGAGCCACTCTAAATAGGTCTTAATACCACGGCAGTCTACTTCTGGCAGAAAAATCAGGAAACTATCCTCAAACCATTTTCTCTCAGCAGACTGGTCCACATTAGTGCCCCATGAATACAGAAGGGTGGTTCGAGGGAGGATGGCAGTGCAGTGGGCATAGCCATACTGGGAGTATAAGCTACCTGCTTATGCAGCTTATGTGTGTCTTCAGGATCTCCTTGGAATGGGTCCTAATTAATGATAGGATTCTGTTAGGCATGCTTGAATTTATAGCCAGGTGGGTCAGATATATCAGTTTTATTATGGACAGTATAATTGCATGGTCATCCAGCATCCAGCAGTAAAGATGTCGTATCTACCACAAACCACTTATAAGCCAAGAGCTATTTTTCAAAAGGAAAATATTTATGTGATGAAAAGTGCACAGCTTTCTCTAAAAAGGGATTGGCACACTTTTTCTGTAAAGAGACAAATTATAAATATATTGGCTTTGTGGTCTCTGTCACAACTACTCAACTCTGCTGCTGTAGCACAAAAGCAGCAATGTGTAGTATGCAAATGAATGAATATTGCTGTATTTCCATAAAACTTTATTTGTAAAAACAGGTAGCAGAGCAGATTTGGCCTGCAGAGGTTTTAGTTTGCTGGCCACTGTTCTAGAAACTTGAGATTCTCTGCTGTGATTTTTCTTACCAGGGTTTACCACAGTATACATATAGCATCCTTTTTGCCTACCAAGAATTCAAGCAACATTGTAACTTCTGGTGCATAAGAACCAAATGCTTTCAGTGCAATCTGGACTAGACAGATTATTTTATTTTGCTTTGAGATGCTCTCAAGCTGACAGCCTTTGGGATCACCTGGTAATAAAGTAATAGCAGCACTTCCAAATGTAGTATTTTTGATCTCCAAAACCTAAAGAACACAAGTGTCTCTCATCTCATTGGTCGATGTTCAACATATAGTGACTTCTCTACTTTTCAGTAAAGTCCTAATATGGTCAAACTTCTGGAACTAAGATGGGAGACCTTATGGTTTACTACCATCTAGCCTTACAGGTCTTACCAAAGTATCTAAGCAATCTTAAGGTTCTAAACCATGATGTTACTAATGTAGTGGACCTGTATGATATCTGATAGAATTATGAGAACAACATCGTATCTATAGCTTAAATTGTGGCAGAGGAGGGACAGCTGCTAATTCTGAAGTCAGTTGGTTAGGTGTACCTGCAGTCTTACCAGGGGAAAGCAAATTGCCTCCGGACTTGTCTGCTTATTTGGATGGGGAGAGAGTGCCATTTGCCATATCAAAAGATATCATACCTGGAGTAATTGATGGAACTATATCTAAAACAGAGGATTGGAGTCATAATCCGATTGTACTTCAGGTAATATACCACTACTCTCTAAGCCCCTTCTGTATTCTATACTTATCAACCTAGACAGTTAAATGTGAATGTCATTAAAAATGACCTACCTGGTATCATTTGTCTTTGGTGATGGCACTGGGCTTAGTGATTTTCTTAGTGATGTAGTATTTTTTGTGATTTACCATGTTGGTAGACAGATATAACTCTGAGGAATTCTACGAACTAGTTAATGTCATATCTTTGTTTCATGTGTAATATTACTTTATCTGTGGGTCCAGAATCCACTGTGGGGATTATTCCAGTTGTTTGGGGAACCTATGTTCCAAATAGACACTAGGATCTGGGGAAATAACCATAATATGGATTTAGAATCCCACTATGCCTATTTTATCTAATTTTGAAAAGGGACAATTTTATAACTGACCCCCTTGAGTTTCCCCTCTGATCCATAGACTTGTTTATGTTCTGGATCTCCAGAAATTATTCCTATCTCAGAGCCAGGGCTTAGCAGTCTCTAAATATTTCAGTATTTACCTTTTACAAGCATAGTTGTGCTTGTAAATGGCAATAGGTCTTTTGGGAGAGAGTATGACTTCACTCAAGTATGGAAATTGGAATAGAGATTATCTTTTGTTGTAGTAGCTTAAGTCATGTGTCTGTCTTCCAGAACTAGAGCTTATTCATTTGTACATGTCAAGTAGGTTGTTTATATGAAGAAATTTCTGCCATTTTTAACTTCATTTAGTATGGACCACCAGTGAGTCCCTATTTCAGTCAACCAACTAAGCAAACATTCATAACCACTCCCAGTGACTCTAGCTAGCATATGGAATCAATATTTTATGTTGATAATTTATATGTTTATGTATAGATATATGTTTATATTTATATATACTTATATTTATGTGTAAAATATAATTTTAGCCCTGTCTAAAGTTATTTTATCGTTAATTATCCCAAAATTAATATAAATTAAGCATTCTCTTAGCCAAGTTTTAGTATTACTGGTTTCCAATTCAAAGTTCAGGATGGGAGAGTCTGATTATTATTTGCCTGTATCATGTGTCTACCTCATAGATGCAAAGAGGTTTGAAAATTGAGTTTTAAGCATTTTTATCTTCAAAATTTAATTTACACCTATACTCACAAGGAAGAAAATATCCTAAGCTATTTGAGGGATTCAGGCATCCTCCTCCAATTTTTTCCTTTCCTTTCCTTCCCCTCCCCATCCCTCTCCCCCTCCACTTCCCTCCCCTCCCCTTCCCTTCCCTTCCCTTTCCTTTTTCCCATTCCTCTGAATTGGTAAGAGTTTTCCTACAGTCATGTAAGTGCTTAGAACATCTCAATAGGAAAAGCTGTTTCCTCCTTTTTTTTTTCTTTCTTGTCTGCTGATAAAATAAGCTCAAGTCCGTTTAAAGCATTTCACTTTTGAGAGAGCAGGTTTTCCCTTTTGTCCTTCTCCATCAATATCTCTTGTGGAAGATTTACCTCCACATGCTCTTATGTCATTAGGACATTATTCCTTTTCAGGCAAATTGTTTATTTTTAAATGCCATTTATTGGATTATATTTACGGGTAAAACATTCAGTCTGTTTGGTAATGAGTAGAGGAAAGATGTGACAGGCTTAGCCATTCTTAATACAGCCCTGTAGAAGAAGCTGCTTTGTGTTTATCCCAAGACCTATATCTTCTTCAGTTTGGACTTAGAATTAGACATTTCCCAGATTTCCTTCTAGTTAGATGGGACCATCTGACTAAATTCTGAGCAACGGTGGATGAAAGTAATATGTATCTTTTTAACCCACTATGCACGATGCATAATCCTCCATGCTCTTTACCTCATCTGGCTGACTAGAATGGAAATGTCATCCCAGACACTGAAACTGTCAGAGTCACAGTATAGAAAGAGAAAGCATGAAAAATGACTCTGGGTCATTAGAACTCTCCTTTGATTTCAGATCAATCTCATACATCTTATAATGTCTTGTATCTATTTATTGTAGATTCCTGGTTCCTGCCTACTTTGACTTTTGGTAACTTTTTTCAAGTATTAATCCTCTTTAATTTTATTTTTTACAGCTACTCCTAATAATATTTTTTTAAGCCCTGTTTGATTGTTACTAATCTCTTTCTTTTTCTTGTTTGTGCTCTATGAGCTGTAGATTTTCCAACTATGTCCTAGATCCCTAAATTCTGGTATCTATTTGATTATGATATCTACTTCTCTACCCCATAAGCTTCCAGTATCATAAATGGAAACCCAATCCAAAAATCTTGAGAGCCTAGTGTAAATAAATACAACAAAAATGAATGCTATAACAATATTATAGGCATATATTCAGAAAAAATATTTTCTATTTTTATTACGCTTCCATACAACCTGTGTGATGTAGGATCTTCAACATCACAATGAAATTATAGGGTAGTTCTCTTCTTGGAAGCTACTTTATATTAAAACTTTTTAAAAAGCTGTATTTAATAAAGGCCAATCTGAATGTCTCTATATGAAATGTATGATTTAAGGGTGAAAGATGGAATAACCATTATATTTTCACATTTATGTACTTCAGGCCCTATAAATAAAGCTAAGTGGTTTTGTAATTTTGCCAATTCTTAATACTGACTTGATTAAAGTGGTAGGTGCTTTCTTACTTTTTATCTTTTTAGCGTTGGAAGGATTTGGCTATTAAAATGGGATATATTTAAAGTGATTTATTTGTTAGGAACACCAAGAATGGATAGGAATACCCAAAGTTTTTTCTCTCTCTCTTTCTCCCTCTCTCTTTGCTTTGTAATGTCATATCACATAGAAAACGGTCCCTTATCCTCTTTCTGGAGCCAGGGAGAAAACCTTCCAGAATCTAAAGACATTAAAGAGTTTTCTGAATATATACTATAGGCAAGGGCTGTTTCTTTATTGTTTTTCTTTTCAGAGCATGAATGTCATTGGAAACCTGATGCCCCCTCCTCTCCACCACCCACTCTTCTGATGATGATAGCTATAACTGAAGGGTAAGTGGATAAAGGCTAACAACATCAGGTAATTATGAACACCTATTATTTATTCTACAGTGATAAACTAAAAGATACCAAGTGCTGTTCACTTCTCCATGCAAAGAGGATTCAAGTAAGTAGTCTTGGATACAAAGCACAAATATAATGGATTATTTTTTTTTTTTTTTTGTGCAAAATAGAATGTTTCCAAGTAATATTTAGCAGTAAATAGATTCTTTATATTTATTTGTAGCCTTTACTTATTGGAAACAGTAAAGTAGTGTTAAAGAATACTGGAGTTTATTGCTGGTAGAAAATCTTTTAAATAAAAATGGTATAATTACAACCTCATATGAAGCTTTTGAATGTCAATTAAATTAAGTGACTGAATTTCTCTTTGTTCATTCAGTATTGTTTGAGATTTTATGTACGTCAATGAGGAACTTTTAAATTCCAGGTTCCATATTGCATCATGCATCTCTTTTCTGTGAATTAACACACTGAATTAATACATAAGGTGACAATTTAAACTGTGCACCAGTAAGGTTAGGGACATGCTTTCCTAGAATGACTGAAAACCACTAAGCACTTAGCACAGGGCAATTGTCAAAATGTGTACTTCATGAATGCACTTTAGGGTGGAGTGGAAACATGGAAAAAGTACCGTTTGAATGAATATTTAACATTCTGATATTCTTGATGTTAAAATTTCTCCATTAAAAAGTAATATTCTGTTTGGAAATATATTTATGAAACTTGTGTTGAGGTGATAAAGTTATATGAGAAGTTCAGATACTATGCCCAATTTATTTTACTCAAACTAAGAACACAGTATAACATGTAAAATGCACACATTGTAGTTTGAGGAAATAAGATAAACCAACATGTGCCTTCTTTTATTTTGGTGAAAATTCATGGCATGAGTTTTGTCTAAAATGTTTGAGAGTTATGAGGAAAACCATATATACTTATAAATTAGATCAACTTTGGAAGGACAGTAATGCCATATTTGGCTTTGCTGGTACAGTTTTTGGCTTTCAACTAGAAGCTTCCTCAAATCTGAAAAAAGTCTTTGTTGAGAAAAATTTCTTAACTGTATATTTGAATCTATTATCTCTAGCAAAGGCCAGCCTTTACCGATGCAGTTTAGGTATTGAGAAATAAAAGAGAAATTAGAACTTCTGTCTTGAAATAATTAAGATAATATAGTTATTTATAAAAATGGATTCAGATGGCTTTTATTAAATTAATCCAGTTTCACAATTGGTAATGAAGGGCAATAATTAGTCATTATTTGGAAATAAGAAAACATTAGAGAAAAAATTACGAGAATAATGCAAAAGACAGTTATGGTGTAAATAATTGTGAAAGAGCATTTCTCAACACCCCAGAATAGCCCTTATTAAATTCTTCCTGAATGACATGCTTCACCCAGGAGGTAGATGATTAATACTAATGTATAGTGTTTCAAGTAAATAATTTATTTTTGACCATAGCCTCTGACATATCATTTTGTTTTAGGGAATTTTGTCTTACGCTAGGAAATATACCTGTTGGCAGGATCGACCTTTTTTTTTGAGACAGAGTTTTGCTCTTGTTGACCAAGCTGGAGTGCAATGGTGCAATCTCAGCTCACTGTAACTTAACCTCCGCCTCCCGGGTTCAAGGAATTCTCCTGACTCGGCCTTCCGAGTAGCTGGGATTACAGGTGCATGCCACCATGCCCGGCTAATTTTTTTTGTATTTTTAGTAGATATGGGGTTTCACAATATTAGCCAGGCTGATCTTGAACTCCTGACCTCAGGTAATCTGCCCGCCTTGGCCTCCCAAAGTGCTGGGATTACAGGTGTGAGCCACTGCGCCTGGTCACCATCTTTGTATAAGTCATTGTACCTGTGTAAGATATTTCTACAAATCTGAACATGTTTCATTCACGTTCATATGTTTTTGAATACTCATCTAAGGCAGAAAACCAGGGGCGATTATATTGGGGATGGAGATCCTGAGAAGACTATTGTCTCTGAATATCCTATTAAAATATTAACAGGCTGGGCGAGGTGGCTTACGCCTAGAATCCCAGCACTTTGGGACGCTGAGATGGGAGGATCACTTGAGGTCAGGAGTTCGAAACCAGCCTGGCCAACACAGTGAAACCCAGTCTCTGCTAAAAATACAACAATTAGCCAGGTGAGGTGATGCGTATCTGTATTCCCAGTTACTTGGGAGGCTGAGGCACAAGAACTACTTGAACCCAGAAGCGGAGGTTGCAGTGAGTCGAGATCATGCTGCTGTACTTCAGCCTGGTTGGCAGAGTGAGACTGTGTCTCAACAACAAGAGCAAAAATGTTAACTAACAAAAGGACAGTGCAATTTCTCAGGAAATAATCTTCTCTTGTAAAATAACACAAAAGTTAGTAAACCTGTTTCAAAAGGCACAACATGAGCCACTAATTATTATCAGAACTAAGAGCAGAGAGCCCTTGAGTACAGTGAATTTTGATATTTACATATTATCCATCTTAGAGAAAACAGTGGACTGCTTTCTAGAAATAAAATGGTGATTTTAAATGTGAATTGAAGTCGAAATAAATATCTTGTTGTAGTAGGTGTGAATTTTTTCCTATTACCCTTGAAATTAAAAAAAAAAAAGTCACCTTCTAATTCAACTGCTTCTTCCCCTCAATCCTAGATTTTCTCACATTATCAGAAGTTTGCATCTCTGGGCCATGAGCCTATTCTTTAGAAAAGCAATTTGCCTGGGATCAGGAAACCTTAAAAACATAAGAATCAAAAGCTTGCTTATTCTTCTAGGATAGGGGGTAAGGGGCACATTGGTTTTAGTATTTTGAGTTACTTACAATAAAGACACCAAGGCAGCAATTATTGCAGCAGATCATTATTCTGTAAGTACTTTTAAAAGACTGCCAGTTGCAGGTATACTATCAATGTTAAAATTGGCTAGGAATATAAGGCAATAAAAAATAGTAATTCTCAAATACTCTCAAGCATTGCTAAGCAAATACCAGACGCTTAGTGGGTCACTTATTTTTATGGGTTTTGGTTGTATTGCAATAGTGTGCTTATTTTGCCATTGTTTTATTAACTTGGCAGAATTTTGCAAAATTGTACCACTTTAAAAATTTGCAAAGTGATTTTTGTAAGAACTTTAAATCTGTACCAAATCAACCAGAGTACAAAATGTACCCTGAAGACCTTCAGGAATGAATGGAAATGAAGTTGAAAGCACGTTTTTACTTCTGATGAAATTGAGAGTAGATAAAATGCATTTTCTTTCTTATTTTGGATAGGAATCAGGGGCAACATTTAGAAACCCTAGTGTAAAAAATTTATTAGATTTTACAATTCTTCACTATGTCAGTGATCTTTAAGAAATGAAGATTGCAGAGATTTAAAATATTTGATTTCCTACTTGCCACCCCAGAATGAAGCTGAAATCAGTTAAGATCATCATCCTTTAATTCCTGAAAGCTAAGTTAGCATGGCCCAGAGACCAGTAGTGTTAATGACTGCAGTCAGTTGGTATTTAAATTAACAGTAAAGTTAATATTCATTCTGGATTCAAGTTGGAAGAGCACAATCATGCTCATGTGGGCTTGTGTTATGAAGAAAGGGCAGTGTTGGACAACATAGGCTGTAAAGGTGTTTTAAGAACCTATTTCAGTATACATGCTAGGTTATGTTTATATTCCAATTTCAGGGATTTCTTAAGAGCAGCTTTCAACTGTATAATGCCTAACACATAAAGCATGCCCTTCTGAATGCCCTTCCTATATTGTTTAAAGGGTTATCCACCAGCTCTTCTATCTGTAATATTTGTGTAGACCAAGGGTAGTGGGGCCTGTACAGTGACACCACCAAATTTGTCACATTCACCTGCAAACGGATGCTTATGATATGAATTAGAAATTTGCCTTCTTTTTTCTTTCTTGTGTTCCTTTCTTTTCCCATCTTGTTTGCACCAATACTTGTTTTGGTGGCTTTAATGTGACTAATGGATCTACAGACCCTTCATTTGTCTCTGTGTTGTTGGTATGTGTTACTGTTTCACCTGAATTGGAATGAAATATTCAAATTTATTTGATAAAAATATAGAGAGGCCTCTGTGTATAGTTTAGCTAACATTCACTTTCACCAAAATGTATTTTTCATGTGCCTGAAGCTATGAAAAGTTTTGTAGGACATTTGCGCATCAGGAGCTTAAAATTTGTTATCAAGATAATTTAGGACAGTTTGAAAACAGAGTGTAGTAAGTGACTCAAAATGTTCCATATTTGATACTCAGGTGTTAATATAAAATCTCCAAAGAGAAGGTCAATTGGAATTTGAATATCAAGGAAACCTTTATGAAGGGGTTTTTATCTCACCATCACAAACTGGGATTTAGATAAAATAACAAAAAGAAATAAAAACAATAAAAGTAATCATATACAATGGATCCTTCTACAATTTAGTGTTTCTGTTTCACTTTATTGTTTCCATTTATTTTTATTCATTAGGAGCTAACTGATATTTCTCTGTCTTTATTAAAAAAACATGCCAGGGGTTGAATCATACCATAACAAGGTGACCTTTTATTCTTAGGCAAAAGTCTACAATTTCTTATGTCATTAAAATGGGTTGCAGAATTCCATTTCTTTTCCTACAATCTTGTGATATTATTGGGCTCCTAGTGAGGGACACTGAAATAATAAAGATTTGTGGGTGAATAGTGGCAAAGCAGGGAATTAAATTTCTAAGATTTGTTCTCTTTCAGAATGCCAAGTCATCATCTCCACTGAGGTGTGGTGGGATGAGATAATTTGATAATTATGGAAGTACAGAGATGGTTAATTTATTTAACAAATATTGTGTACTTTGTAGTTTATTTGTGCTGGTTACTTTTATTGGTTCAGAGATGACCATGATGGGACTTTTCTTTGAGAAGCTCACTGTCCAGTTCACTTTCCTAAATCATAGCTGAAAAAACCAATGTCCAGATAGGTGGTGGGACTTTTTCATGATTATGTTGATGATTAGTAACATGGAAAGAACTCTAATACTTCTCCTTCATTTAGGAAGGTGGAAGAAGCACATGATCTCATTCTATTTTTCATGGACTCATACAAACTAGGAATATACAATTAGCTACACTGCTACCAAATGGCACCAGAGAATAGAGTTTTTACATTACCCATCTTGGCAGAAACCAGGAGAATAGTCCACAGTTCCTAATCTAATGAATACAACACATAATAGTATTGCTGCTGGTGTTCTGTCCTTTCAAATTCTGTTAATGGTTTATACATCCTAATGTATTTGTTTCCTTGAGCTGCTATAATAAATTGCTACAAATTTAGTGACTTAAGAGAACACAAATGTAGTATCTTAAAGCTCTTGGGGTCAGAAGACTAAGACGGGTCTCACTTATCTAAACCAGAGTTCTGTTCCTTTATGGAAGCTTTAGGGGAGAATCCTTTATCTAGCATTTCCACTTTCCAGAGGGTTTGAATTTCCTGGCTTGTGACCCCTTCCATCTCAAAGCCAGCAAAGGCCAATCTAGTATTTCTCACACAGCATCACTCTGACATTGACTCTTGTTCTCCTCTTCCACATTTGGGCACCTTTGTGATTACATTAGATATTCAAATAATCCAGGACAATCTTCCTATGTTATTTTATTTTTCTATTTCTTGTATTTTTTAACTTTTATTTTAGGTTTGGGGTACATATGTAGGTTTGTTATATAGATAAACTTGTGTCATGGAAGTTTGTTGTGCAGATTATTTTGTCACCCATTATTTGTCACTAATATGCAAGTTATTTTTTCTGATCCTCTCTCTTTATTACTCTCTGCCCTCAAGCAGGCCCCAGTGTCTGTTGTTCCCCTCTTTGTGTTTATGTGTTCTCATCATTTAGCTTACACCTATAAGTGAGAACATGTAGTATTTGGTTTTCTGTTCCTACATTTGTTGGCCAAGGATGATGTTCTCTAGATCCATTCATGTTCCTGCAAAGGACACGATCTTGTTCTTTTTACAGCTACGTAGTATTCCATGGTTACATGTACCACATTTTCTTTATCCAGTCTACCACTGATGGGCATTTAGGTTAATTCCATGTCTTTGCTCATGTGAATAGTGTTCCAAAAAACATACATGTACATGTGTCTTTATGGTAGGAATGATTTATATTCCTCTGGGTATATGCCCAATAATGGCATTAATGGGTTGAATAGTAGTTCTGCTTTTAAGTTTTTGAGGAATCACCATGCTGCTTTCCATAATGGTTGAACTAATTTGTACTCACATGAACAATGTATAAGCATTCTGATTTTTCTGCAACCTTACCAGCATCTGTTATTTTTTGACTTTGTAATAATAGCCATTCTGACTTGTGTGACATAGTATCTTGTGGTTTTGATTTGCGTTTCTTTGAGCTTTTTTTTTTCACATGATTGTTGGCTGCATGTGATTTGGCTTTGTATCCCTTCTGAAATCTATCTCAAATTGTAATCCTCACATGTCAGGGGAGGGGGCTAGTGGGATTTGATTGCATCATAGGAGCAGAATTCCCCCATGCTGTTCTCGTGATAGTAAGTGAGTTCTCATGAGATTGGTTGTGGGAAAGTGTGTGGCACTTCTCCCTTTTCTCTTTCTCTCTCTCCTGCCCTACCATGGTAAGATGTGTTGCTTCCCCTTCACCTTTCACCATGACTGTTAGTTTTATGAGGTCTCCTAGCCATGCTTCCTGTATAGTTTATGGAACTGTGAGTCAATTGAATGTTTTTCCTTCATAATTACCCAGTTTCAAGTAGTTCTTTATAGCCGTGTGAGAATAAACAAATATAGAAAAATTTAGTATCAGAAGTGGGACACTGCTATAAAGATATCTGAAAATGTGGAAGCAACTTTAAACTGGGTAAAGGGCAGAGGTTGGAACAGTTTGGAGGGCTCAGAAGACAAAAGATGTGGGAAAGTCTGGAACTTCCTAGAGACTTGATAAATGGTTTTGACCAAAATTCTCAATGAAGGCTAAGGTGGTCTCAGATAGAGATTGGAAACTTACTGGGAATTGGAACGAAGTCACTCTTGCTATGCTTTAGCAAAGAGTTGTGGCATTTTGCCCTATCCTAGGGATCTGTGAAACTTTGAACTTCAGAGGGATGACTTAGGGTATCTGGCAGAAGAAATTTCTAAGCAGCAAAATATTCAAGATTTAACCTGTCTTTTTCTGTAAGTGTACAGTCATATGCATTCACAGAGGCGTGATTTGAAACTGGAACTTATGTTTAAAAAGGAAGCAGAGCAAAAAAGTTTGGAAAATTTCTAGCCTGACCATGTGGTAGAAAGAAAAATCCATTTTCTAGGTTGAAATTTAAGCTGGCTGTAGAAATTTGCATATTAAAGAGGAGTGGAGTGTTAATAACCAAGACAATAGGGAAAATGTCTCCAGGCCATTTTAGAGATCTTTATAGCAGCCCCTCCCATCACACACTTAGAGGCATAGGAGGGAAAAATGATTTCCTGGGCTTGACTCAGGGACCAGCTTCTCTGTGCAGCCTTGGGACATGGAGTCTGTCATCTCAGCATCTCCAGCTCTAGCTGTGGATGAAAGGGGCCAAGGTACAGCTTTGTCTGTGGCTTCAGACGGTAAAAGCCCCAGACCTTGGTGCCTTCCACATGGCATTGGACCTATGGGCACACAGGTAAGAGTTGAGGTTTGGGAACCTCTGCCTAGATTTCAGAGCATGTGTGGAAACACTTGGATGTCCAGGCAGAAGTTTTCTTCAGGGGTGAAAACCTCATGGAGAACTTCTACTAGGGAAATACAGAGGAGAGATGTGAGTTGGAGCTCCCACACAGAGTCCTCACTGGGGCACTGCCAAGTGAAGCTGTGAATAGAGGACCCACTGTCTTCCAGACCTCAGAATGGTAGATCCACCAACAGCTTGCAACATGGACCTGGAATAACTTCAGATATTCAACACTAGCCTGTGAAAGCAGGTGGAGGGGCTTCACCCTACAAAGCCACAGAGTAGAGCTCCCCCACAGTCTTGGAAGCCCACCTCTTACATCAGCATGGCCTGGATGTGAGACATGGAGTCAAAGGAGATTATTTTGGAGCTTTAAGATTTAATGACTGCCCTGTTGGGTTTCAGGCTTACATAGGGCCTGTAGCCATTTGTTTGGCCAATATCTCCCATTTTGAATGGAAGCTTTTACCAATGGCTTACAAAAACAAGTTGGAAGTAACTAACTTGTTTTTGATTTTACAGGCTCATCAGTGGAAGGCACTTACCTTGTCTGAAATGAGACTTTGGACTGTGGACTTTTGAGTTAATGCTGAAATGAGTAAAGACTTTGAGGAACTGTTGGGAAGGTGTTATTGGGTTTGAAATGTGAGAAGGACATGAAATTTGGGAGGGGTCAGGGGCAGGAATGATATGGTTTGGCCATGTGTCCTCACCCAAATTTCATCTTGAATTATAATTCCCCCATGTCAAGGGAGGGGCCTGGTAGGAGGTAATTGAATTGTGGAGGTTGCTGTTCTTGTGACATCTCCCTTGATGTTCTTGTGACATCGAGTGGGTTCTCACAAGATCTGGTTGTTTGAAAATGTGTGGCACGCCCTGCTTCTCTCTCACTCTCTCTCTCCACCATGATAAAATGTGTTTGCTTTCCCTTCACCTTCCTCCATGATTGTAAGTTTTCTGAGGCCTCCTTGCCAGGCTTTCTGTATCACCTACAGAAATGTAAGTCAATTAAATCCCTTTTCTTCATAAATAACTCAGTTTTAGGTAGTTCCCTATAGCAGTGTGAGAATGGACTAATACAGTTCCTTAGAGATGCTAGATATTAGATGTTGGTCAGATGCACAGTTTACAAAATTTTCTCCCATTCTGTAGGTTGTCTGTTTACTCTGTTAATACTTTCTTTTGCTGTGCAGAAGCTCTTTAATTTAATTAGATCCCATTAGTCAAATTTTCCTTTTGTTACAACTACTTTTGGCATCTTCATCATGACATCTTTGCCTGTGCCTATGTTCTGAATGATACTGCCTAGGTTTTCTTCCAGAATTTTTATAGTTTTGGGTTGTACACCTAAGTGTTTAATCCCTCTTGAATTAATTTTTATATATGATATAAGGAAGGGGTCCAGTTTAAATTTTCTGCATATGGCTAGCTAATTATCCCAGTACCACTTATTAAATAGGGAGACCTTTTCCTATTGCTTGTTTTTGTCAGGTTTGTCAAATATCTGATGTTTCTGCATGTGCCCCTTATTTCGGGGCTCTCTATTCTGTCCCATTGGTCTATTTTCTATTTTTGTACTAGTGCCATGCTGTTTTGGCTACTGTAGCCCTGTAGTATAGTTTGAATTTTTTTTTTTTTTTTTTTTTTTTAGTTCTGTGAAGAATGTCATTGGTTGTTTGATAGGAATTGTCTTGAATCAGTAAGTTGCTTGTGGGCAGGATAACGATTTTAATGATATTGATTCTTTGTATCCAAGAGCATAGAATGTTTTACCATTTGTTTGTGTCCTCTCTAGTTGTCTAGTTCTTTTGGTTGTGACGTTAGGTGGTTAAATTGAGGTATTTCTCTTTGATGTGGGCATTTAGTGTTTTACATTTTCTCTTAGCCCTGTCTTAGCTGTGTTACACAGATTCTGGTATATTGTAACTTTATTTGATTAGTAATCTTAATTCTGTCTGTAATCTTAATTCCTCTGTACCATGTAAAATGATATATTTGTTGGTTCTATCTTTGATTAGCAATCTTAGTTCTATCTATACTCTTAATTCACTTGTGCCCTGTAAAATAAATATTTACAGGTTCTAGAGTTTAGGACATAGTTATAGTCACCTTTGGGTGACCATTATTTCACCAACCACATCCACCAATATAATTATTCAAATGGACTGAATGATACTTTGAACTCTTTCTTGCTTCAGACACATAGTCTTCTGACACAGGTCCAAGTAGTCCAGGTGAATTGAAGACTAAATAGCTTCCCACTGATAAACCTAAAACAACCTTTTCTTTACTTTAGATGCACATTATATAGACATCTCCTAGATATTACCACATAGATTGGCTGTTACATTAGATCAATATTTATCATCCTTGGTATCATTGACATTTTAGGCTGGATAATTATTTGCAGTGGAGGCTATCCCATATATGGTAGGCTGTTTAACAGAATCCCTGGCCTCTACCAACTAGATGCCAGTAGCATCCTCAAACCCCTTCCCAAATGTGACAACACAGAATATCTTCAGACTTTGCCAAATGTCCCTGGGGGCCCAAATAATCCTTGGTTAGAAGTCACTGCTATGGACTGTAAACTTCCTTAGTTCAGGGGCCACATTTTTATATCACTAGAATCCCTAATCCAGTGCCTTGCATATAGCATGTACCTAGTAAATTTTAGTTGAACAAATGAATAACTGGAAATCTCAAAATTAATCACTGTCACTACAGAAATAGTAGGATTTCTTAGTTCTATAATAGATATTTAAAATATAATTGGAGACTAAATTCTACAAAATATGTGTAATATATTGTAGTCAGTTTGAGTAGATACTCTAAACTTGACAGAAGTCATAATGGGTGCCATTTAGTAAACCCTTACTTCATGCCCAATATGCTATACCATATTTAATCCATATAACCGGGACTTTCCTTAGACCTGGGCAAAAGGAGCCTGTGGTTTGAGTCCTGTATTTTAGAAAAACTTGCACATCACAAGTATAAAAACAAAACAGACAATACATTTGTTAGTTTCTTTGGTATCTTTGATGTTAGATTCACTGTTAGATTAGATCAAGGACAGGCACTCATCAAGGAAACTGCATGGGCCTTTAGCTTTGAACATCTGCTCTCATAACCCTAGAGCAATGTTTTTCCACGTATCCTCTCCACATCTCTGATTTGAAGGATGGTGCTTCCAGTGCTGGGAGGATGTGTTGATTGTGCTGCTGTTGACCTCAGAGATGAACATTGGTTTAGAGTATGGGAAGGATTCAATCAGTAGAAAGATTCAGATAATAGAAAAGACAAATTAATTTTGAGGTAATAAGTAAAAAATTAATAAAAGGTTTCTTCACAGAGAGTATGAATGCAAAGATTTTTGCATAACAAACATTGTTTCCCAGAAGTATTGACCTTCATCTTTTTCTTTTTGTGTTCTGATTAGTGGTTCCAGCAGTACTTATCAAATGGCACAGATTGTGTAGCCCTTGCATTTGGAAGTACTTTTCCATAAAAACAATGCACATTGCTATTAATTTTGTGTGCAAATATATATATATTCCTAGCTGTAACATAATGAAATATAATATTCATTCTTTTTATTGGCAAGTAGATGGACTAAAATTTAGAATTTGTGAATAGGTTTATTTGAAAATAAGAATTTATTATATTTTTTAAAAATAAGACTATTCATTTCTATGAAATAGTTTTAAAGTTGGCACTTGTAAAGATTAATTTTAATTGGTAAGAAAATGTTAGAAGGAAACAACTATTAAAAACATGAAGTCATTTTTATTTCTTATTTTTATATTTTAATGTATACAGTATAATAAAGTATATTTAAATTTTGTACATACTTTGAATTTAATTATATGTCATTTAAAAAATTCCTTAGATCATTATGGTCAATAGAAAGTAAATTATGTAATAGTCTTGACTTTTTATTTTATTTTTATATGTTCTTTAATTTTTTAAAAATTTAATAGCTTTAAATGTACAAGTGACTTTGATTACATAGATGAATTTTATAGTGATGAAGCATAGAATTTTAGTGCACCCATCATCTGAGTAGTATAGTTTCTACCCAATAGATAGTTTTTCATCCCTCATCCCCCTCCTACCATCCTCCCTTCTTAGTCTCCGTTGTCCTTTACACCACTATGAATGCCTTTGCATACCATAGCTTAGTTACCATTTGTGAGAACATGCAATATTCATTTTTGGTTTCTGAGTTATTGCACTTAAAATAATGGCCTCAGTTCTACCCAAGTTGCTGCAAAAGACATTATTTTATTATTTGTTATGGCTGAATAGAATTCCATGATGTATATGTATATATATATATATCACATTTTCTTTATCTACTCATTGGTTGATGAGCACTTAGCTCAATTCCATATCTTTGTAATTGTGATTTGTGCTATGGTAAACATATACATGCAGATGTCTTTTGATATAGTGACTTCTTTCCCTTAGCATAGATACCCAGTAGTGGGATTGCTGAATTGAACAGTAGATCTCCTTTTACTTCTTTGAGAAATCTTCATACCATTTTTCATAGATGGGGTACTAACTTACATTCCCACCATTAGTGTATAAGTGTTTTTTTTTTTTTTTTTTTTTTACCACATTCATATTAACATCTATCGTTTTTTGACTTTTTAATAGTAGATATTCTGTCTGGGGTAAAGTGGTATATCATTGTAGTTTTAATTTGCATTTCCCTGATGATTAGTGATGCTGGACGTTTTTTTTTCATATGTTTGCTGGCCACTTGTATGTCTTCTTTTGAGAAATGAATATTCTTGCCCTTTGCCCACTTTTTAAAGGGATTATTTGTTTTATTCTTGCTAATTTGTTTGGGCTCCTTATGGATTCTGGATATTACTCTTTTGTTGAAGACATAATTTACAAATACTTCTCCCATTCTTTAAGTTGTCTCTTTAATGATGATTTCTTATGCTGTGCAAAGACTTTTACTTTAATTAGGTCCCATTTATTTATTTTGTTTTTGTTGCATTTACTCTTGGGGTCTTAGTCATAAATTATTTGCCTAAACAATGTCCAGAAGAGTTTTTCTTTGGTTTTCTTCTTGAGTTTTTATGGCGTCAGGTCTTAGATGTAAATCTTTAATCATCTTTAGTTAATTTTTGTAGATAGTAAGAGATAGGGTTTCAGTTTCATTATTTTACATGTGGCTATTCAATTTTCCCAGCACCACTTATTGAATAGGGTGTCCTTTGCCCAAATTATGTTTTGTATACTTTGTCAAAGATCAGTGTGTTGTATTTGGCTTTATTTCTGGGTTCTCTATTCTGTTCCATTGGTCTATGTATCCACTTTTATACTAGTACCATAGTGTTGTGGTTACTATAGTCTTGTAGCATAATTTGAAGTTGGGTAATATAATGTTTCCACATTTGTTCTTTTTGCTTAGGATTGCTTTGGCTATTCAGGCTCTTTTTTGGATCCATATGAATTTTAGGATTGTTTTTTCTAGTTCTGTGAAAAATGATCTTGGTATTTTGCTGGAAATTGCATTTAAGTTACAGATTGCTTCACATAGTATGATCGTTTTCATGATATTGATTATTTCAATCCATGAGCATGAGATGTATTTCCATTTTTTCATGTCATCTATGATTTCTTTCAGAAGTGCTTTTCAGTTCTCCTTGTAGAGATCTTTCACCTCCTTGGCTAATTATATCCCTAGGTTTTTTTGTTGTTGTTGTTTGTTTGTTTGCTATTGTGAAAGGAATGGAATTCTTGATTTGATTCTCAACTTGATCATCATTGGTATAATAGCAGTGCTAATGATTTATATACATTGATTTTATAACCTGAGACCTTGCTGAATTCATTTATAAGATCTAGGAGTCTTTTGGAGAAATTTTTATGGTTTTCTAGGTATAAGATTATGTCATTGACAAATAAAAATAGTTTGACTTCCTGTTTCCAACGTGGTTGCCCTTTCTTTCTTTCTTTTGCCTTATTTCTCTAGCTAGGACCTCCAGTACTATGTTGAAGTAAAAAAAAGTGAGCATCCTTGTTTTATTCCAGTTCTTGAGAGAAATGCGTTAGCTTTTCCCCCATTCAGTATAATGATATTGGCTGTGGGTTTGTCATATATGGCTTTTATTATTTTTAGGTATGTTCTCTTTGTTCCTAGTTTGTTGAGGGTTTTTATCATAAAGGGATTTTGTATTTTCATCAAATGCTTTTTCTACATCTATTGAGATGATCACATATGGTTTTTGTTTTTAATTCTGTCTATGTGATTAATTACATTTTACTGACTTGTGTATGTTGAGTCATCCCTGCATCCCTGGAATAAAATCCACTTGATCACGGTGAATAATTTTTGGATGATTTTTTAGATTCAATTTTCTAGTATTTTTGTTGAGGATTTTTGCATCTATATTCATCAGAGATATTGGTCTGTAGTTTTCTTTTTTGGTTCTTTCCTGGCTTTGGTATCAAGGAAAGTACCAAATGTAATGATTTTGCCTTTGCGGAATGAGTTAGGGAGGCTTCCTTCCTTATCAGTCTTTTGTAATAGTTTCAGTAGAATTGGTACCAATTATTCTTTGAATGCCTGGTAGAATTTGGCTTGAATCTTGCCCTGGGTGTGTTTTTGTTGTTATTGTTGTTGGCAACAAAAATCCAAACCTAATTCAATTGTATTGCTTGTTATTGGTCTGTTCAGGATTTCTATTTCTTCCTGATTTAAGCTAGGATAGTTGTATGTTTCCAGGAATTTCTCCATTCCTTTAGATTTTCTAAATTGTTTGCATAGATATATTCATAATGGTCTTAAATGATCTTTTATATTTCTGTGGTGTCAGTTGTAATGCATCTGTTTCTAATTGAGCTTATTTGAATATTTTCTCTTTTATTCTTGGTTTATCTAGCTAGTGGTCTATCAAGTTTGTTTATCTTTTCAAGAACCAGCTTTTTGATTCATTGATCTTTTGTATTTTTTGTTTCAATTTCATCTAGTTCTGCTCTGATCTTTGCTATTTCTCTATAAAAATACACCTTCTTTGTATTTTTTTTTTTTTACTGTTGTTGCTTTAAAGTTTGCTTTGTCTAATATAAGAATAGCTACTTTTGCTCTCTTTTGGTTTCCATTTGCATAAAATATCTTTCTAACCCTTCACGTTGAGTCTATAAGAATCCTTATGTGTTATCTGAAGAATCCTTATGTGTCTGCTGAAGAAAGTAGGTATTTGGTTTGTGATTTTTATCCATCCTGCCAATCTTCATTTTTTAAGTGGAGCATTAAGATTATTTATTGTCAATGTTAATACTGAGATGTAAGGTACTGTTTCAGTTATTGTGTTGGCTGTTACCTAGTGATTTTTTTTTTCGACTGTGTTAGTGTTTTATGAGCCCTGTGAATTTTATGCTTTCAGAAGGTTATCTACTGATGTGTATTGAGCTTTTGTTTCAAGATTTAGAATTCCTTTTAATATTTCTTGTGGGGCTGGTCTAGTATTGACAAATTCCCTCCACATTTGCTTGTCTGAGAAAGACTATTTCTGCTTCATTTATGAAACTTGGTTTTTCTGGATACAAAATTCTTGGCTGACAGTTTTTTTCTGTTTAAGAAACTAAAGATATGACCCTGATCCCTTATAACTTGTATGGTTTCTGATGAGAAGTCTGTTATTATTCTGATAGGTTTTCCTTTATACTTACCTAATGCTTTTATCACACTTTTCTTAGAATTATTTCCTTCACATTGACTTTAGATAACCTGATGAATATATGCCTTGATGATGTGCTTTTTACAGTGAATCTCCCAGGAGTTATTTATGTTTATTGTGTTTATATATCCAAATATCTAGCAAGGCCAGGGAAATTTTCCTCAAACAGGTTTTCCAAGCTTTTTGCTTTTTTTTTTCTCTTTTAGAAACATCTATAACTCTTAGGTTTTGGCATTTTACATAATCCCATATTTCTTGGGGACTTTGTTTATTTCTTTTAATTCTTTTTCTTTTGCATATTTATGTTAATTAAGAAGCCTCATCTTTGAGCTCTGAAATTCTTTTTTCTACTTGGTCTAGAAGTACCTATCTCTTTAGAACATTTTTCATTTCTATCCTGAATTTTAAAAATTGTTTTATGTTGGTTTTTGCCTTTCTATCTCCTTGAGTATATTAATAATCAACCTTTTGAATTCTTCATCTTGTGTTTCAAAGATTTTGTCTTAGTCTGGATTCACTGCTGCAGATTTAGTATGCTGTTTTGGGGGTGGTATAGAACCTTGCTTTTTCATATTGCTAGAATTATTTCTTTTGGCTTCTTCTTATTTGGGTAGACTATTTCTTCTAATTATTTTTGAATTTATTTTTGATTTGACTGGGTTTTAAAAATTTCTTTCTTTTCCTTTTGAGGATGCGATTTTAATGTTTTTAGTTAATTGTTACCCAGCTTGGGCCCTGGGTTCTTTTAGTGGAGAAGACTATAAATTAATTGGTTATACAGAATCTGTGTGTGATGGTTTTATCAGTTGTTTGTTGTAGTAGCAATGTGCTGGATGTGTGAGCAAATTCACTGTCTTTTAGGGGCTGGAATGACAGAGGTCTCATGAAACTTATCTACTTTCCTTTAAAAATTATTTTCCCCAGTATTCTATTCACTGGGTTAAACAGTTCAGGCTTCAGGCCAGCAAGAAGTGACCACAAAACCCGATGCAGCTAAAGCAGTAGGTAAATACAGTGCCCCAATAGTGGGCAGAGATTCCATCTTTGACAGACTCATCTGGGTCAACTGTCAGTGAAATTCACTGAGGTATTTTCAGGGAAAAGGGAGGGAGCAACCACAGCTCTCCTTCCAGACCAATGGGAAAGTGATCTACCTTCCAGTTATATCCCTAACTCAGTGTTGTAGCTATTCAGATCAGATAGGCACCTCTTTTCATCTGCAGGAATATTGATGTTCCCTGTAGAGAGGGATTGCAAGGAGAAGAAGGAGTCCTCTTCTCCAAGATCCTTCATGAGCAAGGTTGCCTGACTGTTGGCATAGAGCTGAACACTTTCCCACTGAGCCCAGCACTGTACCTGTGCTTCTGCCAAAAGATACTTCACACAAGTAAAAAGTTCATAAACTCAAGGCCTGCAGTCTGGTTTCTTTGTCCCATGGGGTGCTCCCTTCGTGTGCTCCACTCTCTCTTCCCTTAGGAGTAGCAGTTTCTGAGGGCCATACTACTGTGGATCCTGCTGCTCCTCTGGATCTAGCTGCCTAGTGGAGCTGGCACACTTTAGGCTGGTGCTGGGGAATGTTTGCAGGGGATCCACTGATGTGAACTGTCCTCAAGTCTTCCAGTAGCAGGTACAGCACCAGCTCTGATGGGGTGGCACAGCAGTGACAGACTATGTAAGATTTCCTTAGCCTATAAATAGCCTTAGCGTGTTGACTTTCTCAAATGCCAGGTGCAGTAGTGATATACTGGGCACATGGACAGACTCAAGACCTGGTGAGCCAGGGTGATGCAAGAAATGATGATAGATGAAGCTGCGCAAAAGTTTTCTCCTTCCTGAGCACTGTCTTATTGTGCCTGCAGATGTTGTAATGGGCTGTGCCAGTTGGCCTTCAGCTAGGAGAAAGTGGTGTTTGCAAAAGACCACTAGGTCAAGTGGTAGTGGTAGAATTTGGGCTTGCCTTATGTTACCCAGGGGGAGATACTCTGGTTTCTCAGGGAATGGGTGGGGTCATGGAGCCCCCTAACATCCCTGTCTGTTGTGCTATGCTACCAGGAATGGTGGAGGGGCAAAGCTGGATGGGGGTTGAGTCAGCAAGTTCACTATCCAGTTCCCCATGTGCAGACACAAGCAGAAGCTTTAATAGATATCAGAGGGTAATTCCTTAGCCACTGGGGTAATGTTCCCAGGATGAATGTAGCTGCCTTTGCTGTACAACAGAATCTCCATGGGGAGCAGAGGGTAGCAGGCAGCAGTAAGCTCCACTGAGCTCTCATGCACTTGGCAGGGCTGGTCTCACACTCACAGTGTTCTGCCAGCGGCAACTAGCTGGGTTCCAGGCAGCCGGTGCTCAGAACTCAGAAGTGCCCTGGGCCAAAAGCCTTTCTGATAGGGACAGAAACCACAGCTTTCAGGCCACACCCCTCCTGATCTGCCTGTGAGAGGGGTGTCCAACTCCTGTGCTTGTGGCCTTGTACATTTCCCTCTTCTTGGTTCTGGACAACAGGGTTCGTCCCCGTTGAAGTTCATATCGCAAATCTCAGTTGGGAGCTTCTCTCAGCCTGTGACCACCATCTGAGTTAGCTGGCAGACTTTTGCAAGGTCCACTGTGAGGTCACTCACTGTGAGGTAGAGTCAGGAATGGCTTCCCTCTGTCCTTGCTGGAGTCTAGGAGTGCATGCAAAGTACCACCCGACGCCGCTCTTTCTCCTGTATTCCTTACCGCTTCCTAAATCGGCTCCAGTGCTGGGTAGGGCTAAGGCCTTTCCCCATGACTTGCATTGCCCAGCTCCCCCTGTGGGAGTGTGTGTTACGACAGCAGGCAGTCTCTCCTCCTCTCACACTCTGGAGACTTGCACTTTTCTATCAGGTTCACAGTGTAGGCTTCTGTCTGCTGCTTCTTTCAAAGGGTCTGTGGTTTCTTTCAGTTTTTCTAAGTTCCTGTATTGCCTCTTGCAAAAAAAAGTTCACAGTGTGAATCTCTACATACTACTTTGTCTTTCCAAGTGGGAGAGGCATGCTAACGATGCCTCTAGTCTGCCATCTTGTACATCAAAAACAAAAAACTCTCACTCAAAAGCAAAAAAAAAAAAAAAAAAAAAAAAAAAAATCAAACTTTTAAAATGACAATTATTTTGCTGAAAATAAGTCTTACAATATAAATGTATAATAATTTGTATTACATAAGTTTTTATTTTATTATGCACCCCCAAATTGCTGGCCTATCAACAGAAGGCCTAGTCTTTGATATTTGCCAACTTTTGGTCACATAAAAATCATAGCTATACATCTATTGTTTTCCATTTTGTCATTATGAAGGTATATTTGTCAAGGTAGGAAGATAAAACATATTTTATTTAACAGTTCATTGGCTTGATTTATAATTTTTAAATATTTAGACATATGGTATGTGGGCCTCTATTTGTATTCTTGTCCCGGGCGGGCCTACAGACGATAACTTTATGAGGTTGGTATTATCATTCTCATCTTTTAGAAAAGGGATCTAAAACTCAGAGCAATTAAATTGCTTAAGGTAACTCACTAAATAAGTGGAAGATCTGGCTTCTCACCCTGGTCTTTTTGCCTCCAAAGCTTCACAAAGCCACAATATTTGTTAGTTACTGAAGATTACATCTCCTGCTGATGGTCTTTTTGAACAAAACAGAGATGAAGAGAGTATTAGAGAATAGGAATATTTCTCTTGCCAGCTGCCTGCTCTTTCCAGAAATATCAAACTACTTAGATAGATCTTGCATCTCAGAAATATGTGTGTGTATGTGTATGCACATGTCTATAAAGCATATGTACATTAGAGGTTGAGGGTGAAATTAGAGACTGATGCTCTGCTCGTTTTATAAATAGCAAAGCAAGATGGTCTTTTCCAATATTTTTATTTGAGGACCAAAGTGTATTTATTGTTTCAAATAAAAATGACATTGGCTTACATCAGGGTGAACGTAAGTATCCCACATTCTTTTGTGCAATGAGTCAATACCTATCAACAAGTAAGGCCATTAAATGTTGTGCTAAATATGCCCCCCTTCTTGCTCATTAAAGAATTTACTTATTCTCTGCCATATTGTCTCTTCATAGGTTAATGCAGTGATTAAGATGTTTGATTCTCGAAACTGCTCGGGTTAAAATCTTGGTTCTGTTATTCACTATATATGAGAAATCAGGCAAATTACTTAACCACTTACTCTCAGTTTTCTCGCCTATAAACTGAGAGCAATAATAATTCTTACCTTGCCGGGTGCGGGTTCACGCCTGTAATTCCAACACTTTGGGAGGCCAAGGTGAGTGGATCACCTGAGGTCAGGAGTTCAAGACCAGCCTGGCCAACACTGTCGCTACTGAAAATACAAAAATTAGCTGGGCATGGTGTTGTGCACCTGTAATCCCAGCTACTTGGGAGTCTGAGGCAGGAGAATCACTGAAACCCGGGAAGTGGAGGCTGCAGTGAGCTGAGATCACACTACTGCACTCCAGTCTGGGCAACAGATCAAGACCCATCTCAAAAAAAAAGTTATCACCTCAAATGGTTATAGAATTACATTATTTAGTGCATATAAAACTAGGATAATGCCTAATAAGTATTATGTATTTATTTATGTTATTACCTCCTAATGAATATTGATATGAGGCATTTTAATAGTCAATTATTGAGATTTCAAATAATCTATTATTTACTAAACAACTTTTTTTTTTTTTTTTTTTTGAGACAGAGTCTCACTCTGTCACCCGGGCTGGAGTGCAGTGGCACTATCTCGGCTCACTGCAACCTCCACCTCCTAGGTTCAAGCAATTCTTCTACCTCAGCCTCCCAAGTAGCTGGGATTACAGGCATATGCCACCATGCCGGGCTATGTTTTTTTTGTATTTTTAATGGAGATGGGGTTACTGAAATAAATTATTTAAAAATGATTCATGCAGGTCAATCACAGTTACCTAAAAATGTTTAAATAATTTTACTTCTATATGTAAGAACCAATTAGATTTATTGACATTTTTAATGGGTATCGTTTTGTAATCTCCTATGGACAAAAGAAAATGGAGTGAAGCAATCTACATACATGTGAGTTGACCAC